>VZRL01005614.1:48391-144600 GCA_013397895.1 Origma solitaria | reverse complement strand
CGGGGCAGCGGCGGGTCCCGTCGCGGCAGCACCGAGTGCCTGCACGTCCTCTGCACCCCGGGCTCCCCCTTCGCATGCCGGAATCGAAAGGACAGCCCGTTTTCCACCCTGCCATCACCTCGCCGGCCGATCCTGCCGGGGGCTGTGCCCCTTCCGGGGATGCCCGGAGCAGGACCAGAGGGAGCTCGGCACCTCCGGGGAGCTCCATCCGTCCCCGGGGCATTTCCACGTGGAGTCGAGCTGGGTGGGAAGGAGCTCGCGTCCCCTTCCCTGCACTCCATCCCCCGGCCCCCCGAAGCCTCCGCAGGGCGCGCAGCCTGGCAGGGGGAGGGCAACGCGGGCTCCTGCCTTGCTCTACAGGTTGGCCCCAGGTGCCTGCTCTGGGTGCCGGCTGGGAGCCCCATGCCAGCCCATGCCAGCCCCATGCCAGCCCCATGCCAGCCCCATGCCCCTCGCGCTGGGCGAGCAGGCGAGCGGAGGCAGGGGCGGGCAGGTGACAATTCTTTTCCAGGGCCAGCCGTTCGTAACGCTTTTCTGTAAACAGCGATGAAAGGGCCCACGCACAAGGGGGTTTCAAGTTTCTTTTTTCTTTTTTTTTCTTTTTTTTTTTTTCCCCTACAATTCCTAGCCCTGCTGATGAGTTTAATGGCTAGATGGGGAAAGAACATGTTGTCAGCAGATTGTTACCCCCAGGGCTTGGGAGAAGAGGGATTTTACTGGCTGAAGCTAATTGGCAGAATAAGCCGCCTTAAAGCCGATCAAATCCCATTACAGATGCAGTCAGGGACAGGGAGCATGAATCCCGCCACTAATGGTCTGCGCTGCCAATGCTTCCCGACCCCGGGTGCGGGCACAAAGTCCGTCCCTGCCGTGGTCCTCCGTGGCTTGGCCTTCCCAGGGTCGGGGAGCAAGAGCTGTCCCATGGCTCGTGCCCTGACACCCAGCCTCTCCCCTGTCCTGACACCAGACCTTCCGGGAACAGATCCATGCAGGTGCCAGGGGGCATTGAAGGGCTGAGGTGGGGATGGATCCATGGTGGTCGCGGCTCCTGTGCCCCACCGTCCCTGCAGCGCATTGCCACGAGCCCTGCATTTTGAGAGGGTGAGTTGTAAGCTGCAAGATCACGTGGAGGAGCAATTAAATCATGTATTCACATACCCTTGAGCAGGAAGGTTCACCCCACGGCTGGCCCAGCTTCCCTTCTGCCCAGTCCCTCAAGTCTGCCTCTGCCCTGAGCCCTGCTTTGCCAGAAGCAGTGGCTGTGGATGTTGGGGGGTGGGCATGGTGGAGTGGGAGAGGAATCCTGTGAGAGGAGAAAAAGAGCAAGTTATATCAGGGTCCTGCTCTGCCTTCACTGCATTTTTCCTGGGTGCAGTTGTGGAGGGTGAATCTCCTCTCTCCTGCTCTTCCTGGTGGGTGCTGGGGTGAGCAGCTCTGTTCAGGAGCTGTGTGTGTGAGCTTTTCTCACAGTACAAGCAGCAAGACCCATCCCCTGGTGCTTCGTGCCAGGTGATCAGCACTCCCCACATGGTCCCCCCAGCACAGAGGCTTTTTTAGCAGCATTTCCCAGGGCACTGCCTCAGCTGGGACCAAGGCACCCAAGTTTGAGCCCTGAAGGCAGGATCCCTGCTCAGCATCACACCACATGCCAGGCTTGGCAGGTGGTTGAAACTGTGCAGACTTGACCACTGGGGCTTCATGGAGTGTGTTGTCAGAGGTAGGAAGACATGTGAAATGGGTAGAGGGCACTTAGAGCCCCCTATCCTTAAATCCTCTGCCAATTCCTGATTTCAAGTCATGTGCCTGAACATCCTTGTGCCTACAACCCTAGGAGGCATTGGGATGGGTGACTAGAAGGACACATTAGCATGTGGTAATTAGAATTGACCACAGTGCTTTTCAACCAAGGGAAATGTTGTTCTTGCATTTTGCTGCTCTCTTTTCCTTGGGAGCAGGGAAGGCTTTCAGCTGTGTTTGCAGCAGGGCTGGATACAGCCCCGGGATCTGCATCTGCGCTGGGAGGTTCCTGCCTCAGGGCCACCACCAGCTTGTGAATAATAGTGGGTGTGCGTCCCAGTCGAGCACCACCAGCTGCCCCACGAGGCAAGGAGCAGAAGTGTCTTCAAGGCCTCGTGGCACGTGTTGCTCTTGCCCTCCTCCTGCCAAGGGAAAACCTTGTCAGACAGCTTGGGCACTGGGGGAGGGAGGCAGCCGCCAGCTCTTCAGGTGACTTTCACCAGCAGTGTGTTTAGAAACCTCAGGAAAACAGGTGTCTGCTGGAGGAAAACGGAATAGGGGAGCCAAGGCACGGCACTGGCCTGCTGTAATGCCACGGCTTGCCCAGGGAGGATTGTCCAACCTCATCCATATATGTGAGCGCATCCGAAAGGACACCTCCCTGCCGTGCCAGCCTTCTGCTCGGGGCACCAGCGGGAGCTGCCATGGCCCCAACTGCATCTGTCAAGACCAGGGATTTCCTTGCAATGCCCCCAGTTCTGCCCTGCTGTCACCCCCCTGCCCACCTCGTGCCCACTCTCTGGCTGTGTCCCAGCCCATGGTCCCTGCAGGAGGGCTCTGAGGA
Organism: Origma solitaria; assembly: GCA_013397895.1. Lineage (NCBI taxonomy): Eukaryota > Metazoa > Chordata > Aves > Passeriformes > Acanthizidae > Origma > Origma solitaria. Next base: position 142,019 of record VZRL01005614.1, on the reverse strand, counting down.
GGGTGTTCTGACGTCTCAGCAAGCAAAGGTGAGGAAACGTGGCTCTGCCTTTCCCCCTGGCTGCACAGAGACATATGAGAACTGGCTGTCCCCTGTCACCAAGCCAGTCACTTTGTGCCTGGAGATGGAGCCGCCAGGCCAGCGAGTGTTCACAGCTCGTTGGGGATCTCTGCAGGTCTGCAGTGTGACATTTCCATTAGCAGCTGGAGGGGGGGATGCACGTGTCACCTTAATGCCTCTCCTCTGCAATAGATCTTGGGCCCTTTCCTTCTCGATTTAAAGTGGGGCCACCGGGAAGAGAGGCTGGGGAGGAGGCAGTGGCTTGCATAGGGTGGCATGAGAGTCACACTCTTGACCAGCAAGGGCTGGTGTGTGTCTGTGTGTGCACAGACACTCAGAAAAGCATATTTTCTCTAGCAAAAGCTGGCTTGCTTATGCTAAGATGGCTTAGTATGGTTTAGTCGGCTGGGATTAGCTGCATCAGCAAAACGCATATTTTTGGTAGTGTCCCTGCATCTGTAATAGGGATGTGACTCCCTGGAAATGCTACCCCAAAGCCTCGGGGTGTTAATCAGTGACACTAAATGGGGGAAAACCAGAAGACTGAGAGCAGAGTAAGCAGCCTGAGTTTGCTCAGCCCCAGAAGGGACATTTCAGACTCTACTGTAGCCTTGTGTCCTGGGGGAACATGATTTTTGGCAGGCCAGGGGGATGTGCAGAGTTCAGTGCTGGCAGGTGACTTCCAGTAAGGTCAGGGGAACACTGCGATCAGGTTTCGGTGTGGCTGTTCCCGCTTGGCCAGAGGCAGCCTCCATCACCCAACGCGCCGGCAGCGAGGGAAAGGAAAGCAGCTCCGATCGCTTTCCCCTGCCCTGAGCTGTGCTGCGGGCACACGTCCCTCTGTTTCCCGCAGGAGCCGGGGCCAGCCCCCTCTTTCAGCCCTGGGTGGGCTCCCGGTGGTCCCTGTGCCTCCTGCCGCTGCCGGGCGGTGCGGAGCGCTGCTCGCCCGCGGTTCGGAGGCAGCGCCACGGCGAGAGCGCTGCTCGGATGGGGCCGCGCCTCCTGCCAGCGCTGCTCAGCACTCCTGAGCATCGTCGGGAAGCGCAGCGCAATCAGACAGGAAACAATGAGCTGATGTACCAACACCTAATGTGCGGCGGCAGGCAGCCAGCTGCGCGCAGCCCAGCCCTTGGCGAGGGACACGTCCCGGCGCCGGAGAGCTGCGGAGATGCAAAGAGTTTTAAAGTGATTGTGAAAGCGAGTTTTGTCTGGGGTTTTGGGAGAGGAGCGTCTGGTAAATCGGCCGCAGCGTGTGCGTGGAATGCTTTTTCCCCCCCTCCAAGTGGCTCCGGCAGGCTGTGCCTCCCCAGGCGCTGGAGGGAGATGTGGATCCTGATCGCACCTCGGAGCTGCGAGGCTCCAGCTGGGAAGTGTCACCACGGTGGCAGCTCCCGCTGCGAGCCCCTTGCTGTTGCTGGAGCAGGTGACACGCTGACATGGCAGACGTCGAGTGGGGTGTGCCTGCAGTGGGAGCGCTCGGCATCCTCTCCCACATATGGCTGTGTCATTCCGGGGACTATCTTGTGAATGAGCTGCCCAGAGCAGCGGCAGGTGGTTAGAATTTCCCGGGTGACCATGTGGACCTAATCTAATTAGACGGTTTAGGAAAACTCCTTTAGGAAAAGGGAGGAGTGCGAAAGGTTTAGAGAGGGCAGATTTGAAAGGCAGTGAGAGAAGCTGTTGCTAAGTGGATCACGTCCAAAGGAGGATGGATACAAGCTTTCCTTGCCTGGCTTGGAACTGGGAGATTGGGAAGATGGGACATCTTTAAATGGGAGCTCACGCCAAAGGCTGGGGAGGAAGGGTTGTCGAGTGCAGGGAATGGGCTGTGGCAGGTCTTGGCCTGGAGGCAGAGGAGTTTGCATAAGGCTTTAATTTCTGAGGATCTGTGCAGGGCAGATGGCTGGGTTCCTGGCATGTCAGACGTGCACGATGCCTGCATGGCGGTGTTAGGGCCTCTTTTCTCTGAAATGCTCTTACTGCAAATGCCTTGCTCCCCAAAAACCCTCTTTGGTCCCTGTCTCCTTCCTCAGAGAAGGCCTGCCTCAGGTGTCAGCAGCAGGAGTAGTGGAGGTATCTGGGGTTAACAGGCAGCTCCAGAAGCAGGAGCTGCTGGCAGGAGTGAGATGAGCAGGGGGGCAGGGAAAGCAGGGACTGGCTCCCACACCTGGGGGATGAGCTCCAAAGGGAGCTCAGGAGGAGGTGGAGCACCCCGTGCCTGCTAGTCTTCACCACTGGTGGCAAGGTCCCTGCATGTCTGGTGACCCTGAAGTGAGCCAAGGTGACAGGTGAGCTGTGTCTTCTTACCATTGTGGCTCAGAGGAGACCCCTGAGCTCCTTACGCTCTGCCTTTTAGCTGCACTGTGTCCTCCTCCTTGGGTATCTCTGAAACACAGCTGTGCCCCTGCTCCCAGGCAGTGCTAGAGAGCTGCCACAGCCATGGCTCTGCCCTTTGTATCTCCTCTCCAGGTGTGAGAGCACAGAGGAATACGATTATGATTACCTCAGCATCAATAAAACCTGGGTCCTCACCCCCAAGGCACAGGAGACTGATGCCACGCAGATCCTCAACTCGTTGCTCAAGAACTATGACAACAAGCTGAGACCTGACATTGGCAGTAAGTGTCCCCTGAAGCTCCCTGTGGCCACGGGTGGTGGCCTGGCCCGGCTGTGTCTTGTGTTCTCCATGCTTTGACGACTGCTGTAGTTGGGATTTTTGTTGTGATAGAGCCATCCATGCCCATCCCAGATGTTCCCCTTGTCTTCATCCCTCTGTAAATTCTCCTGGCCCCAGCTTACTGGACCCTGTTTTCTTGTCTTTCCAGTCAAGCCCACGTTCATTGATGTGGATATCTACGTGAACAGCATCGGGCCGGTGTCTGTCATCCAGATGGTGAGTGCTGGCGTGGCTGCAGGCTCGCCGTGTCCCGTTGCTGTGCAAGGGGCTGGCCCAGCGCTGATGGCACCTTGTGCCATGCTGGTAGACATGCTGTCAAGGTGCTGTTGGCATGACAGGATGTTTCCCTTCCCTTGGGAAGAGGCGCTCTGATGAGCTGGGAGCTGCAGCTGGAAAGACCTGACCATCATCCCTGGTTAGGAACTCCTACCTTGAGCTCAGCAACCCTTCCCTGCTGGAGAGCGCAGGGAGGGTGATGGTGGTGCTCTTTGGTCTCTGCTGGCAATGAGTGGGCACACACTTCTGCCTGGTGGCTTTGCCCTCTCCTCCCTGGGAAGGGTGTGGGCACCAGGATGCTTGGGGCGGGGTTGAAGCTGGGCAATGTGCTCCAGGAGGAGAGCTTGGTTCCTGGAGATGGTTTCCATGGCGGTGTGAAACTTGGGTGCCCTGGCCTGGCCTGTCGTGCTGAGCAAGAGGAAAGCAGGAGGAAAGAAAGAGGAAAGAAATGTTGGCCTCAGGTCCAACATTTCTTCTTCATAGCATAGCACCTTAGAGAGATGCCACCACAACTGTGACAACTTCTCCTCATGGCTCAGGACCCCGCAGTACCTCAGTACTAAGAGCTGTGGAAACACTTAACAGAGACAGTCTTTGATCTGGAGAGCAACTGTTGACTATTTATTTTTCACAGGAAACTTCCATCATCATCATTATTATTATTATTATTATTATTATTATTATTATTATTATATTCTCTCTAGTCATCTTTTTCCTCTTTTCTAACAAGGACCAAACCTGACTGCTGTCAGGTTTTGAAAGACTTCTCCAGTCCAGTGGGCAGTGGGGTGGAGAGGACAAAGGAGAAGTACAGCCAGGACAATTTGGCTTTTCTTGTTTCCCTCAATGTAAAACAGAGCAGGGACAAAACCAGCCCCCTTAAACTGAAAAAAAGAGCAAGTTCCCAGAATGGGCACGTTATTTTTAGTTTCCAAAGTACAAAATTTCCAAGGAACAGACCCCTCTGGGGATGGAGGGATGGTACAGTAGCTGTAGTACCAGTTCCACTCCGAGGAGCATTTGAAGCAGCCCTTCTGGCCAGCCACCACTGAGGATGAGCCCCCAAGCAGCTCCTGCTCACGAGCCACCAGATGGGCACCTGGCCGGGCACTCGCTCCCACGATCAGGGCACCATCAGGAGACCCAGCAGGGATGGCCTCGAGGCTCAGAATTTCCTTGCATTGTTCCAGCGTGCCCAGTCTTGAGGAGCAGAAGCACAGCCCGAGCTGAGTGGATGTCACCCCTGGCTGCCAGCACGTGCCACAAGCCCCTCCATCCCACAGAGGTGCGTGGCCAAAGTGACACAAGAGCAGCAGTGCAGGGGCTGGGGGTGCTCACCCCTCCAGGCACTGCTGTGCTGCAGGTAGAGCACAAGGGTCATGTTAACAGGGGCTGCTCTACCTCTTTGCACCGCCCAAAGATGTGCCAAGAAACCCACCCAAAACCCAGAGCACATCCTCACTCCTCCTTCCCTGCCATGAGTTTCCTTCACCCCTTTGCAGCCCTGCTGGGAGCTCTGCTCCCCTCGCTGTCGGGGGAGCACTGCAGAGCCGTGCAGGTGGAAGCAGCAGAGAGTGGTTGCTAAAATCCAGGCTGCATCCAGAGTTCATCTTGCCTCCCAAGCAGGGATACTGCTGCTAGGCTGGTTTCCTAAGAAACACAGCTTATGCCATGGTGATGGGGATGTGGGAACGTACGTACGTCCATCCCAGTCTTTCGGGATTTTGGATCTGCTGGGCTCATACCAGCCATATATGGCTGCAGGTACAGCAGCTTCAGGCACGTTCAGCATCTCTGGGATTTTTGGGAAAACAAGACGCTAGGCAGTGATAACAGCCACCCCCTCCAAGGAGAAAAGCTGTTGTGTGAACTCAACCCTTACTAGAGACCAGGGAATCACATGGGAGAGCTCAACCCATGTGTTTAGCTCTTCCTTCAGCAGAAGGTTTTGCTCTTCATTTTGCTCCACAACTGCACAGGACCCCCGGGGGTCCCGGCACACAGGGCTGTGAAGGTGGAATTGCCAACATCTGCAGGGCTGTGCTGGACAAACTGCTGCCGCGGGGCTGATCTCCCATCTGCAGCCTTCCCACCCCAGGGAGGGAGTGCTGTTGGTGGGAATGGCATGGCCAGGAGCTGCTCGGGCAGGGAGGAGACTGCTCCATGTGGGCAATTTTGAGGTGATGTTGCACCAGTCACGACTGGCTGTGCTGTCTCTCTGAAGTGCCTTGGTGCTGCCAGTCCTGGGGTCCCTGCAGGGTCCCAACAGTCACCTGTGGGCTGGAGACACCTCCATATGACACCCCAAATAGACTCTCTATGGACATCTCTCCTTCCTTGTCCCCTTAGGTAACTTCCTAAGCATCAATCTGTGATGCCCTTGAACTTTAAAACCTTTTCCCATGAGATTCTGAGGTGATATTAAAGGCACTGAGGGTGGCTAGACCCAGGTCTCACAGCCTCAGATTTCTGCTCTCTGTACTCTGAGTGCTTCCCCCTGCTCATGGCAGACACTCCATCCTGCTGCATTGTCTCCTGAAGCAAGAGGAAAGGGCAGTGACAAAGCTGCCACAGTGTCACCTCTAGTCTTGGCTGCTTCACCCAGTTGTGTTTGTTTGCTTTTCCACACTGATGCAGTGAATTAAGTCACTCTGAGGGTTGTGCCAGCCCCTGGCAGGCTGGCATCAAACACATGATAGATGGTCTTTGCTGGGGACATGTCATTCCCACTCTGTCCCTCTTGGTACAGCTTCTCCCAACCTGAGGACTTCTGCCCTCTCCCAGCTGCCAGGCTCATCCCACGTGCCTCATTTGCCTTCTTCCCATACACAACCTGAGAAAATGCACATTTCCAAGGGAAGGGAATTTGTCTCAGAGCTAGATCTCTCTCGAGCCCATGGTGACATTTCACTCCTCCACAGACAGAGAGGTTTGTGTAGGCTGGAAGGTCCACTGGAGGGGAAATGTCCCATTGATCTCTTTTAGGTGCATTGCCATGACAGCGCCTTACGTAAATATTTCTGTCTCGCATAGGCTGTGTAGAAGACAAAACCCCAAGTTCTGCTTTCAATAGATACAGCAGCATTACTGTGGCTGTTGGCTTGGGCCAGTGTGGCCTATAAATCTGCAGCTGAAGACTCCAGGATGGCCTGGCATGCTGCTGGAGCAGAAGGCTCCAACTTCAGCAATCTAGTTTGAATACTGGTCTCCTGTGATCTTCTGCTCACCCTCAAAGGGTTAACGACTCCCTGCTGTCCTCATCCTGGCGATGCTCTGTCAGGGATTGGAAGCTGGCCCTGCGTAGCCACTGCCCAGCCTCCAAATGATAAATCATGTCAGGATACAAAACTGATTCCGGTCCTTAAAAATGAATAGGTGATTTGAAAATGCCCTGTGTTGGGTGTGAGTTCTGCATCTCCCTCATCAATCACCTGTCATAAATAACATTAACATTCAGGAGTCAGCAGAAGGTGGGCAGGTTTGAAGCGGGAAGAAATGTAAAGTGATTTCCTGATATTTTTTGTACGCCAGAGTGGCAGTCTTGTTTCCTGTTTAGGGGCTGAGCAGGTTTTACATTCTCTCCTCTCTGGGGAAAGGACCCTCCGCGCTCTCCAAGCCAAAATGTGGCAGTAACCAGAAACAGAGCTAGATGATGGTTAAAAGATAAGAAGTGGGACAGGGCTTGGCTGAGGGGGAAAAGTGGGACCATCATTTCCCACACCTATTTATTCCAGTCACTGCGTGGACTGGGATTTCCTCTCCAGCCTTGTGAATCTTTGGGTGGGATTGGGGCACTTGGCGCTTCTCAGGGTGGTGGGAAGGATGGTCTGGGCCACGAGCCCCTCCAGGACTCTGACCACCGCTGAGTGCCAGCCAGCAGCCCCTCGAGCCAAATGAGTTATCTCCCATAGTGCTGCAGCTTTTCAAGCTGTGCCCTGGGGCTGGATGTCCAATTAGATTCCCATTAACACAGTTTTGAGGTGTCCTTGGCTTATCAGAAGCTCAGCCTGGTGCAAAGATCCACCTTGGTTCTCCGAGGTGCCAGGGAGGAGGCTTTGGGTTCAAATTTTTTGCTGACTGGTTGTTTGCTGGAGGGATTTGCTCCTGGTTTTGTTTTGTAATGGCTTTATTGCTATAGATTATAGCTTTAACTGGTGTCAAGGGCACCTATAGCTCTGGATCACCTTTCTTTAGGGATGCTTAACTCTCGGGAAATGATGCTGTAGAAGTGAAGCGGGTGCCAGCTATTGGGGCTGGGTGTCCTTCAGTCCTGAGGATGTCCCTGAAGTGTCCACGAGGGACAGCACGGCTGAGAGGGGGGAAAGTGCCTCTGTTCTGACCTCAGAGATGGGGCAAATCCTGCCCAGAGCTTCTCAGGTTCCTTCCAGATGTCAGAGCTGAATATCTTTTCCTCTGTTTCTTGCACAAAGCCAAGTGTGAGGCTCGAGGAGCCAAACACTGAGAGCATGGTCCAGACACTGTGGTGACCTCCCAGTCAAGGTGAATAGAGACATTTCAGTCATCCAGGGAGTGCCTTGGTTACCTGCTCCGGGTGTCTGTGAGGACATGCCCTTGTGTGCCAAATTTTGTAGCAAAACATGATGACAGCTGTTCTGCCGGTGTTGTACACCACCTCAATCTCATTACTTCATGATAATAAAGATGGGAAAAGCAAAACCAGCCTCCATCATTCATCAGGGGCCAGATTCTGCTGTCTCAGAGGTGCCTGTGATTTCCACGGGGTAGGGATAAGCTCCTGTCTCAATTATTGCAGCAAATTGTTTTCTTATCTCTGCCTGTAGAGTAGGGGGCTGGAACCTGAAGAGGGTGATATGTCCAAGCACAAGTGTTGGCTGTTTTCCCCTTCCCTCTCTGGGAAGGAGATGCTGCACACTATTAAATTCATAATGTTCTGCTTGGCTACATTAGTTACCATGCAACACACTCACGAAATTGAGGGTGAAGAACATATTTTCCCACATCTGGAGTACTGCAGAAAACATTTAGTAGAGTTGCACATAGGGTGCATTTGTGAAAACACTGTGAAAAGGGGGGAGGGAGGGGGGGAAGAGGGAAATGTTTATTCGTTATCAGCTAATGAATAATTAATTTACAAACATTGTCTTGTTAAATATAAATTAAATCCTCATTTGACACACTTTATAATTTAGAAGTATAAGCCCAGCATGAATGAAGAGAACTCCCCACTGACTTCTTTTATGTAAATCCCGAGAAGGCAGGGAGGGAGGTTTGGCTTTCAAAGTTAAAGCTGACAAGGGGTAGCAGTTAGGAAGGTGACAAAGAGAGCTTGGGGACCTCGGGCACTTCATCTTTGCTCGTGGGGAGATGGCTGAGTGGGGCAGGGAGGCAGTGGGTGTCTGCAGAGTGCTTTTCGAGGATCGCTTCTCCCCGCTTGGCTGAGCTGTGGCTCTGGGAGCGAAATCCTCACCGATGCCTTATCAGAGAGCGCAGCGAGGCTGCAGCTGCTGGTGAGCTGGGCCAGAGATCCCGGGGAGAGGAGCAGGGCTGTGCGGGGCTGAGCCACCCGTGCAGAGAGCCCTGGGGCTGTGGAAGCACCGCCACATCCCCGGCAGTGGTGGCTGTGCCGTGTTGGAAGGCACTTCGAGTGACACCCCAGGTGCCAGCCCCGCTGTCCCGCTGCAAGGTTTGGGTTAATTCCTTCCTTTCTCCCTAATAGATGGGGAAACCAAGACCGGGAATAATTGTCTGGCTCTGAGGAACACTTAAGTCTTGATTATACTTAGCTTTGGCTGCTTTGGAATAAGTAGGAAGGAAATGAATTGAAAATGGCACGCTGTTTAAAATGCTTGACTGTGTTCCTCTGGAGCACAAGATAAGCCTATAGGTAAAGGAAATGTGCTACCTCCCCCCTTCTTTCCCGATAATAATAGACTCCAGCGGTTGCACAGCACTTCTCAACTGAAAGGACTTAAAAATCCTTCACAAATCATCTGTCTGGGAGGCAATCGCCCAGATGCACCCACTTTAGGGTGGATTGCGATGCCTAAAGCACACTGCAGTGCTCTGCCAAGGATTGCACACTCTCCTTGGCCTGCCCGGTGTGCAGTGAGAGTTGGTCATCAGCATCAATCTGCTGAGGCTCTGCAGGACCCTCGTGCAATGAGCTAGGTTAGGTTTCGGTCCCCGATAAGGATGTGTATCACAGGAATTTAAAGTGTTGGGAAATGGGTATCGCTCACTGACGGCTCCGGTGCTTTTTCTGGCTGTTATTTTCCATGCCTGAGTGATGGCTCGGAGCTGCCGGGGCTGGTGCCGCATTCCTTACGTCTTCGCAAACACTCGTGTGCTCGGAGAGTGCTCACATCTCCCGATTCCGTGATGCTCAGGAGCAGTCACAGTCCCTCGTGCTGGTGTTCACACAGCAGAGAGGTCAGGGCAGCGGCTCTCCTCATGAAAAGTTTGTCCTTCCTGATGAAAACACCCCCCGAGGCCACTGAGGAGTCACACCAATCACGTGTGACTTGTGGGACAAACCATGGGCAGCAACAAAAGGGCTAACGAAATAAATAAGTTGCTCCCATCCTAAACACATCCCAAGAGCTTCCGGAAGTGTCAAAGTTTGCTTCCAAAATGGAAAAAAGCTGATTTATTCACTATGAATAATTCAGCCAGCTCCTTTTATTATCCAGAACATACACTAATCCCCTCCAGATATTTTCTGTGTGACATCCATGTTGGTATTTTATTTACAGGCTGTGCAGAAAACTCAAGGAGTCTGTTATCAGTGAAAAGCTGGGGGTTTGCATCTAAAATTTGAAGCTAAATAAAATATGAAAATCTGGACAGTGGCCTCCTGGGGGCAGGGAAAGTGCTTTTCCTCAGAGACATTTCTGGAGAGCAAAGCCCTAAAGTTAATTAACATCTGTGCTCGCAGCCTGGTGCTAAATGGGGAATGTGGCTGTGCTTAAAGGTTTCTTAAACTGCAGCATCAGTCCTGGCACACAGGTGCCTCCCCACAGCCACAGTTCGGGCAGCCTCTGGCCCTCAGGCAACTCGGGATAAATCAACATCCATAATGAAGTAAGCGGCTCTTGTAAATTCCTTCACGGATCCCATTTCCGCCCTTCTGCTGGCAGGAATGACTCAATCCCTCATTCATTTTGTGCCAGCCTTTGGAGAAAACTCCAGCATTTCTTCAGCTGGGCTGAATGCAGGCAGGATTTGTTGGCCCTGAACCTTTGCAGGCAGCCTGGGAAGGATGCAAGGCGCCTGGGAAGGATGCAGATAGCCCGGAAAGGGTGCAGGCAGCCCGGGAAGGGTGAAGGCAGCCTGGAAAGGGTGCACGCAGCCTGGGAAGGATGCAAGGCGCCTGGGAAGGATGCAGATAGCCCGGAAAGGGTGCAGGCAGCCCGGGAAGGGTGAAGGCAGCCTGGAAAGGGTGCACGCAGCCTGGGAAGGATGCAAGGAGCCCGGGAAGGATGCAGGCAGCCTGGGAAGGATGCTTGCAGCAGGTGCTTCCCAAGGAGCCACTGTGCTCGCTGTACCTAACCTGAGAGTTTTGGAACTTGTAATTCCTCACCCTCACCCACAGAAAACCTCTCCAACACAGTCTGGGGCCACAGCAGCTGCACCTGGTCCCCCTTTCCAGGGGTCTTTGCCAGCAGTGGAGCTTCCTGCTTGTTAATGGGACACGATGACAGTTTTAAGTGACATGGGGAGTCTCCTTACCGGGGTCTAGCCTAGGCTGGAGCGATGGCTCCGCCCTGGCCACCCTGGCAGCTGGCTCTCAGTTTGGCTGGGCATTAGGAGAGGTTTTACCACTGCAAAACTGCATGGTGGGACTGCAGCTTTGCCCATGGCACTGGTGGGGGTGTAGAGCACATCTGGTGCCATCGCAATCTCCTAAAGGAGCTGCCCTGCACATCCCCGGCGTGCTCTCATGGGCAGCCCATGGAAGCCTGTGCGTGGTTCAGGTACTGATCTGTGCTCTGGCTCTCATTAAATTGATTCTTCCAAGTCAAAGGGAGAGCACTGCTGTGTCAAATTTGAGAGATATAGACTCTGAGCTGTACCAATAGTTGTCACTCAGTGGGCTGATTTATTTTTAAGGCAGAGTTGATTTATCTGAACTGAAGGCTTTAGATGTCTCTGTGGGAGAGGATGGGATGTTTCAGGTGTGTGAGAACCAAGTCAAAGAGCTGGTCAGAGGCCAGGGTTTCTGGTCTAGGGCGAACAGCAGCATCATAGAGGAGGTGGACTCATTCTCTCCTCCCACTTGGGACAAATAGCCAGAATTCTTCAGCATTTCCGAGGAGAAATGGGTTCAGGGACAATCAAAACATTTACATTTGGTTTCATCAGATTGTTTTGATTTGCTCTTCATATGGTGATAAATTCTGTCCTAAAAGTAAAGCATGAAAATGAGTATTTGAAAATAAACGTCAAAATGAAGTGCATCAACTAGATAAGGGTAAAACGAAATATTTTGTTAGCTTACTGAAGAAAAAGAAGGTTTTGAATGAAATTATAAGGTTGAGGTAATTCATTTTAGGGTTTGACAATTTTAATTTATTTTCAGCAAAACTTCGTATTTTTTTTTCCAGTAGAAATCAGTTCTATTTATTTCCTGCATTCCCAGATGAAGCCATCCTACCATTTCCCTTAAAAGGCTGTTGTGAAATCTGCCTGCTATAAATGTGTTACAAAATGGAGACCATTTCTCAGAATTCAGTGGCTGTGGGTGACCACAATCAGTATGCTTCAAGGACCTCTTCATGCCTCAGTGCTAAAGGCAGAATATTCAGATTATTGCCTCCCATCTCCATGCACAGGAAGGATTTAATTGCCCGTGGTACAAATTGGAAGCGAGCAGCCAGCGTGAGCCTTCCTGTGGCTTTGCTTCTCCTCCCTGCAGCCCCTCACATCTCCTCCTTGCTCCCCTTGGTGCCCCTGTGCCTCCAGCTTCGTGTCTTTTGTAGGAGATGTGCCCTTCTGGTCGGTGAGTGGGCAGGTGGACCCTGCAGCCATTTCACACCAGCGCTGCTGACCGCCCCCCGCACTCCCAGTTCCCAATTCCTGGTTCTTCAGGAACTGAGATCCTGCTGGCTGCTCGGGGCACTGTGGCTGGGGGAAGAAGTCTGATCAGGGGCCTTGGGCTGGCTGTGTGATGCACGATGGCTGGGGACGCTGGCACAAGCCTTGTGTGTCCATCTCCCCATCCCGAGCGCTCCGTGCTGAGGGTTTGTGTGTTGGTTCCCTGCCCTGCTGCTGGCCACGAGTGGCTCCAGCCATCCGATCAGCTTTGCTCAGCACGGGAATTGCGGGTGGTGGCAGTGGCTCCCCCGGGGCAGATGCACGTGGGAGGTGTGAACCAAAATATTTGGGATGGTGGGCGGGGGAACACCTTGTCTCCATGTGGCTGGGGAGCAGGGGAGGTCAGGGACTCTGCAAATGTTGGGAGATTTGTTTCCCCCTCAATCAGATTCTCTCTCCCTGCAGCTTTGCCACCTGTGACGCCTCCCACAGCAGACTGTGCCCCTTAGTCTGTAATTTTCCTCTGCAGGAAAGGAGGATGTTCCCATCTCCTTCCTCACCTGGGGCAAGGAGAGAACAGGGTCAGGAGTGAGGGTCTCTGCAGAGGGCCCAAAGCCACCTTGGCCATGTACTGAAGGCAAGGACAGGAGGCAGAGCAGTGGGGTAGAGAAGTGGGAAAAACTTGTGGGAGTTAGATTGGTTGTTCCTACAGCCACAGGGGGGAGGTTAAGATGAAAACTGGCTCGTCTTCTCTTCCTTTGGTTCTTGAAAAGAAAAGCTGAAGGCAGAGAGACCTGTAACATTCCAGATAAACCATTTCCCTCCATGATCTGGCAGTGGTAGACTGACAGAGCCGTCCAGAGCTTGCAGCCTTAGTTTGTCACACAAATCTGCACCTCATAAGGCACAGTGGAAGCTGATTCCTCTCTCTGGATCAGCAGGAGGGGAGATGAGAACACCTCAGTATTGCTGCTCTCACAAAAAGCCAAAGCCAAGTCCAAGTGCTGGGATTTCATAAGGAGCAGTCAAAGATGAGCTGTCCAGCTCCTGGGAACTTTGGACTAAGCTTAAGAGCCGAAATTGGTTTCTTTCCGTGTATGATTCTGGGATATACAAGCTCTGTCAGTGTACTTCTTACACCACTGTGTAGAAAACTGAGCCTTCATCTTTTCCACCACTTCCCAAAGACGTTCCAAAGGCTCCGAGGGGAGCTGGGGAGGATCCAGTGGCTGAGCCTCAAAGAAGGCATCCACAGTAGGCAGAGACTGTACAGAACAGTTGGGAGCTGGAAACAAAAGCCTGGGAATGCCAATCCCTCCTTTCTGAGGAGAGCCCTTTGCACCCAGCAGGTGCCATGGGAAGTGAGCAGCCCACAGCAGCAGAGCTCAGCAGCTCCTGCTTGCCTTGTGGGGGTGACCTGAGTGCCAAATGACCTCCAGCCTTGGCCTGAAGTGTGGATTTTTCCCTGGAAGGGAGAGCCAGCTGGCCTGGTGACCCTTCTGCAACCGCACTCTGCTGCTTTGCTCTCCCGATACCCAACAGGGGAGGCAGAGAGAAACTGTTCTTTTTCTGTAACCTGATTAGTTTCTCCCAGCTGCTTTCCACAGCCTGGTGCTCCCTTGAAAACTCATTAGGGCTCGGCTGTGGTTGTGTGGTGGCTTGAAAGGAAGACCTGTGAAAAGAAAAACAAAATGAGGCAGAGAGAAGGAACATCAAGGAGCTGCCAGGGCAGGAAGAGAGAGGTGCTAAGCACAGCAAGGGGGCATGAGAGACAACATGAAAAAGATTTCCTTGAAAGAGTTGGTGAGGCAAAGTACACTGGTCCCAGCTCCTTCTTCACCTGGGGCCAGGAGAGAACAGGGTCAGGATCTCTGCAGAGGGCACAGACTGCTCCCCTTTTGTCTAACTAGAACTTTCTCAGATGTTTCGAATGTCCTTTTTTTTCACCGTGGGGGTGAGAATTAGAAAGGGACTTATACAGGTGGTTTTCCTCCTGGCCAAGGCAGGCATTTCCCCACAGTGGGTGGCATCCCAGGGACTTGGGTGCACTTTCAGACGCAGGTCTGGGCTCTGCTGGCTCCTCCACCCTCTCAGCTTCCAGCAGAGGTGCTTTGACAGAGCTCAGTGCTTGTTGGTAGTGAGTGTTTCTCACGGAGCAGGGCTGCAGCAGCTGCTTTCCCAGTCCTGGGCAGCACTGGACTGCCCATCCCAGTGTTTCATTTTAGTCACAGTGGGTGGCACGGGAATGGGAAATGCAATTAAAGAAATTCCAGCTTCTCATCTGAATCTTGTCACGCTGTTCTGGAGGAGCGATCCCGGGGAGTTAATTGTATGCAGTGAGAAGGTCTGTCTTCCAGCCCTTCCAAAGGAAATTTCCTTTTGTCTCCTCCAACACCCCATGGGCCAGAAGGACAAACGAACAAGAGCACCTGCCCGAAGTGCCAAGTATTTTCCCCCAGTTATCCTGAATGCTTCTGTCCTCACATCTTCTCTTTCTCCACCTGCTTTCTTCTTCCTGCACAAAATTCTTCAATCTCAACACCACAGGGAGCATTTAAGACTTTAGCTGAAGGTGTGACATGAAGACAAGACTTTGGACAAATGTGGCTTTGCTGTGCAAGCAGCCCAGGTATTTTCCAGAGATGGTGGTGACTGGACTGCATCTTTGCTTGCATCAGAAGGTGCTTCCATGTGACTTTGCACCCAGGGCATGTCCTGTCCTGAGAGGGGAGGAAAAAACCAAGCTGAAGGAGTTGGCTCCTTCCCTGGGGTGCTTTGCATAATACTTCAGTGAAGTGCTCAGTATCTTCCCCTTTAATTAATTCTGCCCCATCTGCATAGAGCATCGTGTGTCCACGCCGCTGCCTTTTCAGTAATAACCTCATCAGGGACAGCGCAGACAGACTTGTGCTTCTGCAAAGCCGAGTCTGGCTGATGTCATGTCTCGCCTCAAGGACTTTCCCTGCTCCTCTGGGAAATGGCTGTTAACAGATGCTAAAACACACACGTGTGGGTCTGTGCCCCTGGGGCTCCCATGGAAAGAGGAACAGACACCACGGCGATCAACAGCCACCCTGGGGCTGCATGGCAGGAGATATCACCACTGCAGGGCGGGAAGGGATGGTACAAGGGAACACCTCTGGAGAAAGGGTTTGGAGAGAAAGAAACAGGCTGGGGTGGTTGGCTGTCAGGAGTGTAAAAAATCTGCCTTTTAGATGTCCCCACTTGCACATCCATAGGAGCAGAGGTGTGGGGGACAGGCAGGGAGGGATCTCAGGAACTAGCACAGCTTTGAAAGCCCTGTCCACTTCCCATCTGCAGGCTCCAGGGGTGAGCAAGCCGTGACTGGGGGAGTTTGCAATCGACAGAGCAGCATTTATAGCATGGCTTGTTTGACAGCTCCTGGCATGAGCACAGGACATAGAGATGGTTTTTAATAGCACGTTTGTATTATAAAAAGAACACTGTTTCAACTGAGATTCCCTGGACAGAGGCAAAAGACATTCAGGCAAGGACAGCGCTGCCGGTGTTGCTGCAGAAGTGAAACAGATGGGAAGTTCAGTGTGTCACCTTGAAAGCACAGATCATCACAGCCCTGCTCCTGCTATCCTTGAGAGTTCCCCTAGTCATGCCAGCGTCGTGTCCAGAAATCTCTCTGGGGTCTGATTTGGGGGGAGGAGGACCTTGGAAACAGAATTAAACTTCTGTTCTCATTCTTTTACCCTTTGTGTCGGAGAGACAGAAGTCACGCAGGGCAGGGACATGGAGGTGACCACGAATGAGGTGTCTCACACCACTGATGGGAGAACTGGGAGAGGTCTGGCTCTGCCCAGCCAGCCCTGAAGTGGTCGGTGTCAAGCCCAGCATGTTCTGCTGGCACCTGTCCCCTTCGGAGAGTGCTCGCACGTGTCACCTTTCGAAGCACATTCCTGCCCGCAAGCTGCAGGGACAAGTCCTGCATCCAGATGTCAGGATCATTCTAAATTGCAGTTATTTTATTTAGGTTATTGATTTAGTCTTGAGGACTTTTTCCTATTGGTGAATGTTTTCCCTGGGATGTGGAGACAGATGTGGGGTGCAGCCCAGGGTCTGCCTGAGATGTTTGCAGGCTGGGAGGGTGAGTGGGGTGCTGTGGAGAGGAAAATGCTCACCTGGGCAGGGCTGTGGGGGTGTGGACATGCTGAGCACAGTTGCCTGACCCTGTTCTGCAGAAAAGGGAGGCGGGAGGAGAGGCTTCCTGGCTTCCCTTGACCTGCACAGAGTGTCTTATCAGCCCTTGAAAGAAAAACATCCCATTCCTGGGTCTCCTCCAAGAAAGAATTTTTGAGATTTTCCTGGATCGCAGCATTCCTAAGAGTTTCCCTGTAATATTTGCTCTGCTTGGCTCTGTGATTGACAGCACGGACACATCACATCCACGTCAGACCACCTGAAATGCTGTCCCTGCTTCCCAGGAAAGCAGCCTGCTTTATTGGACTGCAGTGAGGGATTTGCTGGGAGGTGAAGTGGGAAGGCAGCTCGATGAGTAAAAACAAATATCAGAACAATGAAAGCTAGAAAGTGATTGTCTAGGATATTAATCTCCCAGCCCCACTGTTATTTAGGATTTTTCACAGATTCACAGAGTGTTCTGAGTTGGAAGGAACTAAACTATCTCTCCAGCAGAGGAAAATTGAGGAACATGTTTCCAGGTCTCTGACCCCTCCGTTCAGATGTTTTCTTGTTGCTGTTGAATACAAGTGAAGTTGCAAAAACCACATTTATATCGTTCATTTTATCCTCATTTAAGAGGCCATCTAAGACATGTTCATCTCATGGCTTTGCTCCTCTCTTTGGCATTTGGCAGAAAGTTGAGCTCTTAGAGAAAGAAGCTCATAGATGGAACAGAGGAACCACAGGGTCCCAGCCCCTCTGGATCCCACTAATTGCACCCTTGAGAGGGGCCCGCTGAACTGAACTCACAAACTTGATTGAAGCCATTTGAAAAGGATGTTTTGGCAGGGCCCAGCTGTGTTTATGTGGTGTGAAGGTAACCTGAAAACACACACTGTTAATTTCAAGTCTCATCATGCAAACCCTGTGAGTTTAAGCTGTTAGTCTGAAACCTAGTAGCCCTAACTCCTACCTGCTCTGAACCCAGGGTGGAACTTGGTCTAGAGCAGAGTTCCTGGAGTCAAATCTGACTGGAAGTATGGCCTGGTTCCCCATCTGTGAGGGCAGAGCAGCTGAGGCTGTGATAACCCAACTCACACAAAGTCAGCTCCCAGAACTCCTGTGCTGGGGACAGACTGATTTCTGAACAAGTCTCTTTTCTTTTGCGTTGAAAAGGTTCAGGGTTTTCTTAGAAATTACTTTTCACACCCCAGACTCGTAGCTTTTTAAAAATGAAAGAGTTTGAGAGTGCAGTAAAATATTTTCATTGTTGTTTTGTTTCTTCCAGTATGAAATGCCCCTGTCAGCTCCCCATCCTTTTATTTCTCACAAATGTTCTTTTACAGATCACAATTCTTTCCGTTAAATGTTTCCAGATCATGCCATTCTCTGAAATTGAGTTTCCACCAGCATCTGAGCTGCCCACGAGGAACACCAGGGCTGATCAGGGATGTGCTGCAGTGCCAGGTGATGACAGCGACCAAGGGCCAGCAGGGACATGCTGAAGGGCTGGGCTGGACATCAGCACACTCAGGCAGCAGAGGCAGCACTGCAGGGCATCCGTTAGCATGGCATAATCTTATGTGATGGTATTTAGGGCAGGCAGCCCTCGGGGTTTGCCTTACGGGGAGTTTGATTTATTATTTGATGACTGGAATTTGATGTCATGTTGCATGCATGCCAACATGTGTGTGCTACCCCATGTGTGATCCAAATGGTGTGGCCAAACTGTTAAAGCAATTCCTCCTTATTTCGTTAGCTCCTTCTGTTAAAAACACTAAAAATGCCTGTGCTTTCACGGAGAAGCTAACAACCTCCATGTGCTGCACAGCAGATGGTGCAGTAATGGTGGAGGCGTATTTTACAATAACCCTTTTCCACGTGGGGAAATCGAGGCATTGAGAAGTCTCTTTCTGATGGCTGAGAATGAGTCGGGGGCAGAGAAAAACTGCAGGGGTGCAGGAGGTCAAGTGCCGAGTTTTAGCTCATCCTTTAGCTCCCTTAGTTTTGGCTCATCCTGCCAAACTTCAGCTATTCAGCCTTGATCAGGGGACCCTTCCAAGGTCAGAAAGAGTAAGAGGGATTTCCAGAAGACAGCCTGGACTCCTTCATATTGAGATCTTCTTCCAGAAGTCCCTAGCTCTCTCTAAGGGCTGTAGGAAACCCATGGTCACACACCTCCTGTTTTAATCCCCGTGGTGGATGCCTAGAGCTAAGTGGGATGGCAATAATGCCCAGAGGAGGGTCTGAGCACCGTCCCACAGCTGATCAGTGCAGAGCCCCAGCCACGCAAGGCTCCTCAGCATCCAAGTGGGGATTCCTGATGGGAACAGGCGCTGAAGCCTTCAGGAGCTGTGTGGTTTAACCCCACTCAGCAGCTCAGCCACACAAGCTGCTCACTCACTCAGCAGCGTAGGGGAGGAAATTGGAAGGGTAAAAGTCCTCCCAAAGGCCAGGGCACTTTTGTATAAATCTTGCCTTAGATAATTCTGAAAGAAAATACATTTGTAAATGCCAAAACTTCCCAATGGGCTCCCTACGGAGAGGCAAGGGAGCCAGCTCAGCTACTAAGTTCTGCCTCGTGAATAGCTGCGCTAATAATAGCCACTGAAATTAGATCAAACCACAGGACAGTGACAATAACAGCTCAGATTTTTCAGAAGAGCTGAATGACTTGTGCACCACACCTTTTGCAAAGGCTGGCTATGAATGGCACAAGAGGAGCTCTTTAATGCTGATCCCTCCTGAAAATCTGGGCTTGAGAAGAAATGCTAAACCCCCGGGACAGCTGACCCTCCACTCTTCCAGAGCGTTAGCATTGATTATCCCAGACTTGAGTGCTGAACTGTACAGCAGGACACAAGTGAGCAGCCAGCCCAGAAGTGAGATGTCACCAGTGACTCCAGTTGGGAGTTAAACACTGATAGTGGCATCAAATGTGAATTTATCACTACATTTTTGATTGCTTTCTCCTACACCAGAGATATTGCTGAGGAGGAGCAATGTAAACTCATGTGAACTCAAACGGGGTGTGCAGTGGTGGGGGAGAATATGTCAAATATTGTGCTATTTTGGCCCCAACACTGTGCTGATGCTGCTTTTATTTCAGTTTCACAGCCTGATCCATGTCTGCATCACCACATGCCCTGTATCCCAGCAGTACCCAGTGTGATCCAGAACATTCGGGTGCTGGGATGGTCTCTCCCAAGCCCCTGGGTGTGGCAGTGGCCATGCCTGAGCACTTGGCTTGAGGGCTGCTGCTGCCCTAGCTCTGAGCCTCCTCATGCCTGCTTTGAATGAACCGTTAGGGCAAAGCCACCCCTCTGAACATGCTGCACCTGTGCCCATTTTCCCCACTCAGAGATCCATTAGGACGCTGTCCCTGTCACCTTTGCTCATCCCTGTGTCACAGCAGGGTGAAGCATCAGTGACTCCTGATGGCCACAGATCTTCCCTCATGGTCTCATTGCCATGCAAGGGACGTGTTTGGGGCCCATCACTCCTGGCTGCTGGCTGCCAGGGGAGCAAGGGCGAGGAAGATGAGGCTGTGCCCTGCTGTGCCCACCCCCGGCAGGACACGCTGTCCAAGGGAGGGCACCGGGAGCCACAGCTATTTGAACAGCACGGCTGGGGGAGCCGGCTCTGAACAGCAGCGAGGGCAGTGCGGGGAGGATGTGCTGCAGTCATAAAAATTCCACCGAGATAAATCAATAGAGGGAGGAGGAGAATGAGAGGGAGGGATGGCAAAGTCAGGCTTTCTTCATCTCTGCACACAAGAGAGAGGGAGACAGTGGGGGTCATGCAGGTTCAACAGGAGTGAAAAGGACCGAAGGTCACGTCAGGAGCTATCAGGAGCAGGTGACTGACTGTTGCATCCGCTGGGGGAACTGGATTTGGGGTCTGGTTCAGACAGCTGCTGAGTGCCAGACTTATTCCTGCGTGGCATTAATTAGCACCTTCTCAGGCAGGCTGAAAGGAGTTTAGGGAGCAAACTGACTTGCAGCAGCGAGCAGCAGAGTGGTGGGCTAATGGTGTGGGCTACTGCCAGCCCAATCCAGGCAGGAGCTGCCTCCCAGAACTGCCAGTTATCCATGAGCTAGGACACACTCTCCTACCAAAACCCAAGGTCCTTATTATGGTGGAAAATCTCTCTTCTGTCAGCAGAAGACTCAGGATTTTTAATTGGTTGCGCCCAGAGCTGGAACCATGCAGCCCCGGCTTTCTTTTCAAATCTCCAGCAAGGGCTATCTGCCATGGGACCCAGAGTGCTGAGTTTTCACATGAACCAGCAACAGGGCAGTCCTGCAGCAAGGAGTGGATTCTCGCCAGATTTATGCACAGCACTATTACTGCTATATGTACAAATTAGGTGTGTGGAACAGGGCTGGGCTGTATCCTAATTAACAACAGAAAGAGCTGTCTGCTTGCCTTCTCAGCCAAGCTGGTGAGCAGCTTCCCCTGCCTGTGTTTGCAAGGTGTAGCTGAAATTAGGGCAGGATTCAGCCAATATCCACCCTGCCCCTTCGTGCCTGTGCTTAAAAGGAGTATTGAGTTGCCAAGAGCAGCCCAAGGTCTTGTTTGTGTGGTCCTGGTTTTCCAGGCAAGGGCCAGGCTCAGCCAGCAGTGAACACACAGCCTTTGGCTCTTCCTAAGTGTGCCCTGGATGTCCTGAGCATGAGCTAAAGGTGAGCGTGGAAAGGCATCAGTGGTCACCAACCTCTGCTCCCAGACTGAAAAATAAATGTCCTGGCTGTGACTCCAAACCAGTGGCCTGCAGGCCAGAGGAGCAGGCACTGCTTGGCCTGAATCCCTCTCAGAAAATCCCACTCTTCCTTGTGTTTCCCAGGAATACACCATTGACATCTTCTTCGCTCAGACGTGGTACGATCGGCGCCTGCGGTTCAACAGCACCTTGAAGGCGCTCACGCTGAACACCAACATGGTGAGCCGCATCTGGATCCCTGACACCTTCTTCAGGAACTCCAAGAGGGCCGATTCCCACTGGATAACCACTCCCAATCAGCTCCTCCGCATCTGGAATGACGGAAAAGTGCTCTACACTCTCAGGTACATCCAGCAGGCTCTGTGGCTCTGCTGATGGGAGGGGACAAGGAAATGGTCAAATGGTTTCCTAAACCAAAATCCTTTAAAATGTTGTGTTGGTCAATCCAGCTGTTTTATTCTGTTAATAAGCATTTGACTTTTTGTTCCCATAAATTCTCACTTCCACAAATGAATCTGAAAAGTTGACTAAGCAGAAGGGCTTTTTGAAGGAGAAACCTAGCTGGTTTTCCTCACCTTGAAAATATCTAAACATGTATTTTTGGTTTGGAATGTTCCTGCAAACAGACTGATCTTCTACAAATTAGTTCTCAAGGAAGTGAGAATGCCTCTGTCACATTGTGGTGCTGGAATCAAACCATCTCCACTAGCACAAAATCTCTTTCTCTCTCTCAGGCTGACAATCGAGGCTGAGTGTCTGCTCCAGCTGCAGAATTTCCCAATGGACACTCACTCCTGCCCTTTGGTTTTTTCCAGTTGTGAGTATACATATTTTTAAAATAGCTTTAGAAGGCAAGCAGAGAAAAACCTCAGTGGAGTAATACTTTCCTGGGGAAACCATCCTCCCTTTTAGCTACATTTTTTCACCTAATTGCTAAGGCACCCTTCCTGAACCATTACCTTTCATGCCCCGAAGCTCTCTCCCACTCCTGGGCTAGCAGAGGTCATCAGGGATAGACTCACAACATCTCTGAGTTTCTCCTTAATTTGGGAGGATGGCTGGAGGAGATTATTTCACTGACCTTCTGGTCACTCCAGACAGAACATGGATATACTCTGGTGGATAAATGGCACCCATCCTGCCTTGCATCTTCCCCCTTCTCCCACTCTTTGAGGGTTTCCAGACCTCAACCAGAGTGAGGTCTGGAGACTTTCTGCACCAAAGGAAGGTTACTCAGGCCTCCCCTCTCACTCACCACTCGTGCAGACTCTTCAGCAGAGAGGGCTGCTGGTGTTATCACGTCTCCTCTGGTAATTTTGCAGGGAGCCTTTCTGCACCAAGAGAACCCTGTCCTTGTGTGTGGGTGGGAAATCTGATTTAATCATCTGAGCTCGGGTTCTCCTCTCCTGCTTCCCCTGCCACTGAAGAGATGCTGCTCGCAGAGCTCTGAGGTGCTTCAGAGGGAGGCAGCCTGCTGAGGAACTCTCATCCCCTCATCTCCCACCATCCCTCATTCTTTGCTAATTAGCGGTGCATGCCATACACTCTTGATAATTAGAGACACACTGTTAGCTGCCAAGCTCTTACTCCATCCTCCTCCAAGGGACTTTCTCCCAGGTCCCTGCTTCACAGTCAGCTTGTTTCTTGAAAAAAGAGCCAGAGGCAGGAGAAGCTGTGCTGCAGCCTGCAGGGCCAGGTCTGCTTCTCCACGGAGAGTGCACCCCTTCTTTTCCATGGATCAGCTCCCAGGGTGAGGGGTACAGGGAGCCCCCAGAGCAGCCAGAACCATGCTGGCAGCTTTGTGTTCCCAGTGTACTCGTGCCTGGGGTGGCACTCACGCAGTGCCAGCTGCCCCAGGGTGATAAAACCCTCAAAGTTTTCAGGCTGGTGGAGTCACAGAATCACAGAACAGTCGGGGTTGGAAGAGGCCTTTGGAGATCATCTAGAGCAGCCCCACTGACAGGCAGGGTCACCTAGAGCAGGTCACACAGGAATGTGTCCAGATGGGGTTTTGAATGCAGGGTTTTGACCCCAGAATCATGGTGGGGAGACTCCACAACCTCCCTGGGCACACTGTTCCATTGCTCTGCCGCCCTCAAAGAAGTTCTTCCCCAAACCAGTGGAATCTTGGACCGCCCCACATGTCATCCCCACCAGTGCAGTCCTTAGCAGGGCTCTGTTCCTGGCAGTACTTTGTTTTTGGCAGTGCTTTCTCCATCCCCGGGATCTAAAACAGCCCACGGAGGGAGATGCAGTCCCTACTCCCATTCCATGTGGGAATGCCTCAGGGAATCCAAACCAAAGGCACCAGAAACAGCTGCCTGAAGGGTTCATGTTTAGGGAACAGCTCTGCTGAGATGCCAGTGCTTTTGCAGTCAGGCTGGTGGCTGAGGTGGGGGTGCATGGCACACTCTCCCACTGCTGTCCCTTTTCCCAGATGGATACCCTCGGGAGGAGATCGTCTATCGCTGGAGACGCTACTCCATTGAGGTCTCTGACCAGCGCACCTGGAGGCTCTACCAGTTCGACTTCACGGGGCTGAGGAACACCTCGGAAGTGCTCAGGACCGGGGCAGGTAAGGCACAGGGACACAGCCACAGGAGCACCAGTGCTGGAGAGCTGCTGGGAGGCAGTGGTGGGGAAGGAAGGTCACAGCAGCATAGTCAGAGAAACCTAAGAATGAAGGGATGGACCTCGGCTAAAGGGAGCAGAAGTGATGGAGATGAAGGTTGAGGGGGGGACAAAGCAGGGAGACGACAGTGATGCCTGAAAAAGAGGCTAAAACAAATTAGGAATATAAAATGCAGACAAATTTATTCAAGGCCTTCAAGGTACATTCGGGCAAGCAAAGCCCCCCGTCGGAGACGACACCCAAAAATGGACCCAGGGTCACGAGCTCTTCATCTTTTAAAAAGTTCTGTTCCATTAGCACATTGGCCCTTAATTCTCCAATCGCACCCTTAGGTGATGATGTTAACTACCCCAGGCCTGCTCCCCCCATCTCACAGTTGTTTACATATTTTTGGGACCTAAGGCACGAACATGTCCTTGAATCTGTATTCAGAGAGCCTTGTTTTGGCTAAAGGTGCTGGGAACAGAGGATTTTTAGCACTTAGTAAGAAGCACAGAACTACAGCAAGTTACAGATACATGAAAAGTAAAAAACTAGAAATATTCAAAGGCATCAACAGAACTGCTGACATCTGTGAACTGTGGGGTGACAATGCTGATGTGAATGAAGCTATGCCTAAATGAAGGGTCAGGAGGGAGAGGAGAGGGAGCTTAGGTCCCCTCTTGCTGCAGTGTGTGCATGCTGTGTGATGTCTGGGTGATGACAGGATTGGAACGGGGGTGGAGAAAGCAGAACTTGCAGGTCTCCATCTTTCCTTCTGCAAACTCGTGTCATGGCTGGTGAAAACCTGAATTGTGCTTCAAGAGGCAGGGACAAGGCTGCATGTGCAAAAAAACCTAATGGAAGCCCTTCAGCTCCTCCTTCTCCTCCCTATAATAGCTCACATCCCCTTTCCTTCCCACAGACAACTGAGGGAAGCCTCTGGATTCCTGAAGGTGGGGTGAGCTCATATTTTAAGCCCTCTGAAACAGCAAGGAGCAGTGCTTCTCCCACTCTGCCGGAAACTGCTGCTCTCAACAGTGGCAGCCAGGGTAGAAAGGCAGCACAAAGTGGGACAAGAAGTGAAAGTGTCTTGAATGCACCACTGGCCCTCTGATGTTTGTGATTCTCTTTTTTTTTGGTAATTGCTTGCAAGCTCCATGTTAACCCCAGAGCTGTCAGGTGGCTTTCTTCCAATACTCACTGTGAGCCTCTGAAAAAAGAAAAAACCTCAGCTGTAAGTTGCCAAATGAGCAATTAGGATGTGCAGCACCACATGCCTTTTCCAGAGGCAGAACCAGGCTCTCAGTGGAAGCGATTGAAGGGCACCTCCTTTGTCACAGCTCAGGTAGTTCGTTAGCCAGCCAGGCCATGCAGCCAGAGAGCTTCTGTAGCAAAGAATCCCTTGCAGCAATCAGCTGAAGATAAATGCTCTCTGCAGTTTCTTCCCTGAGACTTCTCCAAACTGCGCTTTTCAGTGTGCTTAGCCAGGCCAGCACTAACGCAGCCTGGTGGCCATATGGACAGCCAGGCAAACAACCAGTTGGGCCACCACAAAGCCAGCTCTTAAATTAGTCACAAAGACATCGAGCAGGACAGCTACAGAGCCAGCCAGGTAGCCACAGAGTCCATTAGCCACAAAACCAGCAAGTCACCAAACCTGGTCAGCCAGCCACGTGAAGGTAACAATCTGGGCAGCTAAAACACCAGATGGCCAGGCCCTTAAAACAACAGCAAAACCTCATCAGAAACCCTGAATTCTGAAACTCTGCTGATTTCAAGAAGCCCCATGTTGTGATTACAACGTCTCTGTTGCTTTTTCCTAGGGGAGTACATGGTGATGACAGTTTCTTTTGACCTAAGCAGACGTATGGGTTACTTTGCCATTCAGACCTACATTCCCTGCATCCTGACTGTTGTTCTTTCCTGGGTTTCCTTCTGGATCAAGAGAGACTCTACGCCAGCCAGGACATCTCTGGGTAAGAGACAGGATGATGCATGTCTGATGCTTGTCAAACTCTGCCAGGCAAGCAGACTGGCACTGTTGGAGTACAAAATCTCCTGAAGCACTTTGCCATTTTCTGGCACTTCTGAGCTTACCAGAGAATATTCCACTCCTTCAGCTTCCTGTGTGTAACACTCTCCACAGCTCAACCAAATCTCCAGCTGTGCTGGCTTGGGCTGCTGGATTATCTCAGGAGAGCACCTCACCCTCATGTTCTGATCTGAAACCCAGGCTCAGCCTTTTCCAAGCTGACAGTGGGGTATTCTCTGCACCAAAAGGGAGAGGGAGGGGCTGAGCTGTGGCACTGCAGTGCTGCCCAAAGGGCTCCTGTGACATGCATATTTTCCACATTTCCTTGTGACATCTCAAGGCCTCTGTGTAGGGCTGGTGACAGGAAGGTTGTAGGGTTAATGGGCAGAGTTGCTTGGCTGTATCCACAGAGCCGCAGGCGCTGGCAGGAGGTGGGAACCCTGTTGGTACAACCTTTTTCTGTCAGTCGCCCCACAGGACCCAGAGACTGCCAACAGCTCTGCCTACTGTTTAGATTTTCTCAGCAAACTGCAGTGGCCTTTTGAGGCAGGAAAAAAAGCTCCTGATGATTGAATGCTGCACTGATAGGTGCTGGGGAGATCTTTGTGAGGCTTTAATACACTTTGGCTGTATCTGCATTTTGCAGCAAGCTGTGATTCCCAGTGCTGTCCTTCCTATCAGCCCCGCTGACTTTCCCTTTAATTGGAGGTAGCATTTGCAGCCCTGCCTGCAGGTCTCTGTGGGGATGGAGGGGAGAGGAGGGGCCATCAGCTATTCAGAGCCCATCCGTAATGGCCATGTCTCCCCACCTCCCCATCAAAATGAATTTCTTTGGTGCCCATGCAGACAGGAGGAGGAGGAGGGTGTCATTTCCAATGAAGGTGAGGGTGTGCCATGGTCTGGGGCTCGTAAAGGAATGAGAAGCAAGGGGAAAATGTTGTGCACAGCTCTAGTGATTGTCTCAAAAAAGCTAAGGCAAGTTTCCCCAGGAGAGGGGCCCCTCTCTATGGGAAGGGACCTCAGCACATGAAGAATAATTTATTCTTCTCCACAGCCCCTTGTTGTACTTAATAGAAATGATCCCTAGCACATTTCGAGCCTGCCAGCCTACATTAGGGAGATGTAAACTGGACCAGTTCCACAGGCACTTCAGAAATACGGGAAGTCACATCACATCTGCTAATGCATGTACAGCAGGAAAACATGAAAATCTTTTGCCATGCTCACCCCCAGAGCCACTGGAGTGACCCCAGGAAAGGGTGACAGGTGGATTTCGATGGGTGCTAGAGAAGGAGAAACAGGTGGACTTCCTGCTTGTTTCCTACATCCTAAAATTCAGCGGATGAGGTCACGACACCAACTCCTGCAGCTGATCCTTTGTTGGCTCATGACACTTCACCTCTGGAAGCAGAAACGTGAGCATTGCTGCTTCTGCGAAAACAGTTCCAAGCTCCACTCCAGTCAAAAGAAATCCCTTATCACCTCCCACGCACTTGCCCTCTGCATCAAGGAACGGATAGATTGTGAAGAGCTGCCCCGGAAAAATAGCCAGGAGCAGGTTGAAAGGTCATGGGTAGGAATCAGACCGAGGAAACAAAGGGAACCTTGTGACTGGTGTCTGCTGCAGGAAAGCTTATTGATCAGGGAGCAGAACAGCACTGGCAGATCTTTTGGGGCATTTTCCCTAGAGCACAAGGGCTCTCAATACCCAGGTGTAAAAAATCAGGAAGGGAAGGCAAGAGACCAGCATGGATCAGTCGAGAGCTTCTGGTCAGACTAAAGGGCAAGAAGGAGGTGCACACGCAGTG
Source organism: Origma solitaria (assembly GCA_013397895.1). Classification (NCBI taxonomy): domain Eukaryota; kingdom Metazoa; phylum Chordata; class Aves; order Passeriformes; family Acanthizidae; genus Origma; species Origma solitaria. Next base: position 114,662 of record VZRL01005614.1, on the reverse strand, counting down.
GGAGCACAGACAGGTGTCCTGGGGGGGGGGCATAGGGACATTGCCCAGTTGTGTAGGGATGGGGTTAGGGATCCAAAGAACACTGACAGGGGCTTCTCCAGGTTTGTCAGCCAGAAAGGGAAGGCCAGAGAAAGTTGAATACAACTGGCAAACTGGTGACAATGGGTGAGAAGGAGGCTGAGGTAGTTTTTTGCCTCCGTCTTTACTGGCTGCCTCTCTCCCCACATCTCCACAGTGGATGGGCTGCAAGACAGGGACTGGGGCAGCAAAGTCCCTCTCACTGCAAGAGAAAATCAGGTTTGAGACCACCTGAAGAACCTGGACATGCATGAGTCTATAGGACCTGACAAGATGCATCCCAGAGTATGGCTGATGATGTTTCCAAGCCACTCTCCGTGAGACTTGAAAAGTGATGGTAGTGACCAGGAAAAGGGAAATACTGCACCATTTTTTCAAAGGGTAGAAAGGAGGAGCCCAGGAGCTGCAGACCTGTCAGCCTCCCCTCTGTGTCCGGGAGGATCATGGAACAGATCCTTCTAGAAGCTGTGCTGAGGCACACGGAGGACAGGAGGTGATTTAGCACAGCCAGCACGGCTGCACAGAGGGCAAGCCCTGCCTGACCAACCCAGCCTCATGCAGAGTCTGAGTTTCCCACTCCTTTACCAGTCCTCATCGATGTCCTGTCTGATAGCCAAGTTTTGAACATCTCTCTTTTCACAGAGCATTGTCAGAGGGCTCCTCAAGACCAGAGTCTCACTAAGCAGAACAAAAATGGGTCCAGAAAACCACAGCAGTGGGAAAATGGGGATGTTCTGAGGGCTGGATGTGTGTAGAAGACAGAAATGCTCCCTGTCAGTACTGAAGCCAGCTCTTTCCTCTCTCAGGTATCACGACTGTGCTCACCATGACCACCCTGAGCACCATCTCCCGCAAGCACCTCCCCCGTGTCTCCTACATCACAGCCATGGACCTCTTCGTCTCCGTGTGCTTCATCTTCGTCTTCGCCGCTCTCATGGAGTACGCCACGCTCAACTACCTGGTGGGAAACAAGAAACCACTGGAGCACAGCCACAGGAAAGCCAGGCTGGTAGGTCCGAGGGGCCAGCAGAGGTGGATGCTTGTACAGCCCCAAGACATTGAAAAATATCCTTCCTGAGCCTGCATTGGAAACTGCTGATGTGTTTTAGTGCCTGACCCACACTGTGTACATCAAGTCTTCAGACCTCTCTGTGTGCTGGGTCTGAGGGGTGAGACACAGCCAGGAAAAGCAGCTGAGGCTCTCTTTAAATGAGGAAGCCCCTGTAAGAGGCAGGCACCCTGTGCTCTCTTCAGAATTGCTGGAGAGCTTCTCAGAGCAGTTTAGAATCTCTCACATGGCTGAATGCAAATAGCCATTTTAAGACACCTGTATCAGATGCAGAAACCTACTTTCCTTTGTGGTCTGTCCACCAGAAGACCTCCTGAATGTGAGGATAGTGAACCCAGGGTGGTCATCATTCTCTTCATCCTCAGCTTCAGCCTCTGTCATGAGATCTGCCCAAGCTCACGGCAGGTACTTCTGACACATGAACTGAAACAGAAAAAGACATATCTCTTCTGTGCCAGGCTCATTTCCCAGCACATCCCTGATATCCCCCCACCCTCATACCCCAGGGTGGTCAGAGCTCTCCCGTGAGGCTCTGATGGGCCAAGAGAAGCCACGGTCACAGCCTTTCCCCAGCTTTTCTCCAGGAACTGGCAGCAAGCAGCAGACACACCTGGGCTGTGTGCTGTGTCTCCAGAAAGAGCTGAGCTCAGGGGAATGAGGGACGAGGCAGGAACAGATCGAACAGGTCGTGTTTCTGCACTGACTATTATTGGCACAGATGGGGAATCAGAGCAATCAGACCTTTGGCGAGTAGGGCTGAGCCCTGGGGTGCCAGGAAGGACACTCACAGCCATGCGGGGAGCTGCCAGTTCCCCCAGAATGCACAAGTGGTGATTCACAACGAGGTGCAGAGCCCGGGGATGATCAGTCATCCCTCTCCGTTGAACTGCGCCCGCGATGATGTGATCTGTCGCCAGCTGGGTGGGGGCTGGTGTCCGGAACACGTTTTGTTGCCTTTTCCTCCCCTCTAACCTGCCCACCTCTCCCCCTTACAGCCACCTGCCGGGGCACAGGTGATGCCAACCTTCACCACCATCAACATCAACCACATCATGCACTGGCCCCCCGAGATGGAGGAGGATGAGGATGATGAGCCCGGCTCGCCGTGCCTGGAAGGAAAGGAATGCGAGAGGTTTTTCTGCTGCATCGAGGACTGTCAGACGGGCATGTGGCGGGAGGGGAGGGTGCGCATCCACATATCCCGCCTGGACTCCTACTCCCGCGTCTTCTTCCCCACCGCCTTCCTGCTCTTCAACATCGTCTACTGGATTGCTTATCTCTATCTCTAGCCCCTCTTCGTCCTCAGCTGGAATGGACTGGGCACCGGCAAGAGGGGCTTCTCGAGGAGCATAGAGAACAGCATCTCTTCTGTTGTAGTCAGCTGTCAGTCTGAGCAACCCGACCTGGTGATTCCCTCTTCCTGCTCTCTCATCTCTTCTGAGAAGAACCAAACAGCTTTTTTTTAGCCTTCTAACACATCTTTTTAGAGAATCTACCCTTCCCCGGACAACCCCCGTCTCCAACACCACCAGCATTGTACTCCTTGTAAGATTACCCAAAAACATCCTATTCCCATCTCAAGCATTAGGGATTTTGTCAAAAACAAAAACCTCAATGCATTTCATTCTTCCATCCAATCCTACTCCGAAATTCCAAGGGAAGTGATGGCAAACGGAGTTTTCGGCAGAGTTATTAAGAGTGCAAAGGAAATAAAGTACATCTTATGACTTCTGCACCACTGCCACCAGAGCAGACCTTGTGGGGTGCTAGAAGCTCGGAAAGGTCAGAAGGAAACAGCGTGGAAAGGGACAGCAGTGCAGCTTTCCCACAGCAGCTGGGCTTGGCGAAAATGTTCTGGACCTGCCCAGACATCTGATGGTGGCACTGCCGAGGATGGAGTTGCTGCAAGCCTCCCCCAGCTCCCCGCAGAGTATCTATGAAGCATTCCTCACGGATCACTCCAGGACATCCGCCCACCGAGGCGCTGCTGATTCCCATCAGACGCTGGTAAAAGCACTTCACAAGTTGGAGGGGCCCACCTGCTTTGCTGGAGCAGACTCTTCAGGGCCCACGGTGACATTTCTGCTGTGTGACCAGAACTCAGAGCAGGCTCTGCGGTTGGCCATAGCCAAAAGAGGGAGGAATCCTTGTGAGAAAGGCCAGAAGAAGTCCCTTGAGCCTGCTGTGGGGCAGTTTTCTTCGGCCTGTCTGAATCGCAGCGGGGCAGCGCTGTCCCACACGGTGACACCATCAGAAGCTATCAGATCTGTGCTTGGTCATAGGTGCCAGCCTGAGGGAGGGGTACAGGGAAGGGAACACACAGCTCCTGCTTCTCACTGCACTCCTGCAGCTCAGATGTGTTCCCCTCTTTATTATTTCCAGAATTGCATAAAACAACAGTTTTCACTCCAGCTGGATGACCCCTCCCAGCTGCCATCGGTCCTTGGCCCGTTTCCTCACAAAACCAGGAAATGGAGTGAGTTGTCCTTGGTGGATTTTAAGAAGGACAAACGTGGTGAGATGGTTCCATCTTAACCAGATAGAGAAATGCATAACACAGTTTCAGCTAGGGAGAAATTGCCTCGTGTAGAAAAAGAAACTCAGGCCCAAGGTCCATAATATGTCAACTGGCTGCCTCCCCATTTATGCCAAGCTCTGGTGTGGCCCTCAGCATGATTGTGAAAAGAAGTGGGCCATCAACAGTTACTTACTGTGTAAATTAGAAACAAAGAAGATTATTTTTGAAAAACAGCATGTTTTAGAAAAAAATTAGAACTTGAAAGGCTTGTCAGGAGAAGAAAGCCGGCACGGCTGCAGAGGAAAAGTTAGGAAAGGCTGGCTCATAGGACAGCTAGCAGGGGCAGGAGGTTTTACATATTCTTGGAGAGCAATTTGAGATGGTTTAAAGACGGATTTTGACACTGTTAAATCTGATCTGAATAATGAAGTGTCATGTTTAATTCATTCACAAATACAGCCTTACCTGGGTTCCAGATGAACAGCTAGAGCATCTTATTAAGTATACAATAGTACAACACGCAGCTAAGTATAACCTAATGGGGTCAGACCAGCAGAGCTCTGAAAGGGGAAATTGTGCCTGTCTAACCTGTTACAGTTCTTTTAAAATACCAAGTAAGAGATAAAGGTTACTCAGAAGCATAATTTGCTTAGCTACTCCGACAGCTTTTGAAAGGGTGGAAAGAAATTGTGGCGGGCGGTTCTAACTGAGGAAATTGATTTAGCAAAAGAATTATTAAGGAGGTTCTAATTAGAGGAAATTAACTGAGGAGAGGGGGGAGAAAAAGAATTGTTAAGGAGGCCCTAATTAGAGGAAATTAATGTTTTAGAGAGAAAGACACAGAGAAGGAGAAGTCTAAGAAAAGAATCAAAACAACTTGCAGACAAGGGAAGCTGCTGGGTGACAGTGCCGACTCCCAGCCAAGCTGGTTGATGTTCGGCTCCCGGTAGCAAAGCGTTATTAGATGTAGCAGCAGAAAAACCTCCTATGACTCAGCCCTACACCGACAGGGAGCTGGATTAAACAGGGTCCTGTGATCTCTGTGAGGAGCCAAAAGGAAAGAGCATCCTAGATTCAATCTGGCTCACACCACAGACTCGGAGTGAAGCACGTCCTCACATTTGGGAAGGCAGCTGTCGGGGGCTGCGTGGGAGGGGACGCCCCGGTGGCAAACCAGGGCCCGTGCCAAATTTCTCCTCGCCAGGATGGTGGCTTGAAAGGTGTGCAGGCTGCACTGAACACGGGGAGCAAAATGTGGAAGGGGAGCGGCGGGGAAAGGGAGGGTGGAAAGGAAAATTTAACAGCCCTGTGCAAAGGAGCCCAAACAGCTGCAATTTGCTGTGGCTTCAAAGCTCTTGGTGAACACATATGATTATCGTGGGCACTGGAGAGCAGACTTCAGCCCTGAGAGCAGCAACTTGCTGAAATTAGACCTTTTACAAAGTCAGCCAGGAGAGAAACAGGGTGTACAGAAACCTAAGAGGATGACAGGGGCTCGGACAAAGTAGACTCAAAAGATTATGAGATTTCACCAAAAAAAGATAAAGCCAACACACACCTAGGTAACTTAACCAATGATGGAGGATTTGACAGGAAAATAGTCTAGCGTGGGCTGGAGCACAAGGAAGCTGATTACTAAGGCTGGGGAAGGAGGAGGGAGGGGGCTTTTTGGCTTAGGGAAATCTGTGCCCATCATACATAGCACGATAAATAAAGGCATGCACAAATTCAATCACGTTTTTAAGTTTCTATAGTATCTCAAAAAAAAAAAAAAAGAAAAAAGCTAAGAAAAGCCAAAAAGAAAAATCTGCCATTCTTTTGGAATTACTTTGTAAAGCTCCAGTTCCCAGAAAAAAGGTTTTCCAGCTATCAGGAGGGAATCCAGGGCACAGAGACATCCAGTAGCCATGAGTTGCCCTGCTCAGCATGGCCCTGGGAGCTGAGCTGCTCTGTGCCCTCCTAGGCTGGCGTGAGACAGACCAAAACCATGGGCCTGAGCCGTGTCTGCTGTGGGCAGGGAGGACAGAGGCTCCAGGGCTGCTGCAAGACACTTGGGTGGCTTCAAACACCTGGGTGGCTGTGCTGCCTCCTCCTCCTCTCATGGAGGTTTCCACATTCTCCCCTTCCCAGGAATTTGGTGGAGGAGTTTATTCTTTCAGCCTCAGAGGCTGAGTGGGCACTGGGCTTCCCTCACCTCCTCCCTCCCGTTCCCAGGACCAGAGAGTCCCATTGCCACCCCTGCCATAATAATAACAAAAATAAACACATCCAAGGCCAGCAGGACAAGGGCAGTGACCATCCCTCGAATCCTGGGGTCAGTTTTGGGCAAGAAAGACCTGTGAGGGGCTGGAGCATGTCCAGAGCAGGGAACAGAGCTGGAGAAGGGTCTGGAGCATCAAGAGCAGCTAAGGGAGCTGGGGGGGCTCAGCCTGGAGGCTCAGGGGGGACCTTCTCGCTCTCTAAACTCCCTGACAGGAGGGTTTGATGTGGGGCAGGTCGGTCCCTTCTCCCAGATAACCAGGAACAGGATAAGAGGAAACAGGCTCAAGTTGTGCCAGGGGAGGTTTAGGTTGGATACTGGGGAAAATTTCTTCAGTGGAAGGGTGGTCAGGCTGTGGAAAAGGCGAAGTGGTGGAGTCACCATCCCTGGAGGTGTTTGAAAGACGTGGGGGAGATGGTTTAGTGGAGTTCTTGGCAGTGTTAGATTTACATTTGGACTCGATGATCATAAAAGGTCTTTCCAAACCAAAATGATTCTGTGATTCTACCACTCTGCTATCCTTGTATCTAATGGTGGGGACTGGAAGTCGTGATCTCCGCATTTACGTCTTATGGCTTTTGTTTGGAACATAAAAGGAAATCATGAAAAAGGTTGATTTTTCACTTCTCTGCCTCCAATTCCTATTCCTCGCCTCCAAATTATGCCGCATAAGGAACCATTTTTAGCCTGTATGCTCTTCAGGGCAGGGACTCTGTTACTGTGTTTGTACAGGGACTGGCACACTAGGGCTTAGTCCTTAGCTGAGACTTCTGGATGCTACTTATTATACATAATAAACAACATTATACTGCCCATCCTCACCACTGTCTATCAACACCTCGTAAGAAGGCTAAAAATTGTCCCCTGTCCCCCTCCTGATGAACTGGTTAATGTATTTATTTCCCCAGACAAAACTATCTTGTTAGAAAGTAGGGAAAAATGTCATTCTGATATCTTTGGGGAGGGTGGTGGATATTTTTGAGTTTGGTTGGGTTTTTTTTTTTAAGAAAGGCAGAAGTTGCTTCAAACCAGCACTGCTCAGAAGCAGTCTCAGCCATTTAAAGTCATCATTTGTAATGCAAGAGAAGCCCTTTCTTGCTCCCCTCAGTCTGTTGCCATTGTAAATAAAACAACTGATATTTCCCCAAGTGTTTTAGGATGGAGGGGGTTTGGCAGTAATATTTGGTGGACTTTATTTCAACCTTTCTGTTCACTTTCTCTATCCCCATTCATGCTGGTGACTTTTGGAGTGATCAAAAGGACAACCCCAGCTCTGGAGAAAGCCTCACTCAAGAGCCACCCTGGGCCCCCACAGCCACATTTATGGCACTTTAACGTTTTAATCATTTAATTCCCCTTTCTTGCCCCACTTTTGAGTGCCAGTGGAGGAGGTGTTACTTGTCCCTGAGGCACAGGGAGGGAAGGTGCTGGTTTCTGAGCGCCCTGGGGCAGAGGCAAGATTTAAATCTTGGATTTAAATCCAAGCTTTAACAGTTCCCAAAATGTTAAAAACATGAGGTCATGAAGGGGCGGGGGGGAGACATGAAAGTTATATTAAGTCGTTCCTTTTTATATTCCTAATATACATTCATTATAATTTATCTTCCTCCTAATGCCTCAGATTTGTAGGCTTTGGGAAGATTGAATTTAAGGAGAATGAGAGTGGCCAAAAATGTTTCAAGCTGTGCACCCCAGGGCAAGAGGGGAGACTCCTCATGGAGAAATGGCTCCTTCACCCAAAAGCACCACACAGCTTCTGGCAGCCCAGGAGGGGCAGGAGGCACCTGCTGTCAAGGACTGGGGTGGAACAAGGCTTGGCTCCCATCAGACTGGGTGAGGAAACCCAGGTAACCAGCAGAAATGCCCTATTGCTTGCAAACATTCAATAAAAAATAGGAAATAAAAATAAAATTAAAAAAGAAAGAGGAAATGGGGGTTTTGTTGGTTTTTTTCCTTTTTTGGGGGGGTGTTTTGTTTTATTTTCAGGGGTTTTTTTGTTTTGGTTTTTTTTTAAATTTTGTTTAAGGATTGTGCAAGAGAAAATTGACTCAATTTTCAGTCAGGAGTCTCAGTCTTTCAGGTTGATTTTTTTTTTCTTTTTTCTTTTTTCTTTTTTCTTTTTTCTTTTTTCTTTTTNTTTTTTTTTTTTTTTTTTTTTTTTTTTTTTTTTTTTTTTCTTTTTTCTTTTTTTTTTTTTTTTTTTTTTTCTGCTGTTGCTAATTCTTTATATTGCTGCTTGACATGATTTTACCCTTTTGTGCTTGTTTTTTCCCCTTCTACCTGCATCTTCCAAAAAAAGTAAATAATGGACTCTGGGCCCTATCTGTCCCAGGCACACTTCTGGCACCACCTAAGCCTATCTGACAGCAAGAACAATGCAGGATGGAAGAGAAGCCTCAGTAGCTGCTCTGAGCAGGTCGGCATAGCAACATCTCCGGAGAAAGCGCTCCATGGGGTAATTTCCATTCACTTTAAAGCCCACTTGGGCTGCTGGAGTGGTGTAGAAGGGGCTCGGAAAGCTTGCTAATTGGGATTAGCAGCTTCAGGAACATCGAGCTGCTGTGCTCTGAGCTGAGCCATTTAGCTGAGACAACTCAAGGCTCTTGACTAGCTCCTTATCAAGGGCACAGGATACCTCTTGTCAAGGCAGATGACTTTGAAATCAGGTGGCAGAGACATCTCTGAGGGAAGGAAGGGTCCTAGGCTGGCTGCTGAAGGGCACTGAGCACCTCTCCTGTGTTTGTCTCCAAAGCTGCGGGAAAAACAAAAACCCTCCGACAACATTTTTAATGTTAGAGAGTCAAGGCATTACTTTATTATCTGGACAAGTTGTTGTTCTGGCCAGGGTGTGCCACAGAAATCATCTCATCCACACACAGCCCGGGAGTGCAGAGAGAATCATTCCATGACATTTTACAGGATTTTCCCCCAAATTTTATACAGTCAAAACCCACAGAGATGCATTGTTTCAAAGTTCATTGGTCCAGAGCTGAGCAACCCTCAGTGTTCAGTTTCCCATTGGATCCAAACCTCCCTCACTTTTGATGTAAATTAGATCCTCATTTTTCAATTCTCTTCTCAGTCCTTTCCGGGGAGATGTCTTCAGCTCTTTCAGAGGTGCTCTGGGGTGGATGTTTGGAGATCGCCACCAATGTTCTCTTAATATTCTGTTGATGGCCTTTTATCTCTCTGGAGGTCTTTGGGCTACTCCAGTCTGTCCCTGTGCTGAGCCCATCTCCTTAGAGTGATGCTATATCTCCTAAAAAACTAAAGAAAATCCCCTTCCCCAAAGCAAAGTCAAGTCAAGCCTAACTAAGAGAAACAAAAATAAAAAGTTATGCTGTTTCCAACATGTTCACCCCATTCTCTGCTGGGTTCAAGAGGCACGGCCCCATCTTGCACACGGTGGGAGACCCACAGGGCATGTGCTGGGTGCCCCGGTGAGGCTCTGGGGTGATGCACATGCCGTGAATATCTGAAGAGCTCCAGCAGAAAGCAGAGACTGTGGACAGGAGGTGGGTGGCACCGTGTTCTTTCAAGGCCAGACGTGGACTCCTCGGAAAAAACAGGGCAGAGCCTTGTGTTTCACAGCTCCTGGGACATGGCTTTTATTCAGCTGCCATAAGGTTCCTGCCTTTCACCATTCTGCTGCATGAAGGGCCCAGGGAAGGCGACAACTCCGCAGAAATGAAACCCATCTTTGCAGCAGCCTTATTCACACACACGGGTAAAACAGGCTGCAGGGGAAGGCTGAGTCATTGCCAGGCTGCCTTTGGGCTGATTTGCATCTCTTGAGTGTTACTGACCCTGACAAACCTCCTCGGGAACCTTCGCTGACACCTTCCCCTTGCCAAATGTGTGGTGAAACACAGATGTCTGCCTCGCATTATTCTGCTTCTCTGGGTGTTTCCATCTCCTCGGGGTAAAACACTACCTGAATCGGAGATGAGCTGAAGGCAAAGCTTCCCATCTGGGACTGTACATTTCCTGCTACACCCCGCTCTTCCTGGAGAAATAACATTAGGTCTGGTCAAAAAATACCCATGGCAGCAATTCAGTCCTGCACACTGCAATCTGTTTTTCGAGATCACGCAGTTCAGGGCTGCTGGCAGCCACGCCCAGCACAAAGGAAAGTGTCCTTTGCCATGCTGGCAGCTGGACCAGGTTCAGTCAGCGCTGAAATACATTTTAAGGCAGAAAGGGGCCTCTACTCTCCTGTTTTATCCACAGAAACTCCCAGCACCCTCAAAGAATATATATAGCAGCAGAACCTCGCCAGGCCAGAAAGACAGGAATCCCTGCCCAGGAGTTTACAGTCAGCATGTTGAAAATGGTCAGTACCTGCTCTGGTCCTTGCCATGGGGACATTCCCTGAGGAACATCCTTCACCAACCAGCTCTTCTGTCCCAGGCAGCATCCAACAGAGATCAGGAGCTCAGGGAAGGAAGTCGAGACAATGTGTGAGAAGGAAAAGCTGTAGGAAGGATTTTTAGTAAGCCAGAACTATCACACCTCAAAGTAACAGGTACAATAAATTCTAGGCGACTGAATTTTCGAGTGAGACTGTACATTGGCCAACCAGGTGGAATCACAGAATTGAAGAACCACTTAGGTTAGGAGGAATCTTTAAATTCCATCTCATCCAACCTCCCTGCAATGAGCAGGGAAATGTTCCTCTAGCTCAGGTTGCTCAGAGCCTCAGAACCTGACCTTGGATGTTTTCAGGAATGGAGCTTCTACCTGAGCAACCTGTGCCGATGTTTCACCACCCTCATTATAAAAAATGTTGTCCTTGTATCTAGTGTGAACTTACCATCTCTTAGTTTAAAACCATTACCCCTTGTCCCTTTTTGGCACTAAACCGAAGAGCAAAAGGAACTGCAGCATTCCTGTACCCCCTCTGCCCAGCACCACTGGGATATTAAAGCAGCCGAGTGGAGGAACATGCTGAGCTCATTCAGGCATTTCTCATTAGTTTCCCCTGATTTCTCAACACCCTGCTACTCAATATATTCATCTGGCAGCAAATTAGAGATGAGGGAGAAGCGTCTCTCCCTAAGTCATCCAGAGAACACAAAGCGACAAAGCAGAATCATACCAGACAGGGAAACTTGTCGTGAGTCATCATCTTCCCTCCTTCCCTTCTCCCTTTGAGCATTGCTGATAGTCCCAGGATTGTTCCATGGAGCCTGGAACCAGAAGGTACCTGTTCCTGCCTTTTTTTTTTGCTTTTATTTCATGTAAGGAAGAAAACAGCAATTGGATCTTTGTGTCTCTGCTTCAGTCATCTTGCACATGCTCTGCTGAGATTGGTGGCCCAGATCTGCCAAATGCAGGACATAGATTAACTGTCCTTTTCCCATCATGCCCAATAAGATCCTACCCACCCAAAACCCCCAGAAAATGAACACCAAACCAACAAATAAAACCCCCAAACAAAATAAACCAAAGAAGTGGATTCATCAAAGACAACACCGCAGCAGTTGTGATCAGTGCAAAATAATCCAGGGGTGCTACATATATGAGAAAAGAAAATGGTCTCATGTCTGTAAAACAAAGAAAATGTTTTTGTCTTCAGATCCACGTGTCCAGACTGCAAGGCAATTTCAGTGGCATTGGTTTTGCTGTATCCTACCACATATTTCAAATTATGGCTTGATCATCAACTTTTCACTGCTCAAAAAGGAAGATAAAAACTTGCTCTAGGCTGCTATATTTTAAAGAACCATTTCTGATTTCTTTGGCCAAATTTTCAGAGCAAAGACATTTGTCCTTGAGATAAGTTCTATTTGATCTGCATTGATATTCACAAAGTAACCCACTTCTCCCTGGCTGAAGAGACCGAAATGTTTGCTACAGAGACTTCAGATAAGCCATTAATAAATGTTGCTGAGTTTAGGGGTTATAGGGTCACCATTCCATGTGGACCTATAGGTACCCAACATTCCTACAGTGTTTAGGACCTGAATTCAAATTCAGTACCAGGATATATGGCTATATTAGGGGAAAACTTGGCAGGTTGAAACCATCTCCATCTTTCATTAGCTAAAGCAATAGAAATGCATAGTTTGGAACTCTTGGGATCCAAAAGTGCAAAAAACTGAGTCCACATACACCATCTCACTTGTGAAAAGAGGGATGAAAAGCAGCGAGGCCTTGGCATGGCACTCTGGAAAGGGAACGCCATGAACTCAGCTCATCCCTGGTGTCTGCCACCTCCTTTCTGCTCGGTGCTTCCTTACATGGAGGCTCCTGCCCTTGCAAAAATCTATAGTAAGTGATGTGCAAAAACCATCCGAAGACACAAGAGGTTGCTCACCCTGTTTGTTCCCTGAGCCACATACACACACAAAAACACTTTTTGACTCCAATTGCCTCTTGCAGTGACAGCCTTCTCCTGCTGATTGTCCCAGCTCCTCTCCAAGGGGGTTTTGTCTTGCTGAGTCTTGAAAATACCAAATCAGGAGGAGACACTTGGAGTGCTGGAGCTCTGGGGTGTTTGGGGCATGCTGGCTTTTATCATCTTGGGCCAGCCAGAGGTCCAGGCTCCCCAGGAATAGGGTCCCAAGGGAGCAGAAATTCATTTGGCTGATGCAGGAAGAAGGAAGCAAAGCAGGATATGACTTTGGAAGAGGTTTTGTTCCAAAAGGCGGCTGATGAATGCAGCTAAGTCATCTGCCCTCACATGTAGTTCATGGCTTTGCATGGAGCAAGCACAGAGGGGAAAGAAAAGAGAGAAAAAAAAATCCAAAAATAATATAGATTTTCGGCCACCTAAAAATGTTTCGGAACAGAAACAACTTCTCACTGTGATCAGATTCTAGAGCAAAGCCAGAGCTCTCCTCAGAAGATCAGGCTCTTTGTTGGTGGCCTGAAACAACCTCTGCGAGGATAAAGCGCAAGGACCTCACTTTCAAGCAATTAAAAAGCCTCCTGACCCCAAGCCACCCACAGCAGCTTGCTGTAACATTTCCCAGCCCTAAGCCTGGCCCTACACAGTCCCACTGCATGGAGGCAGCTGAAAATTGCTCCAGAGATGTGCAGAACCTGGGAGCAGGTCTCCCTCCACAGAAATCCTACTGTTCTCCCACTCTGGGCCCCAGGAAATGACATTATACCCATGGTGCCCTCAGATACCCTGAAAACCTAAAGGGTCTCAAGTGAAGAGGAAATAACATTAGAACAACATTCCCTTTTCCTCCATACAATCCAGGGCAGGCAGGGCACAGCCTGGCTTTTCCTGCACCACACCAGGACCTGCTCCCTGCCTCATCTCCTCTTCTCAGGGACTGATCATTGTAAGGGCAGATTATTATACTGCAAATTTCATTTTAGCCATAACTGGAAAAAGTAATCAAAGCAAATGCAACAGCTCGGGAGGAATTGGAGTAGGATTAGACATTTATATGAATAAGGATAGCTTCTGCACTTTGACTTGCTGTGATAAAAATAATAAGCACCTCAGTTTTCATGCTCCGGGGCAGAAAACTGATCTCTGAACAAGGTGTTAGAAATAAATTTCCTCTCACAACAGTAGTCCTCGACTGCCCAGGCCACAGCACTGGGTTTAGGGATGTCTAGTAGCCAGAGACAAAGCCCGTGGGCTTGTTCAGGAGCTGCTGCAGCCAGGAGAGCACGAGATGGGCTGCAGTGTATCAGATGGAAATGAAACAAGCCCATCACTTCCTTTTCCCTTTCCATTTGAAAGGAACAAGAGGGAGATGTCTTTATAAACAAACTGTGAGGCCTGCTGGTAGATAAGACCAGATACTGATAGGGGAAAGAAGCAATGGGAGGAACCATAAATTCCATAGGAATTCCATTAATTGACACAGACTGTCACTCACCCAAGGACGTGTTAAATCCCTGGACTTGGAGAAAAAGAACAGAGACACAAAGAAAACAAAAGGTGGGGGTAATGTACATTAGAAGGGCTCTGTATTAGGCGATTTGGAAAGTTTGTACCTCTCAAGTACCTCAGCCAATGGGGAAAAGAGAGAGGGAATCTGTGGCTGGGAAATTAGGATAAAAAGAGGCTGCGTCCTCTAGCAATCTGAGAGACCCCATGGGAAATGCCCATGAGCTCTCCCTTTATTCATGAATAAAGTTACAGGACTCCTCTGTCTCTTTTTTGGACATAAACCTCTGGTGTTTGTGGATTCATTTTTCCTGACACATTTCGTTGCTGACTCTTAGTCCACGCCAAGCCCAGATCAGGGAGTTTCTGTTCTGCATTCCAGGAATCTGCTCACTTTCCCTGTTTGCTTCTCTGCAGAGATGGATCACTGCCACCCCTTGCCTCCTCCCCACCACAGGCTGAGCCTGTAAGTGGTAATGGCTTAGCCCCAGCTGATTAATAAACTGGCTTGAGACTGCTGATCTCTCTGGACTGTTAAACCCTTCCCCAGCCACTAGGCATTAATCCCTCCAAAAGTCCTCCTGGATGAGGTTGTTGTTAGCTTCATCAATCCTTTTTAAGGCCTCAATTTGCAGCGGGAAGGAGCAGGGGAGTGGGGGAAAGGGTGCATTTGTCAGGCGGTGCCATCTGTTCCTGGGTCACAGAGCTGAGCCAGAGCTCAGTGCCTGCGCCCAGGTGAGGGCTGAGCCTGTGGAGCACAGAGCAGCCACCACAGGGCAGGACAGCACTGCACCAGGCAGCTGGGGGGTGAAGGCAGGCCAGCAGGAGAAGCTGACATTTATTTCCTCGATTGCAGTGCCTTTGGCTGGGGCCAGAAGGCTCCAGCACACGCGGGATGTGCGGAGATGCTTTCAAATAAACAGGTCTGGGACGTGAATCACCCACAGCACTGCTGCCTATGGACAAGCCCCCTTGTCTTCTCAGCTTCTTGTTCTATTCAGATGTCTGCATTATTAAAACAGTCCACATCTTCACCCTGAAGACTTGGTTTGCCTTCATGTTGACTCTGGAAAGTGGAATTTCAGCCACCATAGCCCCCCCGCTCTTTCAGCCTCTTCCCCCATTGTCAGCACACTAGCCCTGATTATCTTTCCTTAGCTCTTCTAGGATGTTTTCACATCCCTAAATCTCATTACCTTGAGCCGTGCTCAGGGGCTCGGAAGGAGGATGGTGGATGGCAGCAGAGGTGCTGAACTGTACCCGCCACTGATGGTGGCAGCATGGAAATCACAGCTGCAAAACCACAGCCCAACATTTCTGCATTTTAAGCTATTTTTTCCCTCCCCTGTGTCTGAAAAGTCGCAGCTTTTGAACTCTGGATTTTATGTCCATGTGAGGTTTTCAAATGAATGTTTAAGATCAGGTTTTATAGATATGAGGTTGTACAAGCCTGGCAGCTGGAACCAAGCTACATTTGTGGCTGCACACAGAGCAAACCGTGCCCAGCCTGGTCTGTGCTCACTGCTGTTAATGATCTACTGAGAGGGGAAGGGAGTGAGGGATGATGCTGGTACACAACTCGTGGACAGCAGCTTTCTTCTGGTGCCAGTTGTGTGAAGGATGGCTGCTCAGTGTTCAGGCAGTATCAAAGAAAACAGCTTCAAAGTTTAAACTGGTGGCTTGACTTAAGCGTGATGCCACTGCTGCACCAGCATGTCCAAGAGGGACAATGGGAGGGCAAACCCCTGGCACAGCTTGGAAAAGGAGGTTTCCATGCTTGGCCAAAGAGCTGCTCGGTGCTGTGTTCTTGATTAGACTTCCCGTGTGTCTGTGCCTCGTTAGCCAGCTGTAATCTGGAAATATCCATGGCAGTTCTGTCCTTCCAGCGAGAGACTGCTTCTGCCGTGGAACATGTCTTACCATTGACAAGCAAAACTTCTCCACATCCTCATCAGAGCTCCTGGAAGGTTTCTTCACTACCAGCACCACCCATGACTTGAAGGCATCACCAGATTAATGTGAACATGAGATTTCAGGAGTCTTTGTGGCTTTGGCAATGGCTTGGGTGGTGCTGAGCACCCCATGTACAGCCAGCAACAGCTGGACTCCACGGGGAGAGGGAAAAATAGAAAATAACCACACACACATGCAAAAATCATCAGTCAGGCTCCTTTTAAATGATTAATGCAGCGCACAGTGAAAGGCTTTTCGGCTCTCACGTCCTCACACGATTATATAAACCTTAACTCATTGCAGCTACCGAGGACCTGTGTTTGTTTGTGGGCATTAACAGCTGCTGTGGTGTTATAATTAGAGCAGAGAGTGAGGAGTCCCACGGGGAAACAGAGGAAACCCCAAACTGCTCAAGTCATTTAAACATTCAGGGAGATAAAACACTGCAGAGAGGTTCTGGAGTGAGCAGTGCTCGAGGGAGGGAGGGGTTACAGCCACCACAAAAGTTGTTTCTGCTCTCTTGGGTCCATACAATTAATTATGGTTATTAATTATTCAAGATGCTACAGTAATAATTAGTGTAATAATCACCTCAGACACTGAAATCATGGAATCACAGAATTATTTGGGTTGGGGGGGGACTTTAAAGATTATCTAGTGGGAAGTGACCAGACACAGGTGATTTCCCATTCCACCTCCATCCATCCATCCATCAGGTGAGCCCAGAGTACTGGAATGCCCCAACTCCCCTCCAGCTCCTCTCCTATCCATCTCATCCACTGGCACCTCATGCATAACGATTTAACTCAGCCAAAAATTAACACATTTTGCAATGCCCACACCCTGGAGAAACACCAGCTGACTCACACCATCAAAGAAATAACTCTGCAACCCAAGAATCAGCTCTTCTTCTGCACATCCAGCCTCTCCTTCCCCCCAGCAGGCAAATCCCAAGGGCTGCTCACACCACCCAGGCCCTGGTGGTGACCCAGCAGGTGACATGGCCCAGCCTCCTGGGGCCTTGCGTAATGGGGAAGTGTCAGAGATTAGAGACAAGGGAGCAGCGCCTGCAATATAAAAGCAAACTGAATAATTAAAGAGAGGAGCTGTTCCTTGCAGAGAACAAAATGAAAGAGTTGTGTGATTTGAGCAGAAGTGACCTTTACACTTCATTACAAGGAGGTGGCGTCCTTATAGGGTTATTAATATTTCCAGCTGAATTAGCTTGGGTTAAAAATGGCTCAAAGGAATGAAGAAGGAGAGGGAGAGTGAACAAAAATACATCATTCTGTCTTTTTCTCCTCCTCTTTGCTTTTTCCCTTTTTTTTAATTTCCTTTGTAATTTGTTGACTTGAAAGCAGAAGGGCTGAGTGGCCGTGAGGAAGGAGGCTTCATTAGAAACAGGGGGAGCTGCAGGGTGACCTGGCTGAGGGATCTTCCCTCCACCCTGGCTGTGCTTCAGAAGAAGCCTGTGGTGCCTCTGTGACTGTTTCCACGTTCTCATCCAGGGCTCAGAGGGAGCTGTCACTCACCAAGCTGCAAAGACACCACAGGACTGGCGTTCAGGTGGTTTTGAGGCAGCAGCAGAGCTCAGTGTTGCTGCTGTTGGGTCCACACAGAGTCAGTAGGGTCTCCTAGGGCTCCTGTGCTTGCTGTTCACCCCTCTGTGGGCCGAGTGATTCCCCCTCCCACAAAACATCAGTGTGGAAATGGACAGCCCTGCTCAGCACATTTTAACCCACCCTGACACAGGGACAGACAAACACCTTCCCTCCCAAACAGAGGTGCTGCTATTTCAGCAGAGGGCAGACCATGGAAATCCCACGGAAAATAGAGCTGCTTCAGCTCTGTAGTTCCATCCAGAATTCCTACACACAGAGAAAAGGACCTTTAAGCTCGGCATGTCCCAGCAGATGCAGCCCCACACAGCCCCACAAAGCCATGACTGCCAACACTGTCCCAAAGCAGTGGGTGAATTAAATGAGCAAAGCTGAGCTCGGCCATCTGAACCTAAATCCAAGCTGAAATTTTGCTGCTCAGAGCCTCGAGGTGAACACAGTTGTGCTTTTTGCTCCGATCACTCACTCTCCTATTAGCCCCATCACTGACTCCGAGATGCAGAAGCATCGCTACCTCGATAACACATCCACACACCTGCTTGCTTCCCCACCAGCCTGGCCTGAGCCATTCCTTTTAGTGCCCAGCAATAACAGGCACCAGGAAAACCCAGCAGAGCAAACAGGAGGGGAAGAAACACAGCAGGAGCACATCAATGAGGCTGTGGTGGAGCCTGCAATCTCTCCCAGGGGCTGCACTGAGGTTCCTTCCACACCATCCTTCTCCCTTCCCAGAGGCACAGCAAGTCGCCTTCCCCTGCTCCACTCCTGGAGGGGGCTCTTGCAAATTTAATGCGAAAACACAAATCAGATGAGGACTTGAGGCTTTTGAAGTGATCATGAAATGGACACGGTGGCAGCTGCTTCTCCTCCAGTAGCTGCTGAATCACAGCCCCTCACTTATTTATAGGCCTCCCCAGGGTGCTCGCGGGCGAGCCGATGACAAATGCCAGCGAGCATGCACCCTCACCCCCACAAGGTGTTGTTATCCTGGCTGCAAAGGAGATGCAGAGCGAGGCAACAACACCCTGTCAGCTGTGCCAGACGGAGGGAGCGGAGGCAGGCAGAGCACCCAAGACACTTCACCCACCCACCGGTGCCTCCAGCATCGCCACCTGAGTGCTGCTCCCGGCAAACGCTCTGCCCTCCGACACACAGCTCTCGTTCCTTGCTAAATCCCACGGGTTTGGATGGCATCTTCCCTCTGACGAAGGGCAGCGCTCTTGTGACCACAGTAAAGGGACACTGGTGCACAGAGCAGGCTGAGGGCTTGCTTGGGTTCTGAACCAAGCAGGGAAATATTCCAGGGATGGAGGCCAAGGTGTTGATGCTCTAGACGAAGAAGTAGATGCTGAGACCCAAAGTTTTCCCCTTATTGCTGGAGGCTATTGCACATGGGCCAGGTACTGAAAAGTTCCAAGGGCAAGATAAGGGAAAATTCAGACTTAATATGTCCTTGGTGCTAGGAGAAGGCATGAATGTGAAGGGAGAGGAAGGAAAAGGCTGAATCTTCCCCACGGTGGGTCAGGGATGTAGGAATACCTCTCAGGGAAAGCAAAGGTGAACTGTACCACCTTGTTCTGTCCTGAAGAGCATCTCTCCCAGGTAGTGCCCACCAGGGCTGTGCTCCAGAGGGAAGAGATTATTTCCCTTGCCATAGTGCCAGGGAGCTCTCCCTGGGTGCATCCACAAACTCCAGTGCTGTACAGCTGACAAAAATAGGAGTCAGGCAGCAGGATCTCCATTATCAGAGATGATTCACAGGCCACAGAGATCACAGCTTGCCTTGGAGATGTCACTGGGACCTGGCAGTCCGGGAAAAGCATCTTATTTATAAACTGGGATGAAATACCACTGCTGAGGTATAACCCACACAGGAGCTGCTGCCTCCTTTCCGGAATAGAATGACTCTATAAATGACACACGAGGCTGCACGTCCCCTCCACAGGGCTCTCCAGCTGGGAAAGGGCCACCTGGGCAGGTGTGCAGAGCCCTGTCACTCACAGCCGGACCAGGGCTTTCACAGGACGCCTGGTGTTAGTGGCACTGGGCTGTTGTAGCTGGTTTTTAATTCAAGTCATCATCCATAGATTAAATCTGAAGTGGCTGTTTGGACTAGGCATGTTTTCTATGAAAACTGTCACATGGGCTGAAAAAGCAATGGGATTGACAGGGAACACCCAGGGACTTGTTCTGGTGCAATTCCAGGGGGACCCAGGAAAGCCAGCGAGCTGCTCTGAGAGGGAAACGCGGATTGCTGTGGAGTTTCTGGGATGAAAATCTCTGATTTAGGGTTGAGCTCACAGTGAGGCCAGCAAGAGTACTGATCAAGTCTCTCCCTCAGCTCTTCAGTTTCATGATGTCTTTAAGTACACAGTTCCAGGTGGAATTAGCTGATGGCATAAAAGGTTTTTGAAGCACGAACTGGAGTGAGAAGGACATAAAGGTCATCCACGTTTTGTGTTCTTTGTTTCAACTTTCCTTAGCCAAACCCATGACTGATCTGAAAGGACTAGAGGCAGCAGCAGTCCCACACACCTGGCTGAGATCCACCAGGAAACGCAGCCGTGGAGCAGCGAGGAGAAAAAGAGGGAAGAGTTAGGAAGAGGAGAGAAGACTCCTTGCTAATCTCAACAAGCAAATCCCACTTTAACTCCACTAACACAGAAAGCAGTAACAACACTAGCTCATCATCTGAAGACTGTGGCACAAAATTTATCTTTTTTCATTGCTTTCACAGCAATTCTGCACTGTGTTTGATAGCTGATGTGCATATCCAAATTCATGCAGCCCTACCACCCCTCTCCCTCTGCCTACTTGCACTCACCCACGCTCTTCTGCGTGTGACTCAGGATGAAAAGGGATTTAGAGAGATGCAGGGAACGTTTACAAGCCACCCACCGTTTCACCCCCAGCCTGGATGGCCACATTAGCACATCCACGTTGCATTTTGAGGCGAATCCCTGGGACAGGCGTTTCTTCTGTCCCCTGCACAGTCAGGCACGGAGCAAAGCTGCTCCAGCTCTGCCTCAGTGTTCACTGTTGGCTGGGTTTGCTTTACGACAAGGCAAATTTCCCAATTTCTTGCTATCAGTCCAAGAGTGGGCACTGCAGCAGACCCCAAAGACCTCCTGCACGTGGCCTCACAGCAAGGAGGTCACTTGGTCACCCTGGGCAGTGTAGGAGGGTGGGAGACATCTGCAAAACAGCCCCAGCCTGTCCCTTTCAGGAGCCCCAGCAAAAACATGGTTGTGTGCAAGTCCGTGGCTTTTTCTGAGCTGGTTGAGTTGGGTGTGGAGGCTTGAGCCTGTGAATTCTCCACCAAAATCTCTGTGGCGCGGGGGCACTGCTGCAGGGCCCACCAGCACAAAACGAGCAGCAAAAAATCCCCCAGCAGCAGCTGTCAGGGGCTGACAGAGGACAAACCAACCAGATTTGGGTGACAAACCAAAGCCACTCTCCCCCCTCCACAGGGCTGCTGAGAAGCCATTTAGGGGAGTGTGTCACCACTAACATCATCCTGTTTCCATGGAGACCAGATTAACAGAACTGTCGGGAGATGCTGCACTCCTAATCTCTCGCGGAGAAAAGAGCTTGCTGATACAAGAGACTTTTAAACATCTTTAATCCAAATTCAGGGTTTTCCTTTCCGTGTTCTCTCTAAACCTTCTGGAGGTTGCCAGCCCCTCTCAACCCCGAGCCCAGCACAATAGCATCACACAGTGCAGTCACTCACAGCCTCTGCAGTCCCTTGGTAATATAAAATTTGCTATCTCTCTCTACAAAAGTTTTGCTGACTTAAAAATAACCATTTTCCCAGCCCATCATGTGCAAGGGTCCTGAAAAATGATGTCCTCATTGGTGCACTCAGCCTATTATCTGGAGATGGAATTAGGCCCTGAGGACAGACATGGAGGCACCTTCCTCCATCAATAAAACGATGCAGGTCCTGCTTTCTGCATTGCATGAGACACTTTCCATTGGTTTTTTTCTCCTGAGCTTTTGCCTTTCCTGTGTAGCATCCCAGACAGGAGCAGATCCCACGAGAGCACTGGATAATTTGCCCACTGCAATGGTACACTGTTTAACTTAAGGATTTATAGAATCACAGAATGGTTTGGGTCAGAAGGAACCTGAGAGACCATCTGGTCTAACTCCCCTGCCGTGGGCAGGGACATCTCCCACTGTCCCAGGCTGCTCCAAGCCCTGTCGAGCCTGGCCTTGGACACTGCCAGGGATCCAGGGGCAGCCACAGCTTCTCTGGGCACCTGTGCCAGGGCCTCACCCCCCTCACAGGGAAAGATTTCTTCCCAATATCTGATCTAAATCTACTCTCCTTCAGCTTGAGGTTATTCCTTGTCCAAAGTCCCCCTCCAGCTCTCTTTCTCTCTCCCTCCCCACCCCAAATTTAATTCTAGTTTTGGAGGTAGGAGCACAATACCATGTTCTCTACTTCTACCAGCCCTGCAGATTTAAGCACAGCAGAACAAGGTCTGCTTCCCCTCCAGATCTTTTTGGCTTGGTCTGTCCTTTCACTGATGGACAATTCATATCTCCAAAGGCTTCAGGAGTTCCCATGCCCTCCCTGCCCATCCAAGGCAGGCACAGGCATTTTCAAACCACCAGGCAAGGCCTTTGCCAATCAGCTTTTGTTGATTTTTTTTTTTTCCAGTGGGATTCACACTGATTGAACCTCATTTACCTCCCTAAGTCTCCAGGCAGGTGGGACACTGCACACAGCCCTTTTTGCTCTCCATTGAGGGCCACACTGAACACTCCACAGGTGGCTCATAAAGCACTCCAGCTGTGCTGAGTCAGAGCCATTTGGAACATCTCTCTCTGCTAAGCTGAACAAGGCATCAAAGGCTCTGCCACCTTCCTGTTGCTTCCAGAAGTTCAAAGAAATTTGACTCCTTGCTTTGTCTTGCCTTTACCCCAAAAGCTTGTCAGGAGGATCGTGACAAGGTTTGACAGTGCCAGAATGATGGAGAAGGAGTCAGTACGACTGGGAAAGCACAGCTCAATCTCAGTTTCATTCCTGCTCCGCTTGCCAGAGGGGTTGGTGATGTTCTGCACATCTGGAGGCAGAGCTGTGGCTGTGCACAGCCTTGCCCCCGAGGCCTGCAGCTTGTAAATCAGCCGTAGAACAATATCTCACCTCCATCAGCCCTCCGGCCCTTCCCTGGGACCCTGAAAGTGCTGCTGTTTTAGCTGGCAACACACATGCAAGCCTGGAGCTTCCCAGAAGCTCTCAAACAGGCACAAGGTGGATCTGGAAGAGGCCAGGCTGAGGCACATCTGTGTCCTACAGCTGTGGGCAATGAAGGGTTAGTTTCTCTCCAGGCTCTCAAAGCACATCTCTGAAGCATCAGGCTATTTCTGCTCAGCGTGCCTGATTTCAGATGAGAGCTCTGCTGTGGGATAGAGCTGGCATGTGGGAAAAGAGGGAATAAAATTATACACGGGATATTTTGGTGCAGGGTTTCCTACACCTACTTCCATTGTCCTCCTCTGACTGAAGGCTCCATCTGGTTCCTTCGTGGCTGGGCACTGCGGCTGGAGGGCAGCAGAAGGGGAGGCAAGGGGTAAATTAAAGCAGCTACACGACTGATTTGGGGGGGTTTTGTTTGTTTTTTGAGGTTTTGGGGTTTTTTTCTTGTTTTGGTTTTGTTTTTTGTGGGTTTGGTTGGTTGGTTTTTGGGGTTTTTTTTTGGTTTTTTGTTTTTGAATTTTGTTTGTGCTTTTTGGGGTTTTTTTTCTTTTTTTGTTTTGGGGTTTGTTGGGTTTTTTTGTTTGGTCTGGGTTTTTTTATTTGGTTTTTTTGTTTGGTTGGTTGGTTTTTGGTGGTTTTTTTTCTTTTTCTGTTCGGTTTTTTGTTGGTTGTTGGAGGGTTCTTGTTTGTTTGGGTTTTTTTGTTTGGTTTTGAGTTTTCTGTTTGCATTGGGTTTTTTTGTTGCTGCTCTTGGTTGGCCAGATAGCAGCCCCGGGCTCTGCCTCGTATCCACAGCCACTCTTAACCCCCTCCACCCCACCCCTCCAGCCTATCTCTCTGAACACACCATGCCCAGAACAGAAGGCAAAACTGCAGAATGTTATTATTGTTATTTTTATTATTGTTATTATTCACGTTCGGAGCAAACAGGTTGTGCCATCACCACCAAGGCCATGTGAGGAGGCCCAGTGACCACAGCCAAGGACTCTCAGGAAGGATGATCTGCAGTGTCTGCTGGGGCCAGCACTGCCCTGGGGCTGTCCAAGGAGTGTGGGGGCAGTGCTGCCTGAACAGGGTTACCTGAAACAGAGGCTAGGCAAAGTTAGGAGAATAAAAAGCAGAGTAATTTATTAAAGGCCTCTAAGGTACATTTTGGGCAGACAGAGCCTGTGCAAGAGACTACACCCAAAATGGACAACGAGTCACGAGTTCATCGCATTTTGTAAGTTCTGTCTATTAACATATCAGGCCTTAATTCTCCAATTACACCTTCAGCTGATGATGTCAACCATCGCAAGCTTGCTCCCCCCCCAGTTCTCTGTTGTTTACATATTTTGGGCCTCTGAGGTAGCGAAGTGTCCTTGGATTTTCCAACTGAGAGGAATTGTTCTGTCTAAAATGCTGGGAACAGAGGTTTTTAACACTTTATATGGAGTCTAGAGCTACACACCAGAACTACAGCTACACGAAAAACAGAAGCTAAAAATCCTTAAGGCATCAGGAGGAGGGGGCTGAGAAGGAGCTGAGCACAGCACACAGGCAGAGAGGATGGCACTGCTCTCGTCCTGCACCTTTGGGTGCCCCGGCAGAGCCAAACAGAGCTGCCCAAGGTGCAGGGCTGGGTGCCGGGCACACAGCTCTGCTGACTCGGCCCCGGCTGTCGGGGTGATGCCATTCCAGCGGGATCTGTCACGCTCCGCCACCGTGCCTTGTTTTTGCTGGCGGGCAGGAGCTCAGCCACGGAGAGGCGAGCGGGGAGGAGAGGGGGCAGACGAGATAAATAGGTAGCGTGAGGATAATAAAGGAGGACAGCTGGCCTAGAAAACTCGAGAGATAAATCGGCAAGGGGGAAAAAAAATACCCAACCTGAAACTAAATCCAAAGCGTGAGGTTCCCGCTGAGACCGCAGCAGAGAGGCACCTGGTGGCACCCACTCCTTCTGTGGCTCCCTGGTGCCAGCATTCCGGTGGCCACCACAGCCACGGCGGGCAA
This sequence comes from Origma solitaria, assembly GCA_013397895.1. NCBI lineage: Eukaryota > Metazoa > Chordata > Aves > Passeriformes > Acanthizidae > Origma > Origma solitaria. Next base: position 90,106 of record VZRL01005614.1, on the reverse strand, counting down.
GTGCCACAGCCCTTCACATCCGCAGGGTTATGGCCATGGAAAAGCAGGTGGCTGTCCCCAGGAGCTGGGGACCTGCTGGGCAGGACAGGGGTGGCTGCTCAACACGGCACAGGCTCATCAATCCGGGCTGAGTCCTGTGTGCCTGGGGATGCAAACAGGGCTGAAGGGACCAGCAGGGGCTTGTCTTTGCCTCCATATTCCAGACCTTTGCGTGCCTTGTCATTATTTGAGACTCTGAACACTGCCAAGGGAGCTGGGCAGGTGTCCCTGTGCTGCCTTAGTGCACAGAGCTCTGGGGAGGCCAGAGAGGAGCGCTTGCCACCCTCTCAGCTGGGCCAGTGTCCACACAAAGCAGCAGCAGTCACCAAAGCAACTAAAGCTGAAAGATATTTTATAGTTCAGATGCACCACAGCACAAGATGCAGGAATGTCCATAAAGCCCTTCAGTAGCAAAGACACCACCAAGGGCACGCTGCTGACCTGAGCAGGGTCCCACAGGAGGTCCACAGCCCAGACAGAGACACGAATCTGCCTCTCAGCTCAGCGTTTTTCCCGTGCCAATGACAGCAGTACACAAACACCCAGCGCCGGTGCGTTCGCAGATGGCATCAGCGAGCAAAGTTCCCCAAAGCTGCAAAGAAAGAGGCAGGGAAAGTTAGCACAGGATGAAACGCGGGACCAGGGAGCAGCCTGTGCTTTGCAGCTTGACAGGAAAGGGAACCACGACAGAAAACAGAGCCTTTATTCCCTCACAGCCACCCTGTCCCAAGCATGGGGAGGGCAGCTCAGCTCCATCCTCCCCACAGACCCTACAGCCCTCCCTGCAGCCCCCGGAGCCTGGCTCGGAGCAGAGCCAAGTGTGAGCTTCCCATTTCCCCAGCCCTAATTGCCAGCTGAGCAGACGGCTAATCTCCCCGAACGTGCTGTGATAAGGGTGCTGTTGAGTCCCCATAATTGCTTGAGAGCTGCCATCGAGGATGCTGGGAATTGCCCAATTATTCTCCCTGCTTTCTCCACACCCCACATTTGCTCCCTCCCCCTCTCTAAGTTTTGTAAATTAGAAAAGAGCTCTTCTTTTCTTTTTTTTTTTTTTTTTTCCCTGCTCGGAAACAGCTGGCGCAGGATTTCTCAGCAGTTCAGTGGGGATGAAGAGATTATATCTGGGCTGGCTAATCCTGTGTGGGCAGGGAGAAGAAAATGGGGGGAGCAGCAGTGGGGATCCCACTGGAAGCAAAGGCGAGGGAAGGCTGCACTCCCAGGTGATGCCTTGAACAAAATTCATCCCAGCAAGCCAGCACTGGCCCTGAGTGCAAATTCCCAGCTTTTCCCATTTCCAGCTCCTCAGTGGCTTTATTGAGTAATAGATCAGCTCCTCAGACTGCAACATTCACACTCTCTGTTACCTTATCCAGTACCGAGAAGCTCAAACCTTCCTGCCAAGGCCAGCAGGCTGGGGAGAGTCAAATATCCTCATCCCCTCAGAGCTCAGCAGTCAAAAACAAAACAAAAAAAAAAAAAGCCAAAGCCCACAAGACAGAAAACAAATCCCTGAACTGCAGATCACCTGCGCATCTCCATTTGTTCAGCTGTTTTTCTCCAGATGATGCAGTGGGCCAAGCAGTCATCTGGTATCGTCAGAGAGGCAAACAAGCCAGGCCACTGTCTAATCCAATGCTGATCTACACACACAGGCAGCAGGACTCAGCTCCCAGCCCTGGGATATCTTTGCAGCTGTTCAAATCTTGGTTTTCTCCCTAAATGCTTTATGACTGTTCCATAAATGCTGTTTTTAAGCCCCAAAATGGCAGCTCATCTTTAACTGACAATACAGGCAGAAGTCTTCAATGCCACCAGAAGGATTGAGGGACTCAAAGTTCTTTAATTTTAATGGGATCAGGTTTGTTCTTCTGTAAAGTGTTCCTGGAAGTTTGGATAGAGGCGCATTAAAGATGCAGCACCTCCTGCAGCACACGCAGCCTGCCTGGGCCACCTCTGGGTAGGGATGGGTCACCCAGGTGGCTTTGGGCTCTTTTTTGTTCTCTGCACTGCCAGCTCGTGCCCTAACCCAGCTGCAAACCACAGTCACCGCAGCATCTCTTCCTCCAGCACATCTGTAAGTGGCTCTCCACCTCGCAGCCCATTCCTCCCATCCCACCCATTCTAGACCCTGAATGCACCAGGTAGAATAAGTGTGATGCCAATTCCTGCACTGGTTTAATGTTGGAGACCTCTCAGAGTCCCCTCTCAGCTGGATGTGAGCTAACGCTGACACCAAAGCCACTGAACACAAATCCACCCCATCCCACTCATGGCAGGCTGGAAAGAACCAACAGAGGAGGCAGAATCTCAGCAAGGCGAGAAAAAAATCGAGCAGAGCAAGAGAAAAAATGACTTAAAATCCCACAGCGCACCTCTAGCGCAATGAATGTCACCCACAATGTCGCAGGAGAAGAGTCAGGGATTGCTGAGGCAGATCTGAGCTGGAAGTTAATTTACTGAGTGGGTAATAGGCTGGTAAATAAGATAATATGTCTGATTTGCTGATCCCTTAATACCCACATGTTCACTCATGGCTATTATACTTTGATATAAGCACTGTAATTTGACATATAAACAGAGGTATAGCAATGAACACAAAACTACAATGATTAACAAGACTACAATTAGGTGTAACATCTAATTCATATCTCCAGTGGCTGTTGGTGACCACCTGAGCAGATTTTCTCATCAGTTATCTTTTCCTTCTTTCTTCACTCTGGTTGGAACATGGTGGGCTGTGACAGGAGCTGAAGAGTTAAAATTGAATCCCATGATTTTAATAAAATTACAAATACAGATATTCGAGGGATTGTGCATATTCTCTGCAAAGAGAGAATCACAAAAGGCTCTCATGCAAACACATTCCTGGCACATCCAAGTACAGTCTCGGGGGTCTCTCTGGGATGTATTTCAAAATGATGAACATTTTGTTCAGTGTCAAGACAAATGTCTTGGGTCTTAGCAGTATTACATTCACAAATAAATCCTTGTTGTTTCTGCACAACACATGTGTCAGCAGTGACAGTTTGCCATTTGTTCCCATTTTGCTGGGCCCATAGTCCAGGTTCTAATGGATAGAGTGCAATTCCATGCTGATTTGACCCCAGTTCAGTGATTTGGTTTATAGAATCATTCAGGTTGGAAAACACGTCTAAGATCATCGAGTCCAACCATTAAACATTGCACATGGTTAAGACAAAAGCTGTGGCCCTGTTGCTGGTGGGGTCATAACTGCAATTTACTAGATACCACCAAGATAGGAAATACTTTTTGAATTAAAATAAAGATCTTTTAAAAAAATATTTTAAATTGAAATTATTTTCCCAAATGACCTTTTCAGCCTCAGTGGGAAAGGTGCCCTTATCACCTTCCTTTACAGCTATTGTTGTAGTGGATTTCACCTGTAACTGAGCTTGGATAGAGCTGAGAGCTGTGGAAACATTATTCTGGGTGATGCCAAGTGCATTTAAAATTAGCTGGGGGTCCTTTTCCTTAATTCTTTGCCATTTAGAGAATACACCAACCATTGACTAGTTCCTAATGCCAACAAAGAAGATTTTAACAGATGTTCTTGCTTATACAAATCACTTGTTGCCCAGCTTAATTTATTTGCCAAAACTTCAGCGTCTGTGCTGTTTATTTAATACTCCTAATCCTGTTCCTGGGATGTCAGTCACACCTCTCCTGGCTCATTTTGGAGAGGAGAGGAGAGGGTTCACCTGCCCAGCCCTGTGAACAACCCTGTGAATATGGATGTATTTAGGAATGATAAGCAGGGAGGTTTAAGTGCAGACATATTAACCTGCATTGTCAGTTCCATTGGCCTGAGGCTCTGTAATGGATTAAATATCACTTGTTGCTGGCCTGTCTATTTAATGCCAATTAAATAATACCAATTAGGGCCCAATTTCAGAATTCTGGGGGTTAAGGTTCCAACAGTCTAAGAGGTAGTAGGATACATTGTGGGGGTTAAGGCAGTTTTTGCTGTGCTGATATAAACAATCCTAATTTAAATTGAATTATATCGCCAAGATAAATAGATAAATTATATCTCTTACTATTTCTCTTTCCATGTGTTCTTCCAATGTAACACTCATTGAACAGCTACCAGCCTTGTTAGGTCTATACTCCTTTTCAAATGAACTCTATTGAAAACTAAGCAAGTACATTTCCTCATTTTTGGGGGGTTGTCTTTCACATATTGTCCTTACATTTCCCTCTGCCAAATCCATGTTATTGGGTGGGACTCCTAAATTTGTACGATTATAGCTTGCTTTGTTGGTGGCTGTCATTGCAATGCACTCAGGCTTAAACATGATTACAACCATTACAATATTGATTTGTACAAATGAAAGTCCTGGGGCTTTTCCCTCCATGCATCAGGCTTGTTGATGGATAAACTAAATCTGGTTCACGTTGCTGGGTTTTAGTGTTTTGGTATAACCCAGTGTGGCTCCTGGAAAAGGAAAATAAGACAAATCTCAGTGGGGAGACTCCAAACTGGTTACCCCTTCTTGAGTATCCACCCAACATTAATGTGATGTTTAGCTTCACTTCTGTCTTTTGGCTGATCTCTTTTCATAATGGGACAAAGTTTTAAGAGATGGGGTTCCCCCTATCAGTGGCTTCAAGGCCTGGGGGTCTATGGGAGCTGAGACAGGGCAAAAAGTTACTTAATAAATATACAGGGGTAGCAGTGGCTGCTCCTCATTCCCAAGGGTCTATTTCCTTGCACAAGAAGCTGTTCAGTGTGTGATGGAATGTGATTCATTGTTTGAACCTGGTTCCCCTTCTAAAAACACCCTGGTCCCCAAAAGCCATCTGCTTCACCTTGGGTTTGACATGATGTCCCCCAGTTAAAGAGACACACCACAGATACTCAGTTCCACTCTTGCCAGGCTTCTGACCTATTTTTCTTGCAAATTATCTGGTTGAAGAGGGTCCCACAGAATGGTTCTGGTGGTATTTCTTTGGTTACCCCCTTGGGGCCAAATGGACACTTCAGTTTTAATAAGAGACGCCACCTTAAACTACAATTCATCTAATTCACTCTCTTCACTACCCTCATCCCTAAATTCCTGGTCAGGGTCTCTCCATTAATCTCCATCCCAATCTTCTAGGGATGCAATTAACTAATGGATCTTTATGGGGCCTGTGGGATCAGGGATCCAATTTATCATAAATTCTAGTTTGTCCTCTACTCTTTTTCATTTTTCCTTCCCCCCACCCCAGTTGTTTCTGCAATTGTTCTATTCACAGAGATAACAGCATTTCTTGTCGCTTTCTTTGTTCAACCTCATCTTGTAACATTCTCATTTCCTTTTCTTTGTATTCCTTACAATGACACGCTGCTTCCAAACACATTTACAATATCTTGCATATTATTCCCTTTTCTTTACCATTTTTCAGTTTCCCTCTCATGCAGTTTAACTGTTCCTCTATCTTTGCTCCAATTACACCAATTTTTGAACGCTCAATCCTCAAAAAGTCTTGGAGAAGGTCTAATTCCATGCCTCCCTAAATAGCCAGTAATTGAATCCGCCACCCTACTGACTGCCAATTTTGTCACAGAAGAGCCAGAGATCACTCAGGTGGATCTGAGCTGGTAGTTAGTTTATGGAGTCCTAATCAGCAAATTTAGCCACATAAATCTATCTCAGTGCTGCCTACCACCTGTTTGCAGCAGAGACAGCATCAAATGATGCCTACACCACCAAGTGACAGGAGGATTTTGTGCTTACCCAGCACTGTGTTTGCGCTGGGAAAGCAACAGTCCTGGGTGTCCCCAGAAGCTCTCTGGAGACAGAACACAAACCAGGGGAAGAGGAGTGCAAAGGTGGAGGGTGCCCATCCCAGGTAAGGCAGCCCTTTCCTCTCCCACATGCCCCCAGAACCCACAGCATCTGGGGCTGCTCACTCCCACAACACAGACAGGCTGAGGCAGGGGCTCCAGGCAGCCCTGAGCCAGAAACTTCACCACCTAAAAACCCCAGGGACAATTTCCTTACTACAGCCAGACAAAGTTTATTTGAGGAGGGAGAGGGCAGAACAAGAAAATGGTGACAGACTGTCCTGTGCAATCCATTTGCCAAAAAACTGATTCTGTGTTCCTGCTGAGCTCTGCCTTGAAACAAAGGTTAAGCCCTGCAGTTTTCCTGCCTGCTCCCCAGGGAGGTGTCAGGATGAGGATCAGACAGACCAGGTCAGCCTGGTACCCCTCTGGCAGTACCACCCAGCCCAGGGGGCCCCAGAGCATGACACAAGGATGCTTTCCCCAATTCCCGGCGGGGAAAGTTGGGATGAAGCAGCCTGCGGCACGCACTTGCCTTCCCTCCTCTCCGACGTCACACACCCAAGGGAAGAGGCTCTGCTCCTTTCTCCATACACAGCACTCGCTCACACTCATCCTCATGCTGAGAGAGGAGCTCAGCACCTTTGCAGGTGAAGGTCCCAGCCCTGTGGGTCACTCTGTGGTCAGTGAGCAGCCCCAAGGAATCTTCCACCTGAAGGATGCCTCCGGGGGTCCCTCAGGTGGGTACAGGAGCAGCGCTCTGCCCAGGATGCCAAGACCACAGCACTCTCATTTCGCACAAACACACAGCTGAGCCCAGCAGGAGCTGAGCCCTCCCTGAGCCCTGTCCTGCTGCCCTGCTGCTGCCCCCCACCCCAGGGCCATTTCTGCGCCGCTGCTCCTGGGCCATGCTCCCGCTGCCTCCCCTTGCCACTTGGTGCTCTTCCTTATGGCTATTCCACTTGGCTGAGCCTCGGGAGATGCACTGAGCCTTTCCACAGCTGCTCCTCGCGCAGAAGCTCCGGGAAGGCAGCAGACCATATGCTCCAGCACGGGGGACAATGAGCCACTCACTGAGACAGTGCGGCTGTGATGAGCCATTGTCATGACTGATGGCACGAGGACGCTGGGGGAGCAGATTTTCACAGCAGATAAGCCCTAATGAACAGAGAAATAGCTTCCCGTGATGAGGAAGATGTACAGAGTTCCAAAAGGCTCCAAAAGCCACGGTCCTGCGAGGAAGGAAACACTTGATTGCCAGTGAGGCCACAGAGAGCTACCTGGGCAGCAGAGCTGAGAAAGTGCATCCTCCTGATGGCCTTGAGAGTGAGGAATGAGCCAACACTTCAGTGGAGGAGGAGGACTGAGAGCACAAGGGGTGGCAGTTGTCAGGAAAAATTAATCCACAAACGCCAGAGGTTTATGTCCAAAAAAGAGACAGAGGAGTCCTGTAACTTTATTCATGAATAAAGAGAGAGCTCATGGGCATTTCCCATGGGGTCTCTCAGATTGCTAGAGGGCACAGCCTCTTTTTATCCTAATTTCCCAGCCGCAAATTCCCTCTCTCTTTTTCCCATTGGCTGAGGTATTTGAGAGGTACAGACTTTCCAAATCGCCTAATACAGAGCCCCTTCTAATGTACATTCCCCCAGCTTTTGTTTTCTTTGTGTCTGTTCTTTTTCTCTAAGTCCAGGGATTTAACATGTCCTTGGGTGAGTACCAGTCTATGTCAATTAATGGAATTCCTATGGAATTTATGGTTCCTCCCATTGCTTCTTTCCCCTATCAGTGTCTGGCTTTATCTGCCAGCAGCCCCCACAGTTTGTCTGTAAAGACTTCTCCCTTGTGTTCCTTCCACAGTGGAGCAGATAGGCTCACAGGGCTGGGGCTGCAGATCTGCCCTGGTGCTGCAGCTTCTCCTGCTGCAGAGAGAGACAGAAAATTGTGCAGCTAAAACTTATCTCCTGCGGCACCCAGAACCTCTTGCAGAGGGGAAACTGAGGCACGGAGCCAAGGAGTCATTCCTGCAGAGCAGGGCACCCCCACACCAGGGAAAAGAAAACTTTAAAACTCAGTATTGGTCTTTGTACGTCACGAGTTGGCTCCCATAAGGAAATTCTGTCATTTAATGTTGGCTTGAGGACAGGCCACAGCCTTCCCCGCTGCCTGGGAGGAAGCTTTGCCACAGGAACTGCTGCCGAGCCACCTTATACTAGAATTTACTACAGCTCTGCCTGGAAGCCTGCCCCGTGCTTGCTATTTTTAGCTGCAGGCAGACCTATTCATATCAGTCAGTGCTGAAACTCAGGTCCTTTCACAGCTTTGGTGCAGTAATTCAGGGACATGCATGAAGCCAGGTTCTCAGCTTTGAGGACAGCTCACCAGGATAAATAATAAACCTACGAGCTGAGTGCTCCCAGGGCTGGGGGGACACCAGGGTGGCCTTTGCTAAAGGCTTTCTCATCACACACATTTATTCCACAGCATCACACCACTACTTATATGAAGCATGGACTCGAATGTGATTTAGCAGCTCATAAACTGCAAGGAAAGCAGGAGAAATGGGATGAGAGAGAGGAAGGGTCCAGGGGAAGTGGGAACAGCTTCACAAGGTTCCACACCGGTGGTGGTTTTCCTGCCTGTTAATTATTATATCTTAAACACTTTTAGAAGAGAAACACTTCATTAGTGCTTAACATAGGACAAGTAAAAAATGCGTGCTTTTACACGGTGAACATACGGAGGGTAAATCTCAGAGGTCTGCAGTGACTCAGGGTGATCAGAGTAAACCAATGCAGCAGCAAGATACAGATGTTTGGGGATGGAGCTCCCAATCAGCCAGACCTTGTTTTAATGGAACTTCATCCTCCCTCACGTGTGAGATAGCACCTGCCAGATCTACTCAGGTAGCTGCCAGTCTGAGAAATAAAAAAGCTCTCAGCACTGGGACTGGTACACACCTCCTCCCTGAGAGCACTGACGTTCCCCACTGACATCATCACTACACTTTATGGCAGCCAAACTCAACCTTGAGAGAGCAAACCTGAACACACACCCAGCGCAAAGGCAGCTCTTCCCCTGCCCTGGGCTTGGAGGAGTCACAGCCAAGCACTGCCAGTCCAGCTGACATATGGACAATATCTGTGGATTTAATCCCACTGGTTTTCCCAAGAAGGAAACACCTCACGGAGCAGTGGGATTGATCCTTCCTGGCTGCAATGCCAATTTGCTCCTGTCTGCAGCAAGCAAGGAGCCTGAGGCTGTTCTGCTGCAGGGGGCTGCAGTCACACGAGTGGCAGGAGGGTCTCCAAGCTGGCACACACTGCTGGTCCCCGGCCACTGCCCTTGGTCACTCAGGATGGCCCTTGAGTGACCATCCTGAGTCAGCCCCAGCCTTCCTACCCCGAGGTGTCAGCAGAGCAGATGGAGCAAACAGGCAAACGTTGTTTCTCCCATCCACGCGCTTTCCAGTGTCAAATTAATGGACAAAAAGAGCCCGAAACAAAACAACAAAGTGTGTGAGCATATTAAGTCCTTTTCCATCCTCAGTTTATGCTTCAGCTGCTACCTTGAGACTGGCACAGAAGCCAATGTGCTGTTTGCTTCACACAGCTCCTGGGATCTCCGTGGCACCGTTTACGCTTGGGTAACTCAACTTCTGGAGGCCATTAGGCAGGGTAATTTCACCAGTTCCGAAGCAAATGCCTGGAGGGGTCCTTGCAAAGCCAGTTCAGCACAGGTGAAATATGGAGGAAATGTTCGTTTGAATCCTAAAGAGAAACGTAATGACTGCTTTGTAGTGAAACACATTCAAATCAGCCCCACTTTGGCTGATCAAGGCACAATCTCATCAGCACTCTCCAAGAAGAAATACTTCTGATCCAGCAAGTGAGCTTAACATCTTTGTGGAAGAGTTTTCATCAACTGACAACACCCATTTTGGGAAAAATTAGCTCACAGCATCACTCAGGTGCAGACTTTAAAACAAGGGCATTTTTGTCTGTTTTCTATTTTTTCCCTTTTTCCGTTTTTTTTTTTTTCATTTTCTGAAAAGGCACTTTCCATTTGATGGGCCCAGATGCCAGCTGGCCAAACACATCTGGGGGCTGTGACCTGTTTATTCATCAACGTGTTTGTGAAAACAGGGCTCTGCAGAAGTGCCCTCCTGAGCAGCTTCCACATCTGCGTGTCCTGCTGAGTCTTAGCCAGGGTGGCTGGGAGTGATCTTGGTTGCAGGGGTCAGGAAATTGGAACAAGCCCTTGAAAAGGCTGTGAGTAACAAGGCTTTGGTTAATCCAGGGCCAGCAGTGCAGCACAGAGGGGAAAAACGCAGAGCAACCATTTTGGGAACAAGAACTTAGGGTAAGTGTCACTGCTGCCACCTTCAGCAGCACCTCAAGGAGGAACCAAGTGAGAAATCCAAAGGAAACGCTATGGGTTCAATGGCAATTTAGGAAGCAGACAGGAGAAATAGTCCCTGGTGGGGTGTCTGTACCGATTTCCCAGGAAACTTTCCCAGGATGGTTCCCAGCCCACGCTGGGTGGCAAAGCAGCTTTGGAAGTGGCAGTGGCTGGTGATTTGTTGGATCTTACTGTTTTGAGGTGTAGATCTGCAGGTCCTACTCAGCAATGCTTCCTTCACTCAGGAGGATGGGTGTGCTTCTCACCCTGCCTTAGGAATGGGAAAACAGAATCAGAGAGTTGCAGAAATGGGTGAAAACAGCGAAGTTCATCTCATGGCTCGTGGATCAGAGCCCAAGCCTGCAGGGTGTCTCCTTCAGCTCCATACCTGTTCCTCTGCTCAGGCAGGCACCTGCAAAGGCTGCTTTCCTCTAGTCCCACCTCTCCTTTCACACCCTGGCTTTGCCACCTGTGCCAAACAGGAGGCAGGTGGCTTGTTAGGAACCATCCCTGCGACACCCAAACCTGTGACTGCGCAATGTGCGTTGCATTTCGATAGATGTCTGGGGACCTGCCAGAATTAATTAAAAGAGAAGGAGACAGGATGAATATGAAAGGTGCTTGTGAAGTGCAGCAGGCCAGGGTGGATCAGCAGGGGCTGGAGAGAGCTGCAGGAAGAAAGCAGGGGGCTATCAGTGCTCCCACTGCTGCCTTATCAGGGCACAGAGTGGCACTTGGCCTTGGCAGCTGCCAGCAGTGGCATGCACTCATCTGCGCGTGTTCCTGTGTGTGATGGCACACAGATGTTGGGCTCACGAGGGGCTGGTACCAGCACGGGGCCCTGGACAGAGCTCACGCTCAGGCAGGAGCCAGCAGAGAGCAAGAGACAAACCCCAGGAAAGCCAATTTCCTCTGGCTGCATGGCAAAGTGCAGGAGCAGCTCAGGTGGGAGGTGAGGGAGCTGCTCCCGGGACACAGAGGGTCTTGCCCAGTGCCCTTGGGCTGAGTGTCCCTGCAGAGGAACCTGTTCAGGTGAAGGCATCAGTCCAGGTATCGTTCCATGCCTTTGAACAAAGGGCTCCATCAAAGAAAATCCCGTATGCAAGTTTGGGTGGAACTCAGAAATCCCTGGTCCCCTCCAGAAGGGAGATTCTTTCACTGTCTGGCCCAGGCAAGCCCAAACCTCTGCCCCCAAGCAGTGAGTGAGTGTCCCCTGTCCCCTCACTTTGATCTCCTCTCGCAGGTGCTGCACTGTCCCCAGCGCAGAGGGGCTGCTGCTGTCGGGTAGGGAGCTCAGCTCCCAGCTCCAAGGATAGCACAGAGCGTGATTTGCCTTTGGTAACTCCTACCTACCTTCCCCCGATGTTTAGGGGCTGCTTGATCTGCGTGGGATTTTTTCATCTTCAGCACCGACAATCCTCTGATACTGCCTGTGCTTTTCTTTGACTCTAACCAGAGCCCTGAAGTTGTTTCTCATATCAAACGCTCCCAGTCAATCTGATTTTTAGAAAACACAGCGCGTCTGGGGAGAAACCTGCAAAATATAGAACACATTCCCCATTTGCATCCGAATGTTGAAAAACCCCATCACTCCTCTATGGCACATCATATCAGCACTACACCCGCCATGAAATATTCATGGCCATTTATTATGATGTTGTTTATTATCCTCATAAAACTTTCCAGCAATCAGTTTCTTTATTTGCTCAGCCTGCAGCATGGATGGGTGCTTTTGTGTCTCCTTCAGTGCTGGCAGTGTTTGAATTAATCCAGGGACTCTGTCACTGTGAGAAAAGCACCACTGCACTCCTGGGCTGCTTCCCTGCTTGTGGCATCAACAGAGCCCTAACTGGGGACAGCAGGGTGACCACGACATACTCTGCCTGCATTAGGTTGCTGGAATGGAATGAAATCCACCCCAAGATTGGCTTCCTGAGCCCAGTGGGACAGCACAGGGAGCAGAGGAATTAAACAGTGCCACCAGTCCTGCTTGGGTTGGGAGGGCAGTGGGACACAGCGCTGGTGTCACCATCCATGCATCCTCCATGGGATGTTAAAAAAGAGAAGGGAAGCTCTCAGTGAGGACTGCTCCTGAAGGTTTTACGGCAACTGCCAGATTAATGTTAATGTAAGATGCTAAAAGATTTTCAAATGGATTAGTTCTCCATTTCCTCCTCGGCACCCCGAGGGTCTGGTGCTGGAAGAACAGACCTGAGTCACCTCTGCTGCCACAAAGTCCCCTCCTGGCAACAGAGCAGAGGCAAGGGCTGGACCTGGAGGGAGCATGTGAGAAAGACAGAGATACTTTCTGGAACAGATTCAGTTTCTCACCCAGAGCAGTTCTTTATAGCAGGACACTTTGTAGGAGTGCCCATTCTGAAAACCTTTTATTCCTCCTGCCAGAGCTTGCGAGCCCTGCCCTTTACGTGAGGAGGGGAGTGAGTAAAAAAAGATCTCTGAGGACAGCAAGAGCAAGAGCTCTCCTTTCACAGAGATTGCAAAGCTGAGTCTCAGTGGAGTGACCTTGATACAACCTCTTGTTTTGAACACACAGCAAACATTTCTGCGTTGAACAAACTGCTGCAAGAGGATTCAGGCTCCTCTCTTGCCAATGCACCGGCGCTGCTTTTCCCCAGAGCACAGTGTCTTCCAAAAGCAAACTGCATCAGCCTCAGAAAAATAAAATAAATCTACTTTTCACATCATTTCGTCTTCTGATAACAGTAATGAACTCAGTCTGAGGCATTACTGGGAATTAATGACTGCCTGCCTCCTGACTCACCAGCTCTTCCCGGGCTATCATAAATTCCCAGGAACCATTGTGAACCACACATCACCCGGCAAGCTGAAAATGAAGACGTTTTCCAGAACCCTGGGGCAAACGTACATTGTGCCAGTGCCACCTGTAAGGCTGGGAACGGAGAAGAGCTCCCAGATAAACCCTGATGGCTCACTGGGGGCAAGCACTGGGAGCTGCTTCCCGGGGCTCCCTGCAGGATCCCAATATTCCTTCTGCGTCACTCCTCCAAAATAAGCCTGGCTGAAAGCAGCACACATCACCCTCGGGGAACTGCTCCTCTGGGTAATTAAACTTGCACTGCGTGCCATACCTTTAACCTTTCTTCCCGGCTTGCTCTTCAGCCTCACAATGCTCCTGTCTGAGAGATTAAAGAGCCTCTCCGAAGCTGCCCCTGGACGCAGGCACTTCCCGACCATTAGCACATCACCTCTAACCTGCTCTTGATGCACTAAAAGAAGAGGCTTCATTACCGAAGCCAAGCTCTGCAGCTCATACCTGCTTGGCAGTTAGAAACCATCACGTCACACACTGGAGTTTGTGCCTTTCGGATCACACAGCTTTCAGCGTGGAGAAGAAGAGCTGGCAAAATTGGCATATCTGTATATTTATTTAAATATCGAGATTTCCCACTCTCCTGGTTGCAAATGTAAATTCGTGTGTGACTAGCTCTGGTAATTAGGGTTAATGACTAAAGAGCATTTGGAAATGGTGTAATTCACAAAGTTCTCCATCAGAAAGGATTGATTAGGTTTGCTTCTCTTTTTGAAAAATACAAATTTCTGTCATCAGCTGTTCATTGGACATGTCTGTCTGGGCTGCCTGCCTCAAGAAATTTAACCAAATTAACAGATTTAGTTATCGTGTATTAACTACAGGCCATGCCCAGATTTCTGTGGGTTCCAGCATTGCACTGGCAGAATGGATAGAGGTACGGCAGAGAGCGGAATATGTTTTCATTTGAAGGAAATACAGCTGCTACATCCAACCAAAAGGCTGTAGCTGAATTCTTTTGCTGTTGGGTCTCACTTCTGCTGGAGTCATCCATCCAAACTGCTTATTCTCCAAGGACAATCGCTGTGCAACTCAGGCCAGCGCAGGAGAGAGATTTGTCTCCTGACAGATTATCCCCAGGGAGAGCCAGCGCAACGCTCCGGGGCCTTGGGGAAGATGAGGCCTGAAAAATAATTCTGCACTACAAATGTGTTCTTCTTGCCCTGCCCTAGGGCCCCTCGGGGCAGAGGTGGGCACGCAGGGCTCCCAGAGCAGCATCCATCCCTCTTCAGAGCTGGCTCAGGGGTGTTGGCTAGCCCAGCAGCTGTGGCTCTGTCCCTCCAGGTCTGTAATTAAGGCAGCCTGGGCTTCCCAAGCAGTGGGGCGTGAAAGCAGCACCTCATAAAAACGTCCCAGTCCCAATAATACTTCTAAATCAGCTTCCTGGGATGCAGCTGTAACAAGCCCCCTGGAGAAGCCGTGGCAGCAAAGGGAAGGTTTTATTGGCCCTTAATTATGAGCTTTGGCACAACTCTGCATCTTGTTCTCTGGGAAACAGCAAGGAGCAGCGCTCCAGCACTGCGTCACCTCCACCAGCAGCTCCCCACACACAAGTGCAGACTCTGCAACAACTGCAGCCCACTCCTAACCCTCCAAAGACCCGTAAATCAACAGTTTTGGCACTTTCTTCTGCTGTTTTTCTGGTGGTGGCCCGTGTGCGATTGATTGAAGCCTCCTGACACACCAGCTGCTCTCAGGCTCCTTGGTGCAACCTTGAGGAAAGTCCCAGAGGTCAGAGGCCACAGGCTAAGAGCTGCTGAGGTGAGGAAATCCCTGGAGGGGGAACCTCATGATTAAGAGCTCTTTAACCCCACCGAGCCCCTGCAGGATCCAAGGCTGGAAGGCTGGATATGTTCAGAAAGACATGGTTAATTGTGGGAGCAATTAGCCTCTGCAAGAATTCACCAGGTGCATGATGGATTCTCTGTGCCTGGAAGCGCTTAAACCCCAGTGGAGATTTTTTTGAAAGATAAGCTTATGTTTGACCAGGGTGGATGGCCTTAATACAGGAATAGCCAATTTTATGCAAGAAGGGATGAACAGAATGGTCTTTTGAGCTGGAAAATCTCTCAAATCTATGAAACTATTAATAGAGAGTGAGACATTTCTAGTGGGTTTGACAGCTAGATGACAAATCTGTGTTAAATTCCACAGGATCCAAAGGAGCTACTCAGCCTCGTTTTCTGATATCCTCCAAGGGGTTCCCCAGTGGGGGATTTTAGCTTTCCATTTTTTAGCTTTAGAATAATTTTCCAGATTGGAAAACTTCTCAACCTCCCCTCCTCTCACCTCCCCCTGCTCCTCCATCCTTTCCTCTGTCTCGGAGAGGACGTGCCAAGCTGTGCGTGGGTGAGCCCCTGGGAGAGGCAGCGGCAGAGCCATCCCACATGTGTGAGGAACAGAGCGGTGGGCAGGAGTAGGAGAAGCCAAACTTTGCACTTTTTCCAGCCCAGAGTGATCTCAGAGCCTGGGCATCACCACCCTTGCCAGCCCTGGAGAAACTCCACAGCAGGAAGGGCCTGGGAGTCATTGGGCTCATGCACCTTGCTATTCCCAGAATAGTTTGGGTTATCAATATTTCCCTTTTAACTCTGCTGCAAAGCCTGATCTTCCCAAATTCATCAGGGCTCAGCAGCTGTGGTTGGGGCTGTCTCAACCCCCTCCAATAATGGAAGCAGTTGTGAAGCTCATGACATGCTGAGGTGATTAAGGATTAATAACTGACTGCTTCCAGGGCCAATTGTTTTGGCCAAGACTGCTGAGTGTGGTATTTTTTATATTTTTTAATATATATATGTATATATATATATGTGTGTGTGTGTGTGTGTGTATATATGTGTATATATGCATATATATGTATATATATTTGTGTATATATATGTATATATGTATATATAATACCTTATATATTATATATTATATATTATATATTATATATTATATATTTTTATTGTTATTATTATTTTTTGTATTTTTTGTTTTGAAAAAGATGGCAGATAATTGAAGATGGAGCATAACTCCCAGTCAGGCACCACCCTCAGTGAACTCCCATCCACACCAAAATAGAAACCCCTCATTTAGACAGGTTGCACCCTCCTTCCCAGCCTTCCCCTGCTGTGCTTGCTTAGTAGGGAGACTCTTCAGGAAAACCTGAAATACAACTTTTGACCCTCTCCACCTGTTTCTTGTCTGTCTTGAACTGGGGAGCTCCCTAGCAGGATCAAGGAGGAAAAAAAAACAAGGGACAATTGAAAGTGGAAGAAATTACTGAAAAGGTGGCCAGGCCCACCGATATTAATTTTAAAAAATATATAAATATTTAGGCCATTAAAAGTAAAAGCAATCAGCCTCTGAATTGTGATGGGACTTCCTGATAGGCATGAAAACAGAACCGTATACTGGGAAAATTTGCTCTCCTATGGGGCTGCCAGTCCTTCAGAGAGCAAAGAGGTTAATGAAATAGAGGAAGAAAAGATTGCAATATTTCCTGCACTTTCTTGTAATTTAAATGTGTGTTAAGTGCTGCATTCTTCCAGAAATCCCAAGCAGAAGAAGTAAAATAACAACCACTCAAAGGATTTAACCCAGAAGTCCCCAATTTAATTCATATTTATAATAGGAAGTTTGTATAAACCCTTGGAAAGCCTAGGAGAAAAAAAAATATATAAGCAGCAGCCACTGCTGAAAGTACTGAAGGGGAGAGATTTGCAGAAGAACCCAAGGTTTGGACAGGCCTTTTGAAAGGGACACTGTCCCTCCTCACAGAGGGGTTCATGCTCCTCCTCTGGGCACAGTTCTGTGGGAAAGGTGGGAAAGGGGCCTGGTGACACAGAGCTGGATTTCAAAAGCCAGGGAGGATCTAGCCTGGGATCTGAGGATGGGCAGGGTCTGCAGCGATGTCCGAACAGAGCAGCAGGGCTCAGGTTCCTCAGGGGGATCTCCTCAGGTTTGCAGAAGCAGAGCCGTGCCTGGCAGCATAACTGGGACCGGGGAGAGACATGACAGCAGGAGGAAAAAAACACTTAGTGCCTGAGCCTGGATCCTGTGTCCAGGTGCCAGAAGCCTCTGCAGCCCTGCCTGCCTGGGGACAGCAGGCACCAGAGCTCCCTTTGCTCTGGAAGGTGATCCAGGCCGCCAGGGCAGCCCAGATCCCTGGCTGTACATCCCCTGCTGTAGGAGGGGATATTTCCTGCCCTCATCTCTTGATGGTACCAACCTGATCTTTAAGAAGAAGCCACAAAGTGGAAACTGCGGTGAATGAATCCATCCAGTCCAGCTGCTCAGGCTCGCAGCAGAGTTTTGGGTTTTTTCTAGAGAGGATGCAGAAGCAAACACGAATCAGCAAAACTGTACCCAAAAGCATTTTTGCATCCCATCGTCGAGGGCAGGGCAGACTTCATGTGTTATCCCCCAAGGCACTGCGCTGCTTTACTGCTCCTTGTCCTCAGGATGGGAAGGACCGTGGTGGGTGCTGAGCCAGGAGGAAGATCAGCTCAGGCAGGGCAGGAAAGCAGCCCAGGATCATGGAAAATGGGGTAGCTTTGGGCCCTGCTGAGCTGCAGTGGGAATGGGCACCCTGGGAATGTAGGATTGAGCAGAAGACCACAGGGCACATCAGTTGAAACACTGCTTTAAAACACTGATTAAAATCCCCTCCCAACACTTCTGCATGTGTCTTGAGGCAACTCGTGGGACAGCCCTAGGTGAGAGAGAGTTGGGAGGTGACCTCCTGCCAGAAGAAGAGCCTCCAGCACTGCAGATCACCCCAAGGTTTCCTTTCCTGCCTGTGGTCGCCTTCTTTGTGCAGATACCACCCAGAGGGTCGGCCTGTCACTCCCCATCTCCTCTCCCTCCCCAGCCCTCTGCAGATGGCAAATGATGGAGCTGCCAGGCAGAAGCTTGCTCTGCCCACGAGCAAAGCCAGCAGTGCTTGGGAAACTTTGCTTCCCCTCCTCAGGAGATGTGTTTTGGCAGTGCACTGACATAGCAGGGCCAGAGCTTCTCTCTCTTATTCCATGGGATCTGTTCCTGCCCCAAGAAAGGGCAGAGAGGAGAGACAAACAGCAAGGCACAGCCGTGCAGGAGTGAGGAAGCCACAGCTCCCAGAGAGATTGTCATGCTCAAACTGCAGCTAAGATGTTGGTTTGTCCCTTGTCAAAACACACTGTGCCCTCTTGTCACCCGCTGTCCCAGCCCTGGCAGCCCTGTGAGATGCCCTGCCCAGGTTCTGGGGAATACAAACACCCTGGCTCTTCCCCAGAAATGCTCAGCTAGTCAAACAAACCCTGGCTGGGCTTCTGGCTTTGCCCACAAAGAAACTGGCTGATATCCACAGAGCTGCTCTCAGGCAGGAAGGCTTTTTCGTTTGGTTGCTTTTTCCTTCTCTTTTTTATTTGTATCTCGGTTCTTAGCTGGTACTGAGCACAACCAAGAGTCTGCAGGAGGGGCCAGGCTGCAGTGGGTACATATCAACACAGCCTCGCTGATTCAGAGTGACCAAGCATCTGATAGGAATCCTCCCAAATCAGCAGCGTGTGCTCGGTGACTACTGGCACTGCAGAAGTGCAAACCATGCAGAAAGACCCTACACGTTGGATTTCTCATCCCCCTCCACACAGCCTGAGCCCTGGGGCCGCAGTGACAGGCAGCTTTGCCCACCACTCCCAGCCACATCGAGGGTGAGGTTAGGGAACGGCAGATGCTGTGCCGTCTCCCTCTGTCCTGGCAGGAGCACAGCACGCTGTTTCAAAGACAGCAGGAGGTCTGGGATCCTTCAGGTGGCTCTGGAGGTGGCACTTGCTCCCAGCTCAGCTGGTCCCTGCTGCCTCAGCGATGGAGCACTGCAAGATTTGTGCTCTCCCCTTAACAACCCAAAGCCTCACAGATCTTCCTGTTCAGCTTCTCATGGCTTTTTGGAAGGTGTTCTGCCTTCACCCAAGCTGAATTATAAAGCCACCAAAAAAAATAACAGGTTCCTCTAGAGCTCTTTAACGATGTTCCTGGTCTAAGAGAGAAGACATACTTTCTCCAGAGAAGGCTAGAGAAAACATTGCTGTTCCGTGTCCGTCTGTCTGCTCTCCCTCTTATCCAATAACTGTGAACAGCTTGGAGGGAAAACAGGTCTGAAAGCTCAGGTGTGCTCCTGACTTGTGGCTGGAGGACACCTGTAAATCAGGGCTTTGCACAGCAGCTCCTTCTGGCCCTTCTTCTCTTGCAAGAGCAGCAGAGGGCTGGTGGAGCCTTAAAGCCAACGGGCAGTAAATCCACGTGGCTCTCAGTGTGTTGTGTGAAGATTCATGGCTGTGCTCTCTGAAGGTCACTTCGTCTGTCCTAGGCAATTAGGGATAATCTATGGCTGCTCCTGCCGCTCGGCCCCGGCCGTATGCTCCTTGTCAGCGCCACACCATTGGTCACATTAGAGTCACAACTGGTCAGTGTGCTGCAGAAATGCTGGGGGAAGAGCAGGACGAGGCAAGGAGCTCTTTGGGTCCTGATGGGCTCCCAAGATGGGGATCTTGCTTCTCTGGAGAGCTGAGGGCTGGCAGAGGGGGACAGCCACTGTCACCTCACAGCTTCTGTCCCAGTGCTGTT
Organism: Origma solitaria; assembly: GCA_013397895.1. Lineage (NCBI taxonomy): Eukaryota > Metazoa > Chordata > Aves > Passeriformes > Acanthizidae > Origma > Origma solitaria. The sequence continues at coordinate 70,433 of VZRL01005614.1, read as the reverse complement.
CCCACAGCGCTCACGGGGGTCCCTCCAGCACCCACAGCCCTTTGCTCTCCCCATCACTCTCCTATGACCACATCTCCTTTTTCCTTGAGCATTGCACCACTGGCTCACCTTCCCTGCCCTGCCTGAAGCCCTGACACCTTCCTCGGGGGAAGGACTCCTCCTTCCTGCCCTGGACTCCCCCTGCATCTGCTTTTTTGAGTATTTCTCTGTTTGCAGGCAGAGGTGGAAGCAGACCACATGCAATTCCCTCCCTTGCATGCTGGAGTCAGAGCAGCTCAGGCTTTGGGGATGGCAGGAGGCAAAGAAAGGATGTTATGAAGTGGAGACACAGGGGCAGGGAGAGGTCTCAGCCAGTCTGTGAGAGCTCCAGATGCCATACTGAATATGTCAAAACCTGGATTCAGGAAATAACTTCAAGATCTGAGCCAGGAACCCTTGACTTAAAGTTATTTTCTCATGGTTGCTCACTTGGTGGCATCTCTAAGGTCTCTGTAGCCTGCAGAGGGGCCTTGGGATCCCACATGATTCATGCCACTGGAACAAGTACCAGAGACAAAGCTACAACCCTGACCTGCTGACCCACAGCTGGGACCAGAGCCTGAGACTGCTTTGGGTTCTGGGATTGCAAAAATTGTCCCAAAACAGCATATCCTGCAAAAAAGTTCCCATTAGATTTAGAAGAGCTTTCTTTAAAAAGCAGCCCTGGGTGACGCAGGCAGCTTTTCACTGGGGCTGGAAGCAAGGCCAGTGCAGGGTCAGTGGTAATGAGGTCCCTGCTGGAGCCACTGGCAGCAGGGGGAAGGATGAAGGGATGGGAAATAGGGTGACCTCGGCCATGCCCAGGAGCCTGTGCATGGTGCCTCCTCTGAGGCCCAGCAGGGCACAGGAGCTGGGGCATGTTCTCCCTCTAAATTGGCTCTATGGGAGGAGGAGGTGGATGAGTTTCGAGCCTCCCTGGCCCTGTCTCTCCCTGTTTGTCTGCTTTGTTTTTGAGCAGCCCTCCAGGCTGTGTTTTGGAGAGAGGGTTTCATCAGGCAAAGGAAAGGTACAAAGATGAGTTAATGAGAACGATTATTCAGTGACAGCTGCTGCCACTCACCTCCTAACGAGTGTAAGGTACAGCCTTGCAGGGACAAGGCTTTCTCTGATGATTATGTTCAGGAGATTAATTTAGGAAACTCTGGTTAAGACCCGTGGTGATCTTATTTGAAATCTAGTCAATGAACAGGCAAGTGTAGGGGAAAAACATACCTTGTTTAAAGTTCAGTTGCTGGGAGCAGACAGATCCTAGGGCTGGACTGGGGCAGAGCAGAGATGTGCAGTCCCTGCTCTACTGTCCCTGGGATATTCACCATCACCCTGGGGATGGGCAGCCACAGGGGATGGCCCACCTGGAGCTCAGCAAGGCACAGCCTGGCTGCAGCAGCATTTTATTCCCTGGCTGCAAGAGCATTTTATTCCCTGACTGCTGCAGTCCACAAATCAAAGCCTCTGTCTCAAGCGCAGGGCTGGGGAAGGACTGGACCATGAGCTCCTGCAGGGAGCCCTGGCTCTGTCACTGCAGGAAGACTCCTGTCTCCAACCACAGCCAGCTCTGCTCGTGGTTATCCCTGTGTCCATGCCTGAGAACTGCTCAGCACGGGCCTCTCCACACAGGCATGAGATGCCCAAGCTTGGCACATAATGCCTGCCATTTAATGTCCCCATCGAGCCACAGAGAAACCAAATGGACTGGAAAACTGGCCCGGGATCAGTGCTTTCTTTCCAAACTGGCACCCACAGAACGCAGGACTCCTCTCGGTTTCCAGCCTGGCATCCCCACCAGCCTCCTGCCCAGCAGGCTGTGGCCAGGGACAGCAGCACTGCCAGGGCTGTCGCCTCTACCTGTGCTGCAGGTGGTGGCACAGGGTGTCCCTGGTGGCCTGGCACAGCTGCCCGGGGCTGGGGGACACAGCTCAGCTCCTTTGGCTCTGGCGTCACAGCCCTGCCACCAGCTCAGACAGATGGTGAGCAAGCCCTGCTCCATCTCCTGGGGCTGTTTGGCCACTACAGAGAGCTGCTCGGGCCAACCCAAATTTGGCTGGCCCACGTCCATACCCCAAATGCAAATATTTGGGCAGGAGTGGCTGTGAGCCCAGTGGATGAAACTCTGTGTTTCCCATCGAGGCCAGGGAGGGGGGTCTGCCCTACAACAGCTCCTGGGATTTTCCCACCTGGAGGCAGCAAATCTGATGCTCAGCAGCCTTCGTGGGCCCCTCTTGCATTTTGGGCATCCACACATTCTCCCAGGGCTGGTCTTGCTCCCAGGGCAGTATCCCAAAGTATTGGCCATAGAAACCTGCATTTCCCCTACTTCAGTGCCTCCTTCACACTCTCTCTTAAATCTGGCAGGTCCTCGGATGGAGGAGCAAATGCAGGCTCTCGGAAGGGCTGCAGGGGTTTTACAGCTACCTTTTATTCCCAAGGCCTAGAAACCGAATCCAGTCTTCCCCTACACAAATCTGTGAAATTCTTTGCACACAGCCAGTGCCTGTGGCAGTAAAACTCCCATCACTAATCCATACTACACCCCTTCCTAGAGGAAAGAAAGGAGTGGGGTCACCATGCTCTCAAGGCATGATGAAACCATTGTGGTCTTCTCTATACACCCAAAAGAAACGTTTATCAGCCTGCGTTTAGGGCCAGAGGTCTGCAAAATGCAATGCTCTTAAAAATGAAATAAGAAGCCTTGAAGAATTTTTATTTGCTATCTCTGCTCACAGATAATTAGAGGAGCGGGTCTGGTTTTGTGTGTAGGCTTTTTCTTTCTCTTTCTTTCTCTTTCTTTCTTTCTTCTTTCTTTCTTTCTTTCTTCCTTCCTTCCTTCCTTTCTCCCTTTCTCCCTTTCTCCCTTTCTCTCTTCCTTTCTCTCTTCTTTTCTCACTTTGTTTTAATTGCATACCTCTTGTACCACAGAAACTTGTCTTGCATGAGAACTAAAGACAGAAAGAACACTCACTCCATAAAAAGTCTAATCAATACCGCTGGGCAGCCAGAGCCAAAACCATGTCAAAAGCAAGCTGGGAATTAAAAGAAAGTAACAGATGTCATTCAAAACCCCAAGGCGTGACGAAGAGCTGAACAGCCCCAGCAGGATGGGAGCTGTGAGAGCAGGGAATTCCTTGGATATCAGGTGGGAGGGTGGAGGAGCAATGGGAAACCATACAAGGAATAATAGGGAAAACTGCCCTGTCAGCCCTGGGAGTTTGACCCTATTGCAGGAGAAACAGAAGGGACGAGACACCGAGGGCCCAACAGTCGATGGCGCAGGGAGTGGGCGCAGCAGGGATGTGCAGGGAGCACGGGATGAGGGGAGCAGGGGGACATCACCCAGTGCTGGAGCCAGAGAGTGGCCACTGTGTGGGGCCTGCCCGAAAGGGGATAACAGAAGGATTTATGAGCACAGCCATAATGAAAGCCAGTTATCCGTGACCATCTTAAATCTTGTCAGAGAGAGGATGAGAGGGACCGTCTCCAGCAGACAGGTTGGAAGATTTAACGCCACCGTTCCGCAGCGTAATCACAAAATGAGCCCCCCACGGTGGTGGCTGCTCCGTGGGCAGGGGATGCCTCCTGCCTGTGCTTCCAGGGCTGGGCCAGGGAGGTTAAATAGCACCAGAGGCACTGCAAAGAGGCCCAGCATCTCTCCCAAAGCCCAGGGAGGGTCAGGATGCTGCAGGATGCACCCAAAGGCACCAAGGGCACCGTGCTGGTCCCGCCCAGTGGCAGAGCCACACATCTGTTCTCCCTCAGCTTTGACTAAAGACACTGCAGTGCCCCTTGTCCCAGCCACGGAAAAGAGGACACAGCCCCACAGCAGCATCCCAGAGCTGGAGAGGCACAGATCCTCAGAATCCTCTCCTTCCCAGCACGAGGTGTACATACAAAACCTCTGCCCACCCTCCGAGTCTCTCATCTGTGCCTGCATCACACAGGTCCCACTGAGCAGAGCCCGAGCTGGGGCCACACACACACATTGTCATTAAAATCAACATTCAACATACAATCTTAACTTCGAACAACAAAAAAAAACCAAACAACTAAACTAAACAACCAGAAAAGTAAAAATTTTCCCACATTAGATCCAGAAATAACATCATCACAATGCAGAACTGAAAGGACAAATTACACAAAATCCACCCCTAGAACTTCCGCTACAATTACAAAACAAGTACTTCACTATTGTTCCACTTTAAAAACATAGCTTAATACTTGTTTTGCCCATTATTTCTCCCAATTAGTATCCGTATCTGAAAGTCCTCATGATTTCCCACATTCTCCACCAAAAATGTTGTGGTTTGGACACTGGCCAAAGGCCAGGCACCCACGACAGCTCTCCCCACGTGCCCACCCTTCCACCCCACCACAGCTCATGGAACAGCAGAGTTGCTCAGTGGGTTGAGCTTTCACAGAAAGGCCCTTGGGAATGTGAACTCAGCCACAGAGCAACTCAGGGGCCTCTCCTCCACCTGGGGACATGGGTCACTGCCACCTCCCGCAGGCAAGGAAGGCTGCAGCCAGGGACACAGGGCCACAAGGGGATGGGGACAGAGCCGTCACAGCCACTGCAGTCCCCGTACCCACAGATGGAGGCCACGGGAGCTGCCTGCCTCCCCCTCTGCAGCCTCATCATCTGTCCCCAAGAGAGAAAGAAATCAGGTAAGCGATGTCTACAAGCCCATATGGAGGGGCTGGGATGCTGCCCAAGCTTCAGCTCAAAAAAAGTGCACATTTTACGGTATAAATATTTTGGTTTGCCTCCTCCTCGCCAGCCCACGGGCTCCAGCACAGGAACCACAACAGCAGCCCTCCTCAGAGCCGTCTGGCAAGAGGCTGATCCCCACAGTTCCCAATGTGTGCTGCAACAAAAGCCCACACGCACTGACCTGGTTGCCCACATGCCTCCCAGGCACTGCCACGAGGGAGAGAGGCTTCTGGCACAGAGGAGCCAGGCTTTCAGTCCCTGGAAGGTGCTGCTTCCCAAAGGACCTCAGAGATTGCCATATTAGGTCCAAGGAGATGCCAGGCTGCCTTGCAACACCATCCAGTCGTCCTGGAGCTGTTTGGTACCTCTGGTTCCTGTTATCTCCCATGACAGCAAGGAGCTGATTCCTCTCCTGTTAACAGCCTAAAATCATAGAGTGGTTTGGGTTGGAAGGGACCTCAAAGATCATCTTGTTCCACCCCTGCCCTGGACAGGGGCACCTTCCAGGGTTGCTTCAAGCCCTGTCCAACCTCGCCTTGGACACTTCCAGGGATCCAGGGGCAGCCACAGCTTCTCTGAACAACCTGTGCCAGGGCCTCCCCACCCTCACAGGGAACAATTTATCCTAATATCTAGCCTCTAGAGATGCTTGCTCTGAAATTCAAACAGTGGCCACAGGGGAGCCTGTCCACCCTGTCACAGCACTCCCAACATGAGCCCTTCCATCAGCAGCAGAGCATCTCCCTGGGACACAGCCCCGCTGCTGTGGGTCCTGTCCTCACCCCACACATCCACCAGCCCATCAGGAGCCACCCCACCTTCCAGTCCCTTCCTCTTTTCTCCTCCCAGTGCCACGGGAGAAGCTCTCAGCCACCAGAGCTGCTCTCTGCCACGGCAAGCGCAGGATCTGAACTGTGGTCTGTGAGCAGGCAGGGAAGACAGGGATGTGTTTTTTTCACTCTGAGAGCACCTGTGGCCGTGTCTCAGCAGTGCTGGAAACAGAGGGGACTGAGCTGCCACATTCCCACAGTGGTTAAGCCCAGGTGCCAGCCCCAAAACTTTCTCCAAAGGCCTGGGCAAATGTGATGGGATTTGGTGATGCGGAAATGTATTCATTTGATTAAATAGTAGTGGAGAGGAAATCTGTCAGAGCTTTTCTTCACCAAGTCCTCTTGGAACACCAACACGAGAGGGAATGAGAATTTGTCTAATAAGAATATTAAAAGCAGTTTTTTGCCAGTGTACACTCTATAGCTTTCAATTCTTGAGAAATGAGATTAAATCCTGCCTGCCCCAGCCCAGCTTTGGTTGTGAATGCAGCTGAGCAGACCCAGACCTGCTCCAGTGCCATAATTGGGAGCAGGTCTCCAGCTGCTGGTTTGCTCCCAGACACCCAGAGCAGGACAATTAACCTGCAACACTCGCTCAGACAGTGCCTCCCTGTGTGTGCTCCACAGCTACACACCCAGAGCAAACCCTGAGCCTGGGATCTGCATTTACCTGGGCAAACATTTGTTTTGTGCTCTAACAGCAAGGTGAGAGTTGCTATTCCCCTGTGTAAACATCAGCTCCTCAGACATAAGCACTTCTGAGCTGTGCTACACTCCTCTCTTGAAACAGCCACTTTCTAGGTGAAATCTGCTGCATTCTCCTGTGACAACAGTCAGTGCTCGAGGCTGTCCTGGACTCCTCTGAAATGCTTCTTGTCTTGGATGGGAACAGTCCGAGGGTGTTTATTTATCTGTTTTTAGAGGCACTCTGTTCCTTGTGCCATTTCAGTGGATGGGTTTGTGAAGCAGGAGTAGGAAGAAAGGATCAACAGCATAGACACAAAAGAAAAAAGGGCTAAAACACACTGGGCTTATCCTCCCAGGCTAATGTGATAACTGTGTTGAAAGAGAAAGGCAAAGGGTATAGAGTCATTTCCCCTCTCTGGTGTTAGTGCTGGTGCTCTGTGGGAGATGTGACCAAAGCAGGAACATGTGGGCAGTGGGAGAACCCAAAACCAGCCAAAAGTGAGTCCTTGAATGGGAAGAATGCAGCTGGGGGGAAGGTGCCAGCAGAGCTCCCTGCAGGGCGGGTTTGTGACCTGTAGATGCACTGTTTTAAAGTTTTTCTCTTCTTTCTCATGGAGAATAGAGATAAGTTGCATTCTTGTGCTTTTCTAATCTCTTTGTTTTGGTACTGGATGCTGTAGGGCTCTAGCCAATTATCTTGGAGGGTGGAAAACTGTTGACCAATAATTGTTAGACTATTAATGCATATAAAAAGAAAGCATTGTAAATAAATTTTGCTCTTTCGCCATCTTGCGTGCTTGACTTGAAATTTTGTTTCCGCAAATCTCCGCAAATCTCCACAACTCTCAGCAAAATCGCAGCCAACAGTGACCCATTCGTGACCGTGCTGGTGGCACTGAGCTGGTCTGGGGCCGGGAGGCAGCAGGAGCAGATGGAGCTGCAGAGCCCAACACCCAGCCCGGGACAGCTCGGGGCCCACGGGGAGGGAACGAGGAGCACAATGTGCAGGGCTCAGGCTCAGGAGCGTGGGGTTAGCAACAGCTGTTTGCACTGCCCAGCAAGGCCTCCTCCACGGGGAAGAGCCAAGGAAAAAATTATTTAAATCAATAAGTCCGGGAAAGCTTCGACAAACGATGAGTGTGATGGGATGCCTGAAGAGAGAAATGTCTGTGGGGTCTGAATGTCCTCTTAGACACTCAAGACACCCTTCAGCCTCAACAGATGGTGGCATCACACCAGTCCCCAGCTGCTGTTGTTTTAACTGGAAAGCATTTTTGTCATGACTATTCCCCTTGGTTTTAGGCTCCTGTCAGGCCATGTCTGGTGATGTGTGGGTGTGTTTTCACCATCCAGCCTCCTCTGGATGCTCATTTGGACTGCTCAGTTACTCTGAGCTGCCTGCAATGGTCTGGGACAGGACTGGTGTCTGCTGTTTGTGTTTCTGTTGAGATGTAAATGCACAGAGTATTGACATGAGCCCACATGAAGGACTTGGGCTGGGAAGGAGAAAGCTCCTGGATCTCCTATAGCACCGAACTCACCCCATGCCACAGGATGGGGCTCTGTCTTCTCTCTATAGGTAGGGAAGCCCAGGCAGGAAAAGTGAAATTATTTGCCCAGGGTCACTCATCAGAAGGCTCTGCACATTCAAGAAGGTTAAAAATGAGCAGAGAAGGGCACCTGAGTGAGCTGGTGATGAGAGGACACATGGTATAAACGTGGTGTAGAAGAACAGAGCTTGCTCAGCCTTGATAAAGCAAACTGGCAGTGAAGTGATTTTTTTTCTCTATAAATATACCTGGAGGCCAAACATCAGCGAGGGGGGAAAAAGCTATTTAAGCTGAAGGACAATAGTGGCACATGAAAACATCCATATTTATGTCTGAGGAAGTAAAAGAGCAAGTTATGGGGAGAAGGAAGGGAGAAATGAATGGCCTGAAGGGTGGGCAGAGAAGATCCAGGCAGGACAACCCCCAGAGCTGCCGAGTGGGAGCTGCCTCTCCCAGAGGAGGGTTCCTGGGGGATCGAGGAAGCTCAGGATCCCCACACTGCCTGCCTGGCAGGGTGAAATGGAGAGGCAGGATCAGACGAGCTTTGGCACCAAGTGGGAGAAAGGAGGGGCAGCAGGAGCAGCGTTATAGAGGAGAGGGAGAGATGCTCAGTCCTGGGGCGTGCAGGGAGCTCTGGGGAAGGAACTGGCTGCCAAAGTGCTCCTCAACGTGAGCAGCAGGAAAACAGGTGCCTGACCCCCAGGAGAAGCTGCTGCCTCATCCTCTCATCCCCACAGGCTTTCCACACACACCGCCAGGTGCTGGGAAAAGTCCTTACACCGTGGGCCATCAAGGGGCACAAATTCCCCCAGATGTCACCAGCACTGCAGCCCCAGCACAGCCCTGTGCTCTGCTGTCCCCTCGGCTCAGAAGCAGAGACAGACATCGCTTTCTCACCCCCGCTTCCAGGAGCAAGCTGGGATTTCCATAACCATTAAAAACAAGCCTTTGTTATTAGCCCTGTGAATTATTTATCCTGTCATAATTAATGCAGGAGCGTTAAGGGCCGAGGCAGAGCTCCCCAGCTCGCCTGTCAGCAAACACCACTCCACCCCTGCTCACCATTAAATATGCATTGGGGCTGATAAATGGCTCCGGCACGCTGAGCACAGCGAGGCTGTCGAACAAAGTGCCCTGGGCATGGACACTTCCCTGGGGAAGGGCTGTGCTGTGATAAACTGGAGGTGCCTGGGGAGGGAGGCATTCCCAGGGAGCACAGGCTCATTCATTCCCCCCTCGAAGCTCTTCCCATCCCCTGCTCTCACCACTGAGCACCTTCCTGGAGGTGGTAACGGAGCCATCCTCGGATAAATCACTCCCATCAGGCTCTGGATTCGTGTCTGGCCCATTCTGTTTTCATGTCAGGTTTGGGGAGGATGAACCCCTCCAAGTCCTCCGCGCTTTTCAGAGATGCCAGCTGGGCTGCAGGGCTCCAGGGACAGTGACCCCAGAGGGGGTCTGGGGACTCTGGACTCTGCCTGGGCCTCCCAGGACCACGAAGGGAAGGGGTGGACTTCTCTGCCTTCAGTGGCTTCACAGGTTTTAATCAAATGCCTGCCAAGAAGGAGGGAGATGGGGAGTAGCTTGCCTAATTAATAAAACAAGAGGAAATTAACAGCTGCTATGAAGCTGCTGAACTCTTTCGCTCGTTTCTCAGACCAGCCCTTAAGAAGCAAAGCAATTCTAGAATATGAGGCTTTCTCAAACTCAGCAGGCTTTTAGGCAGAGAGCTGTGCAGGAAACATGGGGAGCAGGATCCCATGACAGGCAGATATTACAGGACACCACAGGGACTCTGTACCAAGCTCATGGTCACACTGGTGAAAAACAAACCAAACCCAGGCTTAGTGCAGCAAGCCAAGGGATCAACACCTGGAAGCTGTTACTCCTCACACCACCGAAGTCCCCTCCCATTAACATCCCTCTGTCAGGCTGGCTCTTCCAGGACACAGAGCACCTCAGCATCCCCAGCTGCTTGTCCTACACCTTTTTCCTTTTCCAAAACTGCCACTCCTTATAGCTGGCAGCAGCAGGGTTGAGAGAAAAGCTCATCTCAATTACAGCTAAACTGATTTAAATCGGTATATGGGTGCAGAGCACATAGATTTGATCAAGAGACCACAAGAGCAGCATTTTTGCAGCCTGGCTCCATGAGATTGCTCCAAGCAGCCTTTCCCTGGCTATACTGGTGCCTGAGGAAGGATTATGCCAAAACATGCTCTGACACGGAGTCTGAGTCCGCTGGTATGAGTGGAACTGCTCCCATCCCACCACTCAGGGGGCTTAAAACAGGGAGAGAAAAAAAAAGAAGCATTAAAACACACAATCCTGGCCCAGCAGTGAAGTGCACTTAAAATGACCCTTCTCTAAGCTTCAGGTCTCTCATCTGATGTTTCTCTTAGTCGAGGCTCTTTCTGGCTGCAACATCTATTTCTCTGTCAACAGCCCTCAGTGCATCTCTCTTGCTATCTTTAGTCTTGGTTTATTGATCCCTCATTCCTATCTATCCATCTCATTCTTTTGTGCTTATTCCTGCCTGTCACTCGATTTACTGCAGGACACCTGTCCTGGTTTACAATGTGCAGCTCATCTCAGCCCCTTTTTTCCTTTTTCCATGTTCCCCCTTCCCTGGTGAGGAGGGACACGAGGCAAGGAACTGCTGGGCAGCCTGCAGTGCCCACCCAGCTGGGAGACGAGCAGCCTGGCAGACAGAGCTGCTTTCTGCCCAGAAGAAACCCCCTTTGGCAGGGCTGGAACATCCCCTCGCCTGCTCCTGGGAGGGAGTTAAATATAAACCGAGCAGCGGCCGCCGGAGCTGTGGTGTCGGACCTTCTGCCCTGCAACTCCTGCTGTGACACACCTTATCTGAGGAGATTAGTCAGAACTCTGTCCTAACGCTGCCTCTGAATCCCAGGCACCAGCCATACCCTTGGAGATAAGGGCATCCGTGTCAGCAGCCTCAGCTCTCCACACTGGCTGCCGGATCACGGCAGAGCGGGGAACAGGGAAAAAAGGCAGATGAATGGAGAAAAAATAAAGACTGAGAAAAGGGGGAGGATGAAGGTGTGCCCTCAGAGCTGCTCCTGTTTTGATTTCACCTTTCATGTCTCGAGAGGTGAACTGGGGAAAAGAGAGGCCAAGAACAAAGCCCTCTCACTTAGCCTGGCTGGTTAACTCATTATCTGTAATGTGTGCCATGCTGTGGCGAGCAGAACAAGGTGAAGGAGAAGGATTTTCTGTCTCAGAGCAGGGAAATAAAGTCCCTCCCTACTCAGCAGCCAGCCACTTTTCAGAGGGTTTGAGCTGATGGATGCCCAGACTGTCCAGACACCCCTCCCCTGGGCTTGGCGGGGCTGAGACCCTCACAAAGGGAAACTCACATTTCCTAAGGATGGTCTGTAACCATAAAGCACCCTGCCCTCCAGGCAACACATCCAGAGAGTGGAATCACCTGGAGAACCAGCTGGAAAACCTCATGCCCTTTCTGAACAAGACTGAGACCTCAGAAAATCCCAAACCCTGGGCCCACTAAGGAGTACAGCGTGGAGCAGTGATAAATTCTGAAAGGGGAACACACAGTTCCATGGCAATATGGCCAAGGGGACTGCCAGACCTGACACCCCTCCCAGTGGGAACAGATACACCTCATGGCAATGGTGTCCAGAAAAGCTTAGGGGGTCACACTGAAGACTGTCCTGTAGGATGGCACCCAGGAGGGCAAAGCACTGCAGGTGTGTCCTGAGTCACAACAGCCTTGTGCAGTGGAAATCTGCAGCTGGACTTCATGGCCCATGGCAGCTCAGGGGAAGAAAAGCTGCTCTCTCCATTTCTCTCTCCATTTCTCTGCCTGAACTACCACACTGCCCCTGCTTGGGCAAGCTGCATGCAAAGACACTGATGTGAAAACCATTTTTTGGCCCTCTGACAAAGCCACAAAAGAGAGAGATAAGGAAACAACCACTCGTGGCAGACAGCGGCTGAAGAAGATTCATGCCCCCAGTAAAAACTGTCTCCACACTGTAGTCCCAGCAATTCAGATGGAAATTGTTTTTACAGGAAAAGGACAATAAAAGCACGGCTGCAAGGGCACGTCCTTATTTAAGAAATCCTGATGGGTTCTTGGGAAGATCAGGAAAAATGGATGGGATGCTCTGGCTCTGGGTCTTCCACTGTAAGACTGCAGTCCAGGGCTTCAAAACCAACAATTCCAATCACTCCCATGCTCTTTGCAAGCTGGTGGGATTTGAGGGTGCATGTTTGCACTTCCCACACAGGAATTTCCCCACAGCTCTGCTTCGTGCTCTCTGACAGGCTCCAGGCAGAAAAACTGAGGCCAGGTTGGTCACGGTGTCTCAATCCCTGTCCTGCAGGGATGCTCCAGCCAGGCTCCAGCAATCACACAGCACCCCCAGCACCTCCAGCAGGAGCCAGGCACTCACCAGATCCTTCTCAGATCTCCTTGTCCCATCTCCAGCAGCAGCACAGGCTGAGAGAAGCCAGGCTGACTCGTTTGGCTGAGAAGCTGCTCCAGCATGGGCCACGGCTGGTTTGTGACCAGCAGGAGAGCAGGGGACAGCCTTGGGGACAGCATGTTTTAGGGTTCCAAACGCTGACACACACTGGGAAGGGAAAGGAAGGGGAAGGGGAAAGGGAAAGGGAAAGGGAAAGGGAAAGGGAAAGGGAAAGGGAAAGGGAAAGGTGTGCCAGCATCAGAGCCTCACCATCATCCTGGTACAGAGCAAGGCTGGAGAAGGGAAAAGGAATCACAGCCAGCTACTCCATGCGAACAGCTCTGTCAGTCTGAGCTCTCCCAGAACACTCTCTGTGTCTGACAGAAAGCAATCAAGCCAAGGCCAACTTACAGGGAACCTTTGCCACTGCTTTGTGGCGGAAAGATTTCCATAAACTGCTGGTTTGGTTGTGTTTTTCATGAGACATTTTGTCTCAATTTGTCTCTCCCTAAAGGTCATTCTTACAGACAGCAGCCCACTGGCGCCCATCAGTCAGGGGCTCTGACAAGCCAGAGGATCTGTCAGACCACATTTTGCCTCCCAGCTACATTCAAGGTTTTACATTCAACATTTTTAATTCCCCTAATGGAGTTTTCCCTTCAAGGCTAGCACACTATCAGAAACCAGGGAGCACCAGCACAAGGCAGAACTTGGCACAGGAGAAGTCTTACAATCCATGTTACTGCCAGGGAAATGCAGGAAGTCACAGCAGGAAAGCTCAAAGCAGACATTATCCAGGTAAGAGGGGGCAGGACAGCCCCAAATTTAGGAGCAGCCAGATAATGGTGAGATCCACAGCGATCACAGCAGCTTGAAGAGGGGTAAGACTCTGTGTCCCAGGTGAGCAGGCAGGGGAAAGCACCAGGACACGGCAGGGCTCCTGAAGCCTTGTCTGGAGCAGGACATGCCGCTGTGTCACCTGCCCCTGTCATGGGCTCCTCTTCCAGCCCTGACCATGGTGAAGAAGTTCCATGAGGAACCTGACTCCTCCTGCCAGTCCTAGAGGAGAGGGCCTGAGCAGGGACCGCAGCTGGGTGACCCAGACCAAAAACTGTGCATGTGGCAGCATCAGCTCCAAGAAGAGTTGTGTCAGCACACAGTATTCAGGGTAATCATTTACACTTCCCTTTTTCTGAAGTGTGGAAGGCAGACACGAGCCATGCCTGGGCTCACAGCAGCCCAGATTCATCTCACTGGGGGTGTGGAGGGTGGCTCTGGGATACTGCAGGACAGTGACCTGGACCTGGGGACCAGAGACTGGGAATGAGGGACAAGGGAGTGGCAGGGAGCAAAGAAGGCAAAGCCACAAAAGAGGCATCATATAGGTGTTCATAATCATGATATAAATAAATTATTTAAAAGCTGAGGTAGGGTGAACCCCCTAAGGCCCCAGAATAAGCTGCAGAGGCAGCGTTACAAGCCTGAGTCTCGCCTTGAAGATGTGGGCACAGATGATGTGGGACCCCCCCACATCTCAGGGATGGCAATGCGAACTTGTGAGCTGAGGAAAACTCCCCTCAGGGGTACGAGAAGCATCAGACAGGAGCTGTCCCATGGATGTGCAGGGTAACAGGTTTAGTCAGGTCAGATGCCACATGAACCCGCAGACCAGTGAAGAGCAAGCTGAGCATAAAGCCTGCTGGAAAATCCATGAAACCAGCCCCAAGAGAAGTAGGAAAACCCCCTGGTGAATGGCACAGTGCTCCTGGCAAAGAGCTGAGCAGGCTGATGGCTCTTTGCCTCACTGCCTGCACCCCCAGGCCCCTGGGGGAGCCCAGAGCCAGGGGCACAGGGGAAATCCTGGCTCTGGCTTGCACAGCAGCTTGAACTGCAGCACTGCTGATAGCATTTGTTAGGTATTGATTGCACAATCAATAGGCTGTCAGTGTTAGTAGCATTTTAACTGGACTAATAATAACAACAACTGTTCATTGCATTTTTGGTTATATTGTTAAAACTTTTAATTAGACAAACAATAAATTTTGGGCTTGGCATAAGGAGGCTTTTGGTAGGTAACACGCCTGAGCTCTGCTCACACTTCTCTGTCCTGCCCTGTCCCCCAGGGTGAATGAGTTCAGGATATTTGACCACAAGAGCTCAGCCCCACACCAGCCTCACACAGGGTCCATCCCTGCTTGCTTCACCTCCTGCAGCATTCCCCAGGATGCTTTTGGGGACAGATGTGACAGGCACCATCCTAACTGGCATGGGTCTCACAGCCCCCACATTCTGCCCCAGTGTGGGCTGCTCAGCCCTGGCAAATCCCCTCTGTCTGCCCATGCCAGCTGTACCTTCTCAGTCAGGAGGCTTTTCCCACCATGAAGGGAGGATACAGAGGAGCTTGGGCACCTGGCAGAGAGCTGGTTAGCCCCAGGCCTCACATCTCAAGCAGGGACTTTGCCCAGCTTCCCCCAGCAGCTGAAATAAGCCAGGCATTTCTCCCTTGCAGCTCCTCTCAGCCCCTGTCCCAGTGCCTGGTGGCACCTCAGGGCTTCCAGGGGCAAGAACCAGCCTGTGCTCACAGCCCACCCAAGGTAACAGCTCACCGTGCTCACTTCTAATTTGCTTAGCCAAGCAATAAAGAAGAAATGAGAAAGGGCAGCTAATTAAAAGTATCGATTCATGTGGCATTCAAAACTACCCGGAACAAGTCAGGGTGGGGAAGGAGGGATGAAGAGGCTGGAAGAGAACAGGGGACAGTGAGACTGCAGTGCTGCAGCTGCTGTCAGAATCGAGGAGGAATTTCTGGAATCAGGCACGGATCTGTTGCTGGGAGCAGGGCAGGGTGGAAAGCTGGGTGTGAGCCCTGTGGATGCTGGTGTCTCCTTGCTCCCTGGGATTTCTTACACGGGAAGATCCTGTGCTCTCCCAATCCTCTCCCACAAGGCACCATCCCTAAGACGCTGGCTCTTGTCTTTAGCTGAGAAATCTCCAAGATTCCCATTACCTCAGCTCCATGTGAAGCCTCGTTTGACATGCCCCATGTATTTTTAAGGCTGGCTGACAGCGGGCAGACAACAACCACCCTGAAATGGGGCAAAGGCACAGCCAGGATGTGTTTCTGCAGCGAGGCTCTCAAAGGTCACCGCTTGCAGAACCCTCTGACCTTCACATCAGCGGAGCAAACACACGGGAGATGTCTGTCTGTGTGACTCAGGTACGTGCAGGACTCGCAGGGAGCCTGGGGCCAGCAAATCCAGACAACTTCCAGCTCACCTGACCTGCACACCATTGCACAGGATGGTTTTTAAAACCAGTGTCTATCGCTCACCTGGGAGTGGGAGAGGGTAAGATGGGGCCATCACTAGGGTCTCAGGTGTCTGCTGAGGGCAGGAGTCTGTCAGTGGAGAGTTGATGGGAATGGATTCAGACTGAGAATAGTTTTAGATTGGTCATTAGGAAGAAATTCTTTCGTGAGGGTGGTGAGGCACAGTTGCCCAGAGAAGCTGTGGCTGCCTCATCCCCTGGAAGTGTTCAAGGCCAGGCTGGATGGAGCTCTGAGCAACCTGGGTCAGAGGCAGGTGTGCCTGTATACAATAGCAGGGTTGGAATTGGGTCATCTTTCAGGTCCCTTCCAACCCAGGCCATCCTATGATTCTATGAAGAGGAAGATGCTCACAACAAGACAGGAGCTGGCGTTGCCCAAGCCAGACCAGCGTGGGTCTATCTGGAGGGGAAGGTGGCTGCTGCATCCTCACTTCCCACTAGGGTAGAAGCTTTGCATCTCAAGAGACAAGCCAAGTGGAGAGCACCTAGACAGTGCTGTGCCCGAGACAGAGCTGGGAATAGACCCAGAAACATCCACAGCCTTGCATGAGGTAAGAAACTGTCGCTCTCTTGCTCTGCATTACCCATCCCATCACCTCTGGCTTGCCTAGCTACTGACAGCTGTCCTCATGGGATCATTAAAGAGCCAGAAACTGTGACTGAAAGCTTGGTCCCTGTCCCTCTGACCTCACACACCAAGCAGATGCCACCATGGCCTGGCGGATGAAGGGAGCAGAGTCCCCAAGTGAATCATCCCCATCTGAGGACTCAGAAGCAAAGAGGAACCTGCAGGAAAGGTCTTCTGCTCTGAATATGCTCCAAAAGCTTCTCAGAGAAGTCACAAAGCACTTTCTCATTTTCCAAACTGCCCTGGCAGCCTCCTCAGCAAGGTTTGCACCCACATCATGGGCATGGCCCCTGGGGGGCTCTCCACCCTCTGCCTGGGGTGTAATCAGGGCTTCCCCTGAGCTCCAGGCTGCAGGTTCCTTCTCTGCCTCCTCAGTCTGCCCCACCCGAGCCACTGCAGGCCTTGCCAAGTGCCCGGGCAGCTCTTCCTAGGGCACAGCCAGACACAGAGAGGGCCAGTGGCCACTTCTCAGCACCCCCTGCTCCCATCCCACACCACACCTGGGGATCACAGCGCCGGAGGAGATCAAAGATCTCGCTATAGCTGCAGGTAATCCATCCAGGCAAGCCGGCAGAGGGATTCAGTGTCTGTGACAGACTTTATCTGGCTCCTAGAAGGATAAACCTAAATCCTCTACTGTACTTCCCCTCCACTCTGTAGTCCAGAAGATGTAATATGACATGCGGCCAAAACCAAAAGGCAACATTTAGGGACATGCAGGGCTGGGCTGAGGAGGGCACCAGGGAGAGCCCCATGATGGGACAAGGAAGCCTTCACCCTCAGAAGCCCCAGACTGGTGGGTCAGGGGGAGAATGGGTGTTGGGAAAGCATCCCAGGATCTTCCATCCGTCCCTCCAAGGGAGATGGTTGAGATGGCTTCACCTCCTGCTCACCCGTCACCCTGAGCTGCTGTCATGGCAACACATGCTTGGATTCAGGAAGAGTTGGGTACTTCTGCTTGTTTACCCAAGAAAGAGGCAGCATCCTGATATTTGGAACCGGAGAGAAGGAGGGGAGCAAGGCAGGCAGGCGGCATGGGAGCTCACAGACAGGCTGAGCTGCCCTGCGAGATGTGCTGCTCTGCAGCCTCCTGCCACCCACAAGAGGGGTGCAGCGTTCATCCACTTTGGTCCTGCCCCTCATGGCTGGCAGATGTGCTTGTGGGGATGGTGACAGTCCCCATGCCACACTGGGACCCACACAAAAATGGGGTGATAGAGGGCTTCAGCTGCACGGGACAAAACTGGGACATGCTGGGTGCTGAGCACCAACCCTCCCCTCCAAAGGTGCTCTAACACTCAGCAGGGGCTGCAAAGAAAACACACATTGCCCAGCACCACTAAAGCAACTTTGACACTGGCTCCTCTGCAGGGGGGTAGGGCTGCCCTCTCCAGCCATTTCCCAAGAGCAGCACCCATGGACCCTGAGAACGAGCTGGGTGCAGAGCCTTTTCCCTGGAACCTCGCTCCGACCTGCAGGAGAAGCAGGCAGTGCTTTGATTTCAGAGCCGCTGGATCTGAAGGAGCGTGAGCAAGATATTTTCCCCTCCAGGAAACAGCTGCATGGGAGGCTGGTGACCTTCTACACCACCTCCACATCGCAGCCCCTGGAGAACGGGCAGAATCTCGCTTGCAGCAGCCCTCTGCATTCAGTGCCTCACTCCTGGGACAGCAGCACCAGCACCAGTCCTGGTTCCCCTGGGTGCAGAGGAGGCAGGAGCTGGGGGAGGAAAAGCTATCTAGGGAGCTCTAAAAGAGGACCGTGCTGGAGAGCCCAGAGTTGCCTCCAAACTTTCCTAATTTCCAAGAGTCTTTGGTGCAGCCAGCCCATAGGAGAGGCACAATGTGGTCAGGACAACAGAGCAAGCCTGGAGCTTGCCCCTGCACTTCGCACCACTCCCCTGGCACACAGATTGTCTCACCAGGCTGAGCCTGCTGTGCTTCAGGCTTCATGCCAGACCCTGGGCTCAAAGCCAGACCCTCGCTGCAATGCCTAAATCCACTGGTCCAAACTCATACAAGCCCTGCTTGCAGCTTTCTGACCCAACTTACCTCTGGAGAATGGGCAAAGGCAGATGGTCTCCTGTGCTGCAGTCTCCAGCCCTGCTGTCCACAGCCTAAGGGAGGTTATTTTAGGGCTCACTCACTGCCACCAAAATGGCCTCTTCGTGAACTTCTTAAAAACAAAAAGCAGGCAGCTGGGAGGAAGCAGTTATCACCGCTGTGTCCTGGCAGGCTCTCTCCATTTTCCCCAGCTGTGAAATGGGTACTTGCACTTCCCAGAGGTCAATGAGAGAGCTTTTTCTGGGTATCATCCAGTGACGATCATTTCGTTCCTGGAAGCGATGCTCAGAGGGGAGGGAAACCCAGTATCACACAACGCAGTTATGGTTGATTCACCTGAGCATCTCAGTCCTTTTCCTGCAGCTCTGGTACAGGCAGGCGAGGTCTGAAGATGCACCCTTGGAGAGCAGATGTCAGGGGGCTTCCCTGGTAAAGTTCACGTTTCCCCCTGGTAGGATCTCTCCCAAAGTCAATGTATTTGTCCATATCTGATGTCTCCCATCCTCAACACACAGTTGAGAAAACCCTGTCAAATAAAAGCTACCTTTGGCAATGGGAGAGAGCTAAAATAAGGAAACAATTAATAATAAATGGATGAGGCAATTCAATGCATCGTGGCACATGGACATGTCTCTGCAGGGTGCTGAGCAGACCCTTACCGTGGGGTTTTCCTCCTGGATGCCCTTGGCAGCTCTGTGCTCCCCATCTTCAGGAGAGCCTTAGTGGGGAAACCACCTGTAAAATGGGCAACAGCCAGAGCTGGATCTGCTGAGCCCCGTGTCCGCTCTGCGGGGAATTCAGGCAGCCTGCAAGTGCAGCTGTGCCATTGTGTGCTTCCCTCCAACATCTGCCTGTCCTGCTCACTGAAAAAAATCATGGAGCTGCTGCTAATTTCATTAGCAGGCCCGTCAAGCGGTTCATCAATCTATGATTTCCTGGCTTGCCGCCTTGAGGAAACAAGCGGGATCTGCTCTGAATTCACAAAGCCATCCCCTGGGGTCATTTGTCTGAAGGCTTAAAATTTCCCGAGTGCATTATTATCTCGGATTAAAACTGGGGGAGGGAGGGGGGTTGATTGGTTTTTCTCCCCATCCTCCCCATCCCCGGGAGTGAGGCAGACCTCCCTAAGCTGCCGGCAGCTCCCGACCCGGGGCCGGGCAGGGGCACAGGCAGCGCTCCGCGGGTGGAGCAGAGCCCAGGGCGCTGGGCGCGGCTCGGGGGGGCAGAGGCATCGCGAAACACTCGCGGTGGGTTCGCCAAAGGCTCGGCTCTCCGCACCGAGTCCGCACGGAGGGTCTCGAACTGAAGGTCCCCCCGCCCGAAAGGAGGGTCCCGCCCGAAAGGACGGTCCCGTAAGGAGGGTCTCGCACTGAGGGTCCCCCCNGCACCCATGGACCCTGAGAACGAGCTGGGTGCAGAGCCTTTTCCCTGGAACCTCGCTCCGACCTGCAGGAGAAGCAGGCAGTGCTTTGATTTCAGAGCCGCTGGATCCGAAGGAGCGTGAGCAAGATATTTTCCCCTCCAGGAAACAGCTGCATGGGAGGCTGGTGACCTTCTACACCACCTCCACATCGCAGCCCCTGGAGAACGGGCAGAATCTCGCTTGCAGCAGCCCTCTGCATTCAGTGCCTCACTCCTGGGACAGCAGCACCAGCACCAGTCCTGGTTCCCCTGGGTGCAGAGGAGGCAGGAGCTGGGGGAGGAAAAGCTATCTAGGGAGCTCTAAAAGAGGACCGTGCTGGAGAGCCCAGAGTTGCCTCCAAACTTTCCTAATTTCCAAGAGTCTTTGGTGCAGCCAGCCCATAGGAGAGGCACAATGTGGTCAGGACAACAGAGCAAGCCTGGAGCTTGCCCCTGCACTTCGCACCACTCCCCTGGCACACAGATTGTCTCACCAGGCTGAGCCTGCTGTGCTTCAGGCTTCATGCCAGACCCTGGGCTCAAAGCCAGACCCTCGCTGCAATGCCTAAATCCACTGGTCCAAACTCATACAAGCCCTGCTTGCAGCTTTCTGACCCAACTTACCTCTGGAGAATGGGCAAAGGCAGATGGTCTCCTGTGCTGCAGTCTCCAGCCCTGCTGTCCACAGCCTAAGGGAGGTTATTTTAGGGCTCACTCACTGCCACCAAAATGGCCTCTTCGTGAACTTCTTAAAAACAAAAAGCAGGCAGCTGGGAGGAAGCAGTTATCACCGCTGTGTCCTGGCAGGCTCTCTCCATTTTCCCCAGCTGTGAAATGGGTACTTGCACTTCCCAGAGGTCAATGAGAGAGCTTTTTCTGGGTATCATCCAGTGACGATCATTTCGTTCCTGGAAGCGATGCTCAGAGGGGAGGGAAACCCAGTATCACACAACGCAGTTATGGTTGATTCACCTGAGCATCTCAGTCCTTTTCCTGCAGCTCTGGTACAGGCAGGCGAGGTCTGAAGATGCACCCTTGGAGAGCAGATGTCAGGGGGCTTCCCTGGTAAAGTTCACGTTTCCCCCTGGTAGGATCTCTCCCAAAGTCAATGTATTTGTCCATATCTGATGTCTCCCATCCTCAACACACAGTTGAGAAAACCCTGTCAAATAAAAGCTACCTTTGGCAATGGGAGAGAGCTAAAATAAGGAAACAATTAATAATAAATGGATGAGGCAATTCAATGCATCGTGGCACATGGACATGTCTCTGCAGGGTGCTGAGCAGACCCTTACCGTGGGGTTTTCCTCCTGGATGCCCTTGGCAGCTCTGTGCTCCCCATCTTCAGGAGAGCCTTAGTGGGGAAACCACCTGTAAAATGGGCAACAGCCAGAGCTGGATCTGCTGAGCCCCGTGTCCGCTCTGCGGGGAATTCAGGCAGCCTGCAAGTGCAGCTGTGCCATTGTGTGCTTCCCTCCAACATCTGCCTGTCCTGCTCACTGAAAAAAATCATGGAGCTGCTGCTAATTTCATTAGCAGGCCCGTCAAGCGGTTCATCAATCTATGATTTCCTGGCTTGCCGCCTTGAGGAAACAAGCGGGATCTGCTCTGAATTCACAAAGCCATCCCCTGGGGTCATTTGTCTGAAGGCTTAAAATTTCCCGAGTGCATTATTATCTCGGATTAAAACTGGGGGAGGGAGGGGGGTTGATTGGTTTTTCTCCCCATCCTCCCCATCCCCGGGAGTGAGGCAGACCTCCCTAAGCTGCCGGCAGCTCCCGACCCGGGGCCGGGCAGGGGCACAGGCAGCGCTCCGCGGGTGGAGCAGAGCCCAGGGCGCTGGGCGCGGCTCGGGGGGGCAGAGGCATCGCGAAACACTCGCGGTGGGTTCGCCAAAGGCTCGGCTCTCCGCACCGAGTCCGCACGGAGGGTCTCGAACTGAAGGTCCCCCCGCCCGAAAGGAGGGTCCCGCCCGAAAGGACGGTCCCGTAAGGAGGGTCTCGCACTGAGGGTCCCCCCCGCCTGCACAAAGGGTTCTGCACGGAGGGTCCCGCCCGGCTGGTCCCCCTGCCCGCATGGAGGGTCCCGCACAGACGGTCCCCCCGACCGCACAGTGTCCCCTCGCCCGCAAGGAGGGTCCCGCACAGTGTCCCCTCGCCCACAAGGAAGGTCCCGCACAGTGTCCCCTCGCCCGCACGGAGGGTCCCGCACAGTGTCCCCTCGCCCGCACGGAGGGTCCCGCACGAACGCGACTGTTCCGCGGGCCACAGCGCCCTCTGCCGCCCGCCCGCCGCACCAGCACCCACCCCGCGGCGGTGCGGGACACAGGCGGTGCGGGGCATGGGCGGTGCGGGACACGGG
>VZRL01005614.1:28272-48333 GCA_013397895.1 Origma solitaria | reverse complement strand
GGCGGTGCGGGGTATGGGCGGTGCGGGGAATGGGCGGTGCGGGGACAAGGGCGGTGCGAGACACGGGCGGTGCGGGACAAGGGCGGAGCAGATTGGAACACGGGCGGTGCGGGACACGGGCAGGCTTTGCAAAGAGCCAGTGGCAAATCCAGGAGCGATAACTCACAGGAAAGGGGGAATCTGGGAGCTGGGGCTCGTGGCGTTATAAGGAGTAGGGGAACTGCAACCACGCCAACTTCAGCCAAGAGCATCTTGATCATAAAAGGGAAAAACCCCAAACCCAGAAGGATCTGCAACTAAATTTAGAGATGACAAAAAACCTTTTAATCTTACCCCAAATTCTTAATTTGGCAATGCAACCATTCCTAACCCTACAATCCCAAAAAGCAAGGCCATTATTTTTTAATGGAAAACATTCATATGAAAGGCAGAGAGGCAGTTTTACATTGGAGAGAAAGAACAAAGGAAATAGCTTCAGTTTTCCACTACGAACCTTTCTGGACTGATATTTCCCCATGGGTAAACCTGTCATTTTAGCCAAACTCTTGGCTCAATTTGACCCAGAACATGAATTTCCTTTTCCACCAAACGTTCTCCTGCTTGGAAACCCACCCAAGCCCACCCCATGGGTGCCAACACATGGGTCAGAACCAAGAAATGAGGTGTCGTCCTCCAGTCCCAGCACCTGCCCTGTCCCCTGAGGCATAGGTGACACTGCTGCTTGCAGCTGTTCCTGCACTGTCCCCCTCCCCATCAGGCTGCTCCCACCGTGGAGCCTCCAGGGCTGCAGCACAGCCTGGCAGAGCTTTGCCGGCACTCGCAGTGGTGACACGTTTCCACCCTCACACGTGTCCCTGTGGCTCTGCCACTCATCTCTCCTCCAGAAGGCAGGGGCCTTTGCAGCCTGCAAAGCCCCGAAACTCCCACTGAGAACAAGAAAACCCCCTGCCTAAGAAAATAAATGTGTTCTGCACTCTCTCTGAGCTACCCACAGCAAAGCAAATATGGGCACAGTTGGCTCCCACCATGGCTTTGTTCCTTAAAAACATGTCATTTCAGTCAAACCTCTCCTGGCACATCTGGCTGTCATTAGATAGAGGATAGACACTTCTCTCTCGTCGCACTACTGGCACTGCACCTCTGAAACGCACTTGGCATTCCAGACATCCACAGCCCAAACGGGTACCACGCTGCTCCCACAGTGGGAGGGCAGTGACAGCGACCCAGACAAGCCTCTCCGTTTGCAGATGGCACAGTTTGGCCTGTCTTAGCTGAGTTTTGGGATCTTGTGAGGAAAGCATGTCTGGGTGCAGACTGGGCATTTGCAGACACTCCCTGGGGACTGATTAGCTGAGGTGAGTTACAGAGGCTGAACCCAAAAGGCAGTGAAAAACGGGATGGGCTGAAGAAGGAGCCAGGACAATCCCCTGGTCTGGAGCCACCTCAGGAGGTGCCATTTAGGCAGCAGTGCTAAGGCCCTGAGAAAAGAGTCTGACAGGTTCTGCCTTGTGAAACAGCAAACACTGTCTCAGTACAAGGTCAGACATCACCCAGCTGACCTCTGTTCCCCCTCATGGCATCCCACCAGGTGAAGCTTTCTCCTCATCCTCACAGACTGTCTGAGCTATCAGAGAAGAAATCCTCCAGTTCCTCCTGCCTCATCTTGGACTCCAGAGCAGTGATGCGCTGCTTGAGCTTCACCTGGGCATCGTTGTGCTCTGCCAGGAGCTGGCCAAAGCGGCTGTGCAGCGTGTCCAGGTTGGAGGCCACCCTGTCCAGCCTCTCCTCCATGCTCTTCCCTTCTGTGCTTTCCTCTGCAGCTGACTCATCCAGCAGCCCTTCCTTGATCAGGATCTCCCGGCCACGCTCCTCCAAGATCTTTTTGGCATCAGGATACTCCGTGACTGCTTCCATAAGATCTTCCTTTGACAGGCAGAAGAGATCAGAGTAGCCCAAGCTGCGGATGTTGGCTGTGCGCCGGTTGCCCATTTTGCTCCCTTTGATGTTGAGGATGCTGATCTCACCAAAGCAGCCCCCTGCCGTGAGCAAAGCGTACTGTGTCACTCCATCCTCCGCCACCACAGCCAGCTTGCCCTCCTTGATGATGTACATCTCCTTCCCAATGTCCCCTTTCCGGCACACATAATCCCCTGGGCTGAACACCTGAGGGCGAAGCTTCAGCACCAGCTCCACCAGCAGCCCTGCCTCGCAATTCTGGAAAATCCTCACCTTCTTCAGTGTCTCCAGGTGAACGTTGATGGCAATCTCTGCCCTTAACTTATCAGGGAGATTCTTGAGGATTTCCCGTTCATCTACTGCCTTCTTGTTGGTCCACAGGTAGTCGAACCACTTGATGACTTTGGTTTCCAAGTCCTTGCTCACCTTGCGGAACTGCATGTAGTGTTTGATGGCATCGATTTTGGCCTGGAACTCCGCCCTGGTGGCGTTCATGTTGGATATCATGGATCCCACGTTTCCTACGATGGTGGCGAAGATGAGGACGCCGATGAGGAAATCAAAGATCACAAAGAGATACTCTTCATCCCGCTCAGGGGGAGGGGTCTCCCCGATGGTGGTCAGAGTCATCGTAGACCAGTAAAGACAATAGACATACTCCCGGGTTAGATACCCATACTCAGGGTCTGTGACATTGGGATAGACCCAGCTGTCCTCCCCGAAGCCTATGGCCTTGGAGATGGCATAATAAATGCAGGCATTCCAGTGGATGATGACCAGGATGTAGAGAACCAAGTTGCTGATGCGGAAGATGTTGGGGTGGCTGGTTCTGGTCTCGGTCCTGTCGAAGAACTCGAACATGCGGGAGAAGCGCAGCAGCCTGTTAAAACGCAGCTCGGGGCGGTGCAACCCCACCGCAAAATAGGCCAGGTCCATGGGCAGGATGGAGAGAACATCCAGCTTGAACTGCAGGGTGTGGATGTAGTTGTCCTGTAACTTCTTCAGGTCCTTAACCAGGAGGCCCTGTTCCAAGAACCCTAAAGAGAAGCAAATTACAGGGTTATCCTTGTTTTATTTGCCTCTCCTGCAGGTTTCGTAAGCACCTCAACAACAGTTTATGTATGGTATGCCATGGATTTGTGTGCATAAATACGCAGGGTCATCCAAATATTACCAGTTCCACCTGCTCTACTCAGTAAACAAGCTTTTGTTTTCACTCAAGCCCTTCACCTAGCAAAGCCACCTAAAGATATAACTCAGGTATTTAGTCTGTTGCCACAAAAAAACAGGGACACAAAGGTTTCCACCCTCCAGATCATGAATTATTGCAGTTCTGACAAAAAACGTACAGCCAAGTGCTGCCTTCCGAGAACATTAAATTCTACCATTTTTCCGTGTAGATAATTCATTAGCTGAACTGATGCAAAATCAGAGATACAGACCTTCAACCATGCCCGAATACTAATGGTAATGCAGGTAATTTTGTACAATTATTCAAAGGTGAAGTTGAAGGCTGGGATGATTAATCTTTCATACTGAAACTTACTCCGTTTCTCAGATCTTCTAATTAGATTCTTTCTCTGGAGACTGCTTCGTGCTAGTGAACGCCAAGGTAGACAAAACCCTCCTTCTAATGGAACTGTGGATTAGGTCTGTCCCTTGCAGCCCATGTCCACTTTTAAGGGATTAAGGGAAAGCCAGGACGCTGCTCCCGCTCACCTGTGTGCAGGCGGATCATCATGTCCCCGAGGTAGAGAGCATCAGAGATGTAATCTAACGCCAGCCACAGGACAAAATAGGTCTTTTGCAGGTCAGTGAAGCAAGCCCTGGAGGAAGGTCATCAAAAAGGTGTGAGAGCACAAATTCCCACATCTTGTCTAGCTATTACAGCTGAATATAGGCTGATCCTGAGGCACTAGCCTCTGCAACAGAGCTTGGCCACTGGCCACTCCTCTTCTAGGAATTAAAACTCCTTTCTCTGAAAAATCTGACCTCCCTTGATGCAGGTAAAGCAATGTCTTGAAACAAGCTCCCAAATGCACCCTGTAGCTTTACCCTGACATCATGGTCCTTTCCAACTGGGCCGGAGGATGAATGCTCTGCCCTTGCACCACAGAACTCACAGTGACAGTGGAGGGTCCCTTTCCTTGTTGTGCCCACCAGCCCCAGCACCATCAGGGTCAGTTCGATGCTGGCTGAGCCACAAAAACCAGGGGATGAGGAGGGTCAGAGAAGGCATGGACCCCAGAACCTCCCAGCTCACCTGGCTATGAGCAAGCACCAGTTATAGAGGACAGGAACTGCAATCACAGCCAGCCAGTGGTAATACCTGTCCCCTGCAGGGTCCACCACAAAGAACAGCCATTTCCTCCTGGAAGCAGAGAGAAAAGCCAGAGCTGTCAGTGCATGTGGAAAACAGGGTTGGAAGGAACCATCTGAGCCACATCCTTCACCCTTTGCGCTGCACTGGCTCAGACAGAGCTGCAGCTTGGGTGCCAAAACCCTAAACTGTAAGCTAAAACCAATCCCAGCACTGTTTGAGTTCTTTTTCCCTAAAACTGAGCCCAGAATGCAGCAGGAGAGGAAGCTGTAGGATGGTAAGGCAAAGCAGGTGGCCCACATGACACAGCACCCCAGCGGCAGAGCCAGGAACAGATGTATGGAAAAGGGGGAGCAGAAAAGTTCTCGTGACGTGGCATGACATTGCTTCTCCCAGACGAGGTAGGGAGTGGTGCCAGACAGATCTGAGGAGAAGATTAATTGGAGCAGGAAGGAAAGTGTGCTGCAGGTCAGTGGCAGCACCAAGAAGGGCTGCTCAAGCCCCAGAGAGGTGGCCCTGGGGGCAGCTGGCATGGCAAGGCTGCCTTCACTGTGCCTCCTGCAGTGTGCACAGCCCAGGGTCCAGCCTTTGAACTGCTCCCAAGTGTTTGATCTTGCTCGTCTTGGGACTCTGAGATAAGAAGTGTGTGCTCCAGTTGCCAGATTCACTGGAGAAGCTGGGGAAGAGAAACTCTGTGGCTGGGCTGATAGGCTTAGCTGCTGCAGCCTGATAGGGCAAAACTCCCCATCCCTCCTTCCCTCCCTTCCAGCTTTTGAACATGCAAAACTCCCTCCAGTGATAGGGAAAAAACAACCCTTTTGCCAATGGATTCCCCATGCCCACCCTGTTCTTTCTGGCAGCTTCAAAGGCAGAACCCCTGCCTGGAAGTCTCCTTTTCCTGGAGCACAGGCAGTGCCTGGAGTGTAGGGATGGCACAAAGCCAGCCCCGCTCCCTCATATTCACTCTGTGTGCACCCACAGACACGTGGTGGTCCAGCCTCCCCATTAAAAGGGCTTTTTTTTTAACCAGAAAGTGCAGCTTGAACATTTGTTTTTTGAGAAAGGGACTCTGCTCCCTCGGACATAGAGCACTGCCCCAGGGAAAGCTCTGACCACCTGCAGCCAGCCCGGACAGCTGTAGCACCCACAAGCACTAATAACCTCAATACTGTTGTTACTGATGCTGGTAATTTCAGCTTTAAATCATCAGTGCTGCCATGACAGGTGGCCAGAGCCACTGACATTATGCTGGCAGTGGGGCCAGGACTGGAAAACCAAGGCTCTGGGTTAACCCAGGCAGAGGGAATAATCGTCAGCCTCTTCCTAAAGGTTGTGCACTCAGGCCTGCCACGTGGAGCCTGCCACAGCCACAAGCAGCAGCCCACATTTGGGGTTACCACACTGGGGATCTCCTTACCTGTGGAGCTGAGGACCTAGAAAATCACAGAAGTTCCCACTGTATCCCCAGGACTTGCTGGCACTGAGCAGCCCTTTCACAGAACACTTCAGCTCCTTGCAGACATGAGCAAGCTCTCCTTAACCTCACAGGGCGGAACAGGTTTTTTCTTCCATTACTAGTAAAGGCCCAGATACAAGGCACAGATTATTTTTCTCCTACAGAAAACAATTATTTCTTGGTGTTTTAATTACCATGTGTAATGGTAGAGTCCAGAGCAGTCTGCGAGCTTTGCCCTCTAATTAGCCAGCAGAAGAAAAGCCAGGTTATTGCTTCTCACCGGGAGTGCGAGCTGAGGAGATGAAAGGGCTGCATCTGAAAGAACCTTTCACAGAGCTGCTCTTTGTGGGGACACAGGCAGCAAACACACTCTCTTCATCTCCCTCCCTCATGTAGATGATGAATGAGGCTGGCAAATCCCACATTTGTGGCTCCTGGGTGGAGTCCTGCATCCCCTGGCTTGTGTCCAGCCCCCCATATGCACAATGCTCCCAATATCTCCCAATACTAATTGGGAGAAATAATGGGCGAAACAAGTATTAAATCACGTTTTTAAGTAGAATGATAGTTGAAAATTTGTGTTGTAGTGAAGGGCTGGTGGGTAGATTTTGTGTAATTTGTCATTTTGTCTTGTGATGTTATTTGTAGATTTGATATAGGGAACTTTTTTGTTCTTTTCTTTCTGTTTACTTTAGTTGTTCTTTTAGGGCTTTTGTTGTTGCAAGTGAAAATTATATGTCGAATGTGGATTTTAATGATCATTTGTTGGTCTCGTTACAAATCCAGGGCTAGCTCCAAACACAGCCCTAGTGTGGGACTGGTGTGACACTGGGGAGGTCTGTGAGCTGTCCCAAGCCATGCAAGATGTGTTTCCTAACAGGGCATGGACCGGGAGAGAGAAGATCTCATGGCTGAGGGACAGGCCAGGTCTTTCCCACAGGGACAGACCAGCAGGTCCTGTGTGCCAGCAAAAGAGCCCAGCAAAGCCAGGCTGGCTGCCCACACAGGGGCTGGAGAGGGCAGGAAGGACCCTTCCCACACTGCATCCCACCTCCCTCTTTCCCATCCCCATCAGCCATCCCCACTGGGAGCCCCTGAGCTCCACGCACAGCTGATCCCCAGCCAAGGATG
Organism: Origma solitaria; assembly: GCA_013397895.1. NCBI lineage: Eukaryota > Metazoa > Chordata > Aves > Passeriformes > Acanthizidae > Origma > Origma solitaria. The sequence goes on along the minus strand of VZRL01005614.1, from coordinate 41,470 downwards.
GGGAAAGGGACCCTACTTTTTGTTTAACTCCTCAGCCTCTTCATCCTCAAGTTCACCACCAGCACCTGCAGCCACTGTCAGGAGCTCGGGGCCGTGAAAACGCTCCAGGAAGGGGTCTGGCCTCTGCTGCTCCTCGTGCAGGCTCTTGTTGGCCCAGTCCCTCAGCACCAGCACCAGCCGGACTATCCTGGACAGGGAAAGAGGCAGGAGTTGTCTGTGGAGCAGGGACAAAGCAAAAGCTTCAACGTTATCAGGGGAGCTACAGCTGAGAGGAAACGTCTTGCAGCTCCCTCTCAAGTCCTAATATTTCTTCATTATCCCTTGTAGTGGGATGATGCAGGACCAAAAATATACAAGCAAGAGAGATAACCCTGATAGAGTTCCACAGCTTCTCCCCCAGTCCTGATGTTATTCCCACAGGAATATGAGGAGTCTGTGGGTGACTGAGGCAGAGGAAGGCTGCCTGCAGGGAAAGGAGCCCCTGAGCCCTCTTGGGGCCCCAGTGAGGGTGACGCCATCCCCTACCACAACCCTCTCCATGGGCACTGGGGCACAAAAACCAGCATTCACAGATTCTCATCCCTGCATCCCCTGAATGCCAAATAGCAGGAGGGGATCCTGACCCACAGAAGGCCCCAGTGTCAGAGCCAGGCACAAAAGGCTCAGGCTCACCCCATGCCAGTGGCACACACAGGTACCTGGCCAAGGCTCCCTGCCCTTGGAAAGCGGGGTCACCTCTCTGCTCCCCCCCATCCAGGCTGGCTCCTCTCTGCAGCGCTGAGGAGGTGTCGTCCTGGGTTGAGCAGGTCCTGCAGGGGGAAAAGGGGGGATCACATCCACACTGTGCCATCATGGCACTGCCACAGCCAGGAGAACTGGAGGAGGCTGGCAGCAGAGCTTGGGTACCACAGCCCTGCCCCACCACTGCATCCCTCATCCAAAGCAGGGACCAGGCTGACCTGCTGGTGCTGAGCCCTGTCCCCTCCGTGTCCCCCTCGGGCTGGGGTGGGCAGGGGTGCTGGTTGGGTGGGGAGCTGTGCAAACCATCGCTCTTGGCTGGCATCCTCAGCGTGAGGAGTCCACGGGCACACACCCTGCCCCAGGGACCTGCAGAAAGCACAAAACAGCCACGAGAAAAGGCGTGCAGGACACATCACATGGTTCGAGCATCGAAATGCAGCACAGCATGGGAAGAGAGGGTCAGATTCCACGGCATGTGCCCACCCCATGTTTCCCACCACCAGCCATGGCTGACGCTGCAAGGAGAGTCCTGCAGGGCATTTTGTTCTCTCCAAGAGATCCCACATCTGCCCGTGGCCCATGAAAGACGTTCTTCTCACCGTTCAGTCTCCTCATCCATTGCCAGAGGAACATCTCTTACTCCTTCCCTTCCCTACCTCTCCCTTGCCTTTCCTACTCCCCTTGCTCTCTCTTGTCCGGCCTTGCCTGCCCCTCCCCACTCCTTGCCTTGTGGATTCCTCCCTTTCCCTGCCCTGCCTGCCCCTCCCTTGCCTTTCCCACTCCAACCCCTCCTTTGCCTTCCCCTGCCTTGTCTTAACCACCCCTCCCCTTGCCTTACCTTTCCTTGCCTTGTCCTTCCTACCCTCCCCTCCCTTGCCTTGNTTTTCCTTACCTGCCCCACTCGTGCCTTGCCCCACCCGCCCCTCCTTGCCACACCTCCCTGGGGCAGCGGTGCCACTGCCGAGAAGCCACCGGCGTCCACTTACGAGCCCGCGGTGCCCCGAAGCCCTGAGCGCTGTGCCGCAGCCTCAGGCGGGCTGGCAGGGCTGGCTGGGGAGCATCCCTGCCCCGGGAGCCTCCCGGGCTGCCCCCGCAGCGCTCCGGCTTGGACAGCACAGAGTCCGGGCAGCACAAGCGGAGGTGACAGCAGGGACACTGCACACACCCGTGTGTCTGTCACCGCCCCGCACGCCCGTCCCCTGAGCATCCTCCGTGCCCTGAGCAGCAAGGCGCACTCCAGAGGAGCTGGCAGCAGCCAGCTTTGCGGCTGGGGATGAAAGGGGAGGAGGGGAACGTGCTGCTCGGGGATCCTCCATTTCCCTACCCACGTTCCCTTCTCCCCCTACCCATCACCTCCTTGGGGGCTGGAGGGACCACAGACACCTCCCAGGCTGTGCCAAATCGCAGCCGTCCTGAGCAGCTCTGTGTCCAGTGGCCCCTGAGTCCCCAAAGGGTCTCTGTTCCCCCGGGACAGACACAGCCAGCACTCCCCCAGATGGGCTCAGGTCCTGCCACACCAGGGAATGCACCTGGATTGCTCCCCAGGCTTCTGCTGCCACTCCCCTGCCAGCCCCCTGCCCTGGGGAGAAACAAAGATAGTGATTATTTCCCTGCTTCGGAGGCTGTGCCACAGCTCCTGCTAGGATGGAAAACTGGAAGAAGTGGGCACATTTTAACACCCTCACATCCACTTACCTCTTCTCATGCTCACGGAGCAGGAGACCAAAAGTGCTGCTCCAGAATCCCATCAAAGAGAGCTGCAGAGTTGGAGGTAATCCTGAAACGTACCTTTCCCCAATTCCTGTCCTCTTATTTTGCTTGGGAAGTCATTCTAATAACCAGTTAGCAAAAAATCTGCATCCCCAAGGCAAAAAGGAAGAGGTCAGCTTTTACCCTCTTCCTCCAGGATCTAACCACTTGCAGTGGCTGAGGCTGGATCCATCCCTGATGGGCACATGGAGTCCTGCACCGCGTGCAGGGCTGATCTGAAAGCACCAGCACTGGGAGTCTCTTTTATCTTCGCTATCAAAGGTTTACCTTTTACTTTCCCCTTCAAAGCCTTAAATTCCAGTTGTTCTGATCTCGCTGAGCACCCAGACAGCAGGGAGTCCAAAGGAACAAACAGAATTTTCAGCCTTGGCTGGGGCTGCTGGCCGCGTTGGGTGGTTCCTGGGTGAGCACCCAGCAGCACAGGACTTGTCACCCTGCTCTTGTCCCCACATCACAGACCCCAGCCCTGGTAACAGCTCATCAGGAGCACTGGCAGCAACACACCCCCCTCCCAACTCTCCTTTTGCTCCCTGCCTGCAGCTGCTTTCAAAAGGAACATGGGAACTCCAGGAGCTGCTCCCTCGGAGCTCCCTCGGGCACCATTGTGCACAAGACTTTATTTGCTGTGCACGTCCTTGTGGCCCTTGGGGACACCCAGCCCTGCCATGTGTGCTGCCCTGGGACAAAGCAGCCAGGAGGAGGAGGCAAGGAAGAGAAAAAGGAAATAAAAACATCACACTCCAACAGGAACAGCAATAAACAGAAGCTCTTCTCCTCCAGATCCCCCCCAGCCAGGGCCAAGACATCCAGCAGCAGCTCAGCTGCCAAGGGAATAAAACTCACCTGTTCACATCTGCTGGGATATCAGGATCAGACTCCAAAGAAAAGAAACATATCCAGAACACACAGAGTTTATTAAAATATGCGTTTTGTGGTCAGTGTTTTCAGATTTACACCAGAATTTATGCCTTACATAGAAGTTATACTGCATCTTCGACAACCTGCCCAGTGGTTTGCCCACGAGACCACCTCTCCTCCAAGCATCTTCAAGCCACACTTTGAAGGTGTTGTGTCCTCCCAAAGTCATCCCTTCTAACCCTAAAATACAGCTTAAAATAAACCCCAAACACGAGCTTCCTCCAAAACATGTTAACACCTCTCAAAGGAGAGAAACCAGACAAACAATTTACCTCATTTCCTGGCACCACGCACACCCCCTTATCCATAACAGTTCTGTAAGGTGCTCTGGTGACCCTGACCACATCCCTGAGCTGCAAGCCACAGGAGCTGCCTGTCCTGCACATCCCCCCCGCCACAGCACAGCACACCGAGCCCACCACACCATCCTGGCTCTCGTCTGCAATAAATCCCAGCGCTCTCCTCAGCTCAGCAATCAGCCACAGGTTCAGACCTGCAATTACTTTGGGACAGTTATTTATTAGTCACTGTCCAGCTGCCAGATTTACAGTCACGGACGCTTGATGCGGTGTCAAGCAGAAAACACCCAAGCCCTGACGTCTGTAAATAAGCTATTGGGACATCTGGATGACATGTAGATCCAGCTATAATTAGGTTTAGATGGCACAGAGAGGTCCTGTTAAGCCTCGCCAAAACCTGCCCCCAGGGCCTGCAGGCACAACTCCGGCAGATGTGCTGGACAAACCACCAAAAACATCACAAAGTCACCTCAGAATCAAGTGTTACTAAACTCTAGAGAAGGAAACAAACAGAAAAGCTGTTGAACTGAGCTTGTTTACAGCTAAAGAGCATCTGGGTCAGGAATTTCCCTCCCCTGTGTTCTTGCACCATTGCTGAAGTTACAGCTTGACAGCAAGAGCTGGTAGCAATGCAATGCTCCCCTCTGGCACCAGGAGCCTAACAAATATCTATTTTCCCTGACCTGTTTGGTGCTATCACTGTTGGGATGGGGTTTTATAATCCAGAGTGTCACCATGGGGAGGTTTCCCACGTAAATCTCTCTGGGAAAGAACCGAGCTCCTGGATAAGCCCAGATGTCAGCAAGGCTCTTACAGCCACTTTGGATCCGAAAATCTGCAGGGCTGCTGCCGAGCTGCCTCCAGCAAGTTGGGAGCTTGACGGGGTGGTGGCACAGCAGCAGCTGCAGGGATGGGAGCTCCTGGCCCCTCCAGCTCCATTCCTGCAAGAGAGGCTGTGGCACAGGAGACCTGGCAGCACTTCTTCCACCAAACAGCAGCTGCACGAGGGAGAAAAGAAAACCCACCAGAAGTTTGGAAACACTCAGTTACTCTACAGAAGATGAGGAGCAGACCCCAGCAGTTAGCTGAGAACTTTTATGGGGTCAGAGTTGGCTTCTCCAGGGGGGATGTGGCCAGGGGACTGGGCCCACCACAGGCTATGACTCTAACAGGACCCCACATCCACAACACCCAACGCCTTGGGTTTGCATCTCCGCTGGCAGCCCGAGGGCCACTGCACAGAACAGCCACCTCCTGTGTCAGCCACTGCGTTCTCAGGAGACCTCAGCTCTTCACAGCAGCTTCCCACACCTTCACTGCCATCAAGGCCTGAAGGACACAGATTCTTGAGGGTGCACGGTGCAAAAAGCAGTCCTAGTCAGCAAGAAGGAGTTTCACTGCTGGCAAGGACTCCTCTCCCTGCCCTCACCCACCCTGCCAGGGCGAGCAGGGGAGGTCGGGCATGGGCAGTCATCTTCTGAGCCAGAGCCACGTGTTGATGAGGCAAGCAGAGATCATCACAGAGTACACCAGGGCCTCCTTCTGTCTCCAGGCGTGGCACTGCTCCTCCAGCACGCGCAGCCTCCCTGAGATCCTCGCCAGCTGCAAGGGAAGCATTGGGGCACTGTCAGCCCTGCAGCAAAGCACAGGAAGCTGCCAGCACCCCAGAAGCATGGGACAGCATGGGATGGAGGGATGGGAGCTGCTGCCTCCTTCAGCTCCTCCTTTTCTAAAGCAGCAGCTACCTTTGTGTGGGAGGATTGGCAGCAACACCTCAGGTGTGCAGCAGATGCTTCAGGAAAAGGTTCTTCCCATCAGAGAGCATCTGAGCCCCTCGCTGCCACCAGACAGAGGGGTCCGGCTGTGTCCTGCAGCCCTTCAGCCCCTTGGGGTAGGAACTCGATGGATCAACACACATGGAAGTCCTCTCCTGCTTTCTCCACTAGGCAGGCTGAGAGCCCCAGCCCATCAGGACTGAGCAGCTGACCCCTGGAGCCTCCTCACCCACCCAGGAAACATCTGCAGCCCTTCACTCCCATCTCACCTGCCTTCTCATGGCTGCCACCTCCGTCACCCCCGCCTCCTCCAGGGCGCTCTCTGCGGCTGGGATGGGCTCTTGGGAGCTGGGAAAGGAAAGCAGAGATGCAGGTGGACAAGCACTGCTCGAGGGATGCAGTGACTGCCCACAAACGCAGCACGGCCATGGGGAGCTGAGCCATGCAGGCAGAGGGTGTGTCCCCAGGCTCTGGGTGCAGCACCAGGAGAAAGAAAACAGCACCTGCACAGCCTCCACTCATCTGTTTTTAACCCCCACCATGCACATTTGTAGCCCTCCAGCATGCACCCAAAGGGATCAGGACAAACAGCACATGCCAAGAGAGGTACCAGGGGAAACACATGCTTGTATTTCTTTAGAGGTGCAACAGAGAAAAAACATATCTGCTAAGCATCCATCCTCTGTAATCCCAGGAATTCACTGGGGGTTGGATAACTCATCTTTAGAGCCAGTCAGGTAATTGGGTACCACAGGACCAGCGCAGATCAGGAGGGCTGATCTCATTTACATCAGCTGGTGAGGATCCCACGGGGGGAAGCTGCCATCAGCTGGAGGGAGCTATCACTCTTTGCTCTTGTAGCAAATTTTACCTGCAATTTGAAACATAAACAAGCGACCCAAGCATTCACCACTTTCTTCCCTCCCTGGAAACACAGGGGCCCGCACTGGGATTAGCTGCTGCACTGGCAGAGGCAGCACAGACCACTGATCTCCAGGGCAGCCCCTGGAGGCACAGCCTCACTGCAGGGTCCACAGCACTGAGTCACAAAGTAGATCCACAGCGAGAAAAATAACAATTCCTGCCATCATAGGCTAGCCCAAAATCAGCTATTCTACAACCAAAACTCCCCTGTGCACACAAATAACACACAGGCATTCACTGATCCCACAGAGGTTAACAAATACCTAACCCCACTCCTTGGAGACCCTGGGGATGAGAGGGTGTTTATCCCTCTTTGCAACATGATGCTGATCTCGCTGAAGACAAGCCAAAAGAGCATGTGGAGATTCACTGAATGTCCCTCTGAAACTCCACTTGTAAGATAATACCTCCACAAAATGTAGCTGCAGTGTAAAATGACAGTCACAACAGAAAGAAAATGCAATTTTCCCCAGTGGAGAAGCATGAAAAAAGGACACACCCGGCAGCATTTGACTCAAAATCCCAGTTGGTACAGGTGAACACCCTTTAGAGTAGAGACTAGAAATTACCTCCAGATGACTCATACCCTTCAAGAGGTCACTGTCATATTCCAGTCTCTGTCTGAGAGCAGACTTTTCCTTACCAAAATTTCAGGACAAACAAGTCAGCACAGTCTTTTTGCTTATTTTATTGCTGTACAGGGGTACAAAGGTGTCTTACTGAAGAGATACTGTCTGCATCGGAAGGGATGCAAAGTACTAAGAAAAGGTGCTTGAGGGTGGCTGGTTTCAAAGGGGGATCAGGACCTGGGGAGAGGGCCCAGAGTCATCCCACTGCATTACAGCAGCTCTGCAGACTACCATGGCCTGAATGTCCTCCACTGCTGGAGGGAGGAGGGAGAAGGTCTTATGTAGCCACTAACCAGATCTCTTGGTCATTAAGAAATTAAAGTGATGTTTGAAGACAGCCTCAGCCCACTGTTTTTAAAAGCAGAGACATGGCTTTGCATCCCCAGCAAGCAGCAGCCAGCTGGGGAGGGAAGGCAGGATGTGCCACCGTGATGGATGCGATGATGAATGCTCGCTCTCCTCCCTTTCTGCCTGCAGGCTTTGCTCAAGGAGAATGAGAAGTATTTAGATGTTCCTCCAGGTGCTCAGCAGCCTTAGAGCAGTGGGGACACCTTAAGGCTGTCTTGGAACAAACAGAATTTACTGCAGTGGCACAGATAAGGGCGGTGGGGATGGTTCCTCCAGCACATCTGGAGGGACTGAGGCCACTGCACACCTGGCACAAAGGCACCCTACACCCTGGCCAGGGGCACTGGCTGTGGGATGAGGAACTGGCTGCAGCCAGTTCATGGAAAGGCTAATTTAGAGTGACCAAGACACAGCCAGAGGCGCTGGGAGCCTGCAGGAGAGGATGTCTCAGGGACAGGAGCTGGGTCAGGCTGTCTGCACTCGATTTTGGCTCCCTTCACACACCCCTCTCCAACAAGCTATCGAAGCATACAGAAGAGTTAGTCCTTGCTTAGCAGTGAAGCCTCAGCAATGTCCCAGGCAGCACTGGGTCACTCGGGGTGCCCAGGGGACTGGTGTTAAGCTGAGCAGCAGACTCAAGCCTGGCAGGGTTAGTGATGTGCACCAAGACCTGGCACCCAGAGCTGGCAGACAGCACAGACGAGAAAGGAAGTCCAAGGCAGCCATGCAGGACCATCCTGCAGCCCACAGCTCACAGAGCTTGTGCCTCAGCAGGCACAGGCCAGTCCTTGCAGAGTGACAGAGAGCTGGCTCAGGACAAGCCAAAGTCACCTGGGCGGCGCTGGGTCTCGCAGAGAGTCCTGGACACGGTGGAAGAGCACCTGGCCCAGGAGGTACATGGTCTGGAAGATGTTCTGCATGGAGTAGATCCTGCCTGCCTCCGTGAGGAGGGGGAGTGGGGCACTGGGAGCAGGCAGGGGACACGTGGCTGGCCTGGGTGCACACAGAATCACACCTGTTACTCCCTGGCCTCGCATGACAGGGCACAGCCTGGCATTAGGCACTGCCCCTCATCCCTTCAGCAGCTCCAAGCATCTCTGGGCAATGCCATTGGCACCCAGACCCCAAGAACCCTCTCCAGCAGCCCCAGACTCAGAGGCAGCTGCCTGATTCCTCCAAAGCCAACCATGGCTGTGTGCCATGCTGCTGTCCTGCCACCCAGGACAACTCTGGACTTGGAGTGGGACAGTGGTCCCTGCTCCAGGATTAGCTCAGAGACAATTTCCCCACTGAAGAGACTCTGGAGCCTGAGGCCATGAGCAGAGCCTGGGGACCAACACAGCTGCCTTCAAAAGTGCCCAGCACAAACATCTCTCACGGATGTTTAGGACTTGCCAGGCATTGCCTCGTTCTGATTTGGATCCCCCGTGCCCCTCTTGGGACACCAACACCAGAGAGCTCCAGAACAGCGCAGTGAGAGGAGATGCTGATCCCCACCCGCCCCAGGTGTCTCTGGGCCCCTGCTCACCCCTCAGGGTACTGTCCTGGGCTGTGCAAGGCCAGCTGGGCACACTCACTCGGGGTCCTGTCCCGCCGGGACCTGCTGCTGTGATGGCCCTGTGGGAGTCAAACACAACCAGGTTAGCCCAGGTGAGCCCAGCCTGGGGTCCTGTGTGGGCTGCAGGGCCAGGGGCCCACCAGCACGGGGACAATGCTCAGTGGTGGGAGCACTGCAGCAGCCCCAGCCTGCTGAACTGATGCTGCTGCAGGTGGGGAGACATGCTCAGAGCAGACAGAGGGTCCCCAGCATGAGCCTGCTGATCTGAACTCCATCCAGATCAAAAACCCTGAACCTAACCCATCTAGGATCAGCTCTGGAATTTCAAGGAGGTTAATTAAAGCACTTGAGGAGGCAGAACAGCAGCTCCAGCAGCCAAACCAAGTTTTTGCTTGCCCATGCCTGGGATCTCTCTTTGAAAGAATTTCACACAAGGTTAAAAATCTGCTTCTGGCTCTGACCCCAGAACCCTTTACACTGCAATGATGAACCAGCTCTGCCTCATACTTTATCAAGAAGAAAAACAGGTTGAAAAGGGACTTTAAAAGCAGCAGCAGCAGCCTGTGGTGGCACTGTACCTACCTTAGCCTACACACTGCTCTCAAAATGCAGCAGCAGATTTGGCTGAATAAACATCCCAGCACACAGGTGTACTCTGGTTATGGGACAGAAAGACATCCCACCACCCCTACCCCCTCACTCCTAGGGCCTCCTGCAAGATGAATCCTGGCTTGGGGTGATAACAGCCATCTGGAGAACCCCAAATCTGGGATTGCTTCCATTCCCCACCACAGACACCCCCGTCCCTGCCCGTACGGTACCGATCGCTTGCGTCTCTGGGCGCTGGCTCTGCTGGCCGAGGGGAGGAAGGGGAGGTCCCCAGAGGGGTCTGGGCACATGTGCACCACGACAGAGGGGACCTTCTTTGGCTGGGTCAGCAGGACTGGCCTCAAGCTGGTGTCTGATACCTCTAGAGAAAGGAGAAAGGGAAGAATTAAGATGACCTGACTGGCCTCAGGAGAGGAGAGAAGAGAGGTGCACCCACGTGGGCAGTGAAGCCTGTGTCTAGTGCCAGATGTGCCATGCCCTGGATTTTTTTGACAGCTCAGAGAGGCAGACCCACAGCTTCAGGACAGCAAGGTTCCAGAGCTGTTTGTCAAAGACAGGGCCAAATGTCCTGCATCCCAAAGACCAAGAGGGAGCTCTAACAGATGTGGAGGGAGATGCCTCCAAATTTTGCTCCTCATCTTTTGGATCTATGGCCTTTCCTGACTTCTGCTGATGACCTTTGCCCACCTCTCCCCAAGCCATCCACCTCCCTGTCCTACATTTCTGAAGAAAGCTGACTATATTATCTGACTACAATATGTCCCCACCCTCTCCTCTAACAAAGAAAATAACTCGGGGCTTTATCAAGAGATCCTACTCCCTCAGATGCTGTAGTGCCCCACCAACCTTCAGCCACCCCAAAAGACAACCCAGGGCTTTACCCGCAAGAGAAATCCTATCAGGGATGTGCATCCGAAAGGACGCAGGGACGTCCTCTGTCACTCTCCTCCTGTCCCCAGGGCTGCAGCTCTCTGCCACCTTCAGCCTGTTGGGAACCTGCATCCTTTGGTTGATGGCTTCTGTGAAGAGCAGGTCACAGCGGACGCGGTTCAGGTCCAGTCCCCAAATTGGCCACATCTTCGCAGATGTCCTCAGATGTCCTGAGCACCCTGGGGTTTCACACGGAGGGAAAGAAAGGGCTCAGCACATAGGTCAGTGTACCCTAAAAACTAGTGAAAAAAAATTCTTTTCCATCCAGAAGTAACATTTTTTGGAGGGCGGGGATCGCATTTTTGTGTTCATATACACTTCTGAGGAAAAATGAGGTTTTCTGAAAACAAAACCACATTTTGGTGACAGGCTTCCAGGTTACCACAGGGAAGGCTTTAGTGCTCAGTTTTTCTCTACATGGACGTTCACTGCAGTATCCCCAGGGCCATATCCCATTCCCCCCATGATCCAGCGCCCATCTCCTCGGGTGACCCACATCAGCCAAGGATGGACTCTGCCCTGAGCAGAGCTGCCTGATGCTGAACCACCCTCCCAGAAGGGAAGAAAAAGCATCCATCACCTTCCTCAGCTTGGAGCAGAGCCCCCAGCTCAGCTTTCTTCCAGGAGGGGACCAGCACCACCAAGGAGGGATGCTGTCCCCAGTTCTCACTGCTGTTGGGAGCAGCCTGGGACCAGGACATGGGACATGGACACTGCCTGGGGCTCTGCAGCTCTCAGGGCACACAATGGCTCGTGCCTCCGTTTCCTCTTTGCCAAGTCCCAGGGCTTTGAGAGGTGCTCTGGGGCCACAGTGTCCCAAGACCTTCATTGAGCCATGCAGGCAGAGGGCAATCAATGTACACTTTTGGGAGAGGAGCCCCAAAAGACACCTTCCTAGCTCCCAATATATGCACTCCTTTTTCTTTTCCAAAAAGCTGCAGCCAAGGAGAAAACCCCAAGTGAGAGCTGCTGAGGCTGGCAGACCCCAGCCTGACCCCAGCACTGCCCAGACACTCCAGATATGCATGCACAGCACCCCTGCACCCACCCTCCTTGCTACCACGTTAGAGCTCACCATGCCCCAAAAGGTCCTTCTTTGCTTCTCAGAAAAAATCTCCACCCTAAGAGGGGCCAGCAGCAGCCAGGGCTGCCCACCACCCCCCTTGCTGCTGTTCCTCAGGGCACTCTGGACCCTCTCACCTTCCCTAGCCCCCTGCAACCCTTTAGGATTTCACCCAGGGCAGAGAAGCAGAAGGAAATCCCTAGGGAAGGATCACAGGACCTGTCCCCTGCAGCAGCCAGGCCTTGAGACTCCAAGTCCAGGAGGGTGGCAGAACCAGCTCTGCACCTGCCATAACCAGCACTTCCAGTGATCACTCACCTCGTGCTGCTCCCTCTCCTCTGTCATTAAAAACCCTTTAATTACACAGGATTTGCCCAGCATCAGCAGCGGTGATTCCCTGCTTCCAGCCTTGCAGACACTGCATCCCTGTCCCTGAATCAGGTTTGTTCTGGAGGCACTGCTGGGACCCACGCCATCCCCACCACCCTGCCCAGCCCCAATCCATGGATCTCATAACAAACATGCACCTGCTTCTCCCCAAAACCTCAAAGAAAGAGGATTTTTGCAGGAACACCCCCACTTAAAAACAGGACAGGAATTCCTGGGATGGTCCCAAAGGGTGTCAGTCCCACAGGAGAAACCTGAATGAGACACCCAGCCCAGGATCCACAGCCATGGAGACCACCGGGTTTCTCTTTCACGTTTGTGGTGCTTCAGAGGAGCAAACACCCTGTGTTGCATTCTCAGCCTGTTCTCCGGGAAACCAGCATATATTAATAACAGTAAATCTGGAGAGGGCAGATCAGTCCATTTCCTAATCACCTGTGAAACCACTGTAGCTCCCAAGGAGCAGAGGGATGGGAGGGGGTGAGAAGCAGGCTCTGAGATACTAAGCTATTAAGAAAGGGAAAAAAATCAGCTGTCAAAACTCATAAGAACAAAATGCTTAAGTGGCTGGATTTCCTCCTTTAACTTTCTTTAGGGCTTTTTCGAGCTCTTGCCAAGCACCCCCCACTCGCCTGGAGAGGCTCAGCCTCTGCTTTGGCACTTCTGCTTGGATTTGCAGTGACAGCGAATTTCCGGCTCACTAAGCCGGAGTAGGTTTAAGTCCTGCAAGCCAGGAAAACCTGCCCTGGGGAGGGAAACTCCACAACCTCCCTCTCTCTGTCCCTCTCCAGCCCAGGACACCCCCAGCAAGGCAGGCGGGGGCCAGCCTGGTCCAGCACTCGCCGTTCCCCTCTCGGGGTGGGCTGCTGGAGGGAGCAGGGGGCTTGCTCCCAGCCCTGCCCTCGGCTCGGGATGCGCCTTGTCCCGGCAGGGAGGGCTCACCGGAGGGGAAGGGGCCCGCTGTCCCCCGGGGTGGCTCCGGGCAGCCCGGGGGGATCCCCACGCCCTCCCGGGGGGACATGCCGGCCCTGGCCCGGGGACGCTGGAGTGGCTCCCGCCGCCCGCAGAGCCCCGGCCCGGCTGTGACAGGGGGCACGGTGCGGCCCGGGGGAGGGACACTTACTTTTTTCGCAGACCGACGCAACTTGTCGGACCTGTAAACAGCCGCGCCCGCTGCCGGGACGGGGCGGAGCCGGCGGGGGCAATCCAGCCCCACCCCCGGTAATTAGCCCGGCCCTCGGTATCCA
>VZRL01005614.1:16073-28122 GCA_013397895.1 Origma solitaria | reverse complement strand
CCCCGGTGTCCAGCCCGGCCCCAGTGTCCAGCCCGCCCCCGGTGTCCAGCCCGGCCCCGGTGTCCAGCCCGGCCCCGGTGTCCAGCCGGTCCCTCCTCGCTTAAAGCCGCAGCCGGTAATTAACGCGCTGAGGTTCATCGCGGTGTCACCTCCCCCGGGAGCGCCCTGTCCCCAGCCCTGCTCAGCGATGGCTCTTGCCAGGGGCAGAAGCAAACCCAGGACGTTCCCCATGTCCCCATCCCGGCACGTCTGCGGGCCAAGCCCGCTCCCCGCAGCCCCTGGCCCAGCACAGCCCCCGGGCACCCTGTGCCAGGGCTAATCTCTGCCCCTCCGCAGCGATAAAATGATCCCTTTGGGATTAACGGCAGTTTTAAACACTTCTGAATGGGGACAGGGTCCAAGACCTGACCGTAAAATCTGGGTTTGAAAGGACTTAAAATAAATCCCCCACTGCCCTGGTCTTGCTATTTAAAGGGGATTATCTAAGGGGTTTAGGAGCACACAGAGGACAGCAGGACAACCTGTGCACCTCAATCCTCTCAAAGACCCTCGGAAAACCTTTCTGCACCTCACCTGCCGACTGGATGGGGCTCACAGGACACTCTTCAGCTCTCACAGAGGGTGCACCACATACCCAGGTGAAGTTTAAGGCTCCAGTTGGATGTGTGGGGTTCACTCCCAGACACTCCGATCCCCACTGGAGATGGTCCTGCAGCCCTGGCAGAGGTTATTGGTGTTCCCCACAACACCCTTTTTGGGAAAAAGCCACCCTGTGCCGCTCAGATAGTGAGGGTTTTTTAATAAATACCTTTTTTTTTTTTTTTTGCACAGAAATATACCAAGTTTTACAGAATACAAACTGCAGGGAAAATGACTGAGCATCAAAGACAGAGGATGCAGAGCACCCTTGTGTCTCCCTCTGGTGTTCTCCAGGCTCTGGCCCTGATGCTCACTGTCAGCTCTCCCCACAAGCCCAATTTGCTAGGGCTGGGGAAGGGACAGACAAGGTGCCAGCATGTCCTGCCCCAGGAACAGCCACGCTGGGCAAGCCTCAGCGCTGGGCTGAGGGCACCAGCTGCGGGAGCATGTCTGGGGCCGAGTGGGATGCAGGCCACTGATGGATGGACAATAGCCTTAGTGCTGGTAGAGACTGGTGCTGGGTGAACACCGGGTGGTGGCAGTGCTGGGAGTTTCTGGGCTGCTTCTGGGGGCTTGGTGAGCACAGCCCTGTTTTAATCCATCAGACATGACTGGGGAAGGGCAGTCCCATTGCCTGGACCCCAAAGGCAGCTGCCCAGGAAAAGGGGACACTCTGATACCACAGCAAAGCACCAGCTCTGCCCTGTCCTGGCAACACAACCACCTGACCACAGCTTGGCCCTGACTGTCAAGGCATGGTATTGCGGCTCCCACCCCTGCCAGCAGGACTTCCATGCCACAGCCCTGGACACCAAACACTCAGGCCACCTGAGCGGCAGGAGAGTGGGGCCTCGCATTCCACTTTACCTGCTCTGGAGGACAAAGAGCCCCAAGGAGAGGGGCCAGGCAGGGCAGAGAGGTTTGGGGTAGGGAGAAGGGAGGTTTGGCCTGTCTGCAGGCTCTCATCTCTGGGGCAGACACCAGACAGGCCACACGCCAGGAGAGAGGATCCCCACCACTTAAAGCCATAAAAACACGTTTGGCTGGGGGTCAGATATGACCCCCTTGGCCAGCTCTGGAGCAGCCAGACCTCCAGCTGCTCAGCACACACAGGGGGAAAGCAGAGAGCATCAGGGAAAAGACCCTGCTACTCCAAAGTCACTTACCTCAAGGTACAAGACTACCACGAGCCCTTTCTCCCTTTCCAAAGGGATCTAGGAGATCAGAGAGCAACTCCCTGATCTCCACACAGCAAATATCGCTACAGTCACCACAGTGTGGACCGGGCTCCCCACTCCCACTTGGCAACAAATCCACATGGGGGAAGCACCATCTCCCCAAACACAGAGCTGACCCCACCAGCTGCGGGGGTGGACAAAAATCTGCCACACCAATCCTGCATCCCCAACTCCTGATCAGAGCGCTGAGCAGTAGAACAGGGCCTACTGAGGACATGGGGTGAGGCTGAGCAGCGGCCCAGGGAGGCAGTGAGGCTGCCCTAATAACGGGAAATGTTATGTGTGTTTGAGGGTGAAGTGAGGAAATCAAATGCACCGTGGGGGACCCCCACGTTGAGCCAGGAACAAGCTGCTGCTCTGCTCTGGCTGCTACAGCACTTATGTGAGTGGGGAGTGAGGGGCAGGAGATGGCTGGCTGGCTCCAGAGCCACCCCACAGCCCTGCCTCACCCCACCTGGGGACAGCTATTTTTGGTTAGGAGGGTAAGGCTATTGTGTGATGGCACCAGATTGTACAGGTGAGAGGGGGGCCCGACGGACACCTGAAGGGGGTCCCAGGCACGGCGAAGGGAGGGTGGGTGGGTGAGTGTGAGTGTGTGAAGAGGCAGGAGGGAGGCAGACCCGCTATTTGCCCGCAGCGGGGGCCGTGGCCACGATCTCCTCGTACTTGGGCGGAGGGTCGTTGTAGGAGACGCTGGTCTCCTCACCGCTGCTGCTCTCCGGGTGGCCCGTCACCTCCTCATAGGAAGGCGGAGGAGTGGCACTGGACAGTCTGGAGAGGACAGAGACAGAATGCTCTGGTGGGCAGAGGGTGCCGTCTGGCTGGGGGGTGCCCCCGGCTCTGCCATCCCCAGCCCCCCGGTTGCTGGCTTCCCGCTGGTACTGGGTCTCCCCTTGGCTCTGCGAGCGCTCCCGGTACACCATGACCCTGGGGAGGCTGCGGCCCGTCCGGCTGGCCAGGTAACGGTTCTGGGCGTAAGAAGGGCGGTGGCGGGTGGCCTTCTGCAGCTGGCACCTCCAGATGATGAAGAGAGCAATGACTATGAGAAGAGCCACTCCCAAGAGGGGCACCACCACGTACATAGCGTCAGAGCGCTCCGTGCTGTGCCCGGGGTCCTTGACAGAGTACACAGAGCTGGTGTAGCCTTTCCAAAACTCCATCTGCGGCAGGAACAGAGAAACAACCATCATGTGCTGCAGGTGGGAGAAGCACCCCTGACCACCACCAGCAATAATCATTGCCCTCCCCAGACACACAAAAAGGGCAGCTTTTTGGATGTCCCCCACCCCTTTCACCTGAGGCACTGTGGGAACAAACACAAAAGGTAATGGGACTGTCCCCAACATCAAGCAGGGAAAAATTTAGTCCACAGCAAAAGCCCAACCTGGAATAATGGGCAACAGCACAGATTTGCCACACGTGCCATGGGAGCACCAGCTCGACCTGCAGCTGTGGGCAGGGGGTCCTGGCAAAACCAAGGTGAGGCCATTGCCTGGGAAGGGAAAGCCATGCTGGGAAGTGAGGCCACGACATGCTGCCTGCAGACTGAAGAGGACAAAGGGAATAGGAGAAGCAGTTCCCCCTGTGCTTTCCTTGTCTGCAGCTTGCTGAGGCGTGAGCCCTCACACATGCACCGGGGAGCACGGCAGGACAAACGCACCGTCTTCTCCTTGTTCTCGAACACCTCCTTGACCTCCTCATAGCTGCAGACCTCTTCGATGCACTCCCGCTCGATGGTGCCCTGCCGGATCTCCTCCAGGAAGCCATTGGCTCTGGGAAAGCGTTTCAGGAGCGAGTGGGCATTCCTGGCCCCCAAGAACACTGCAACACACAAGGCAGAGACATGCTGAGCAGGGACAGCCCCATACCTGGCCTCTGCCCAGCCAGGCTTTCCCACCTGGCTTCCTGGTGCTACATGCATCCCCAACACCAAGAACCCAGGGCCACAATCGGGTGGGACAGCATGTAGGACACCCAGAGAGGCAAGGGACTCTTGGGGTCTGCCCAGAGATGTATGGCACCAGGAGCCCTTCCATCAGGGCTGAGGTGCTAGAGACATTGGAAGCAGCAGCTGCAGCCACACAGGGCAACTGAGGAAGAGACAAGAAGCTCGAAAAATACTTTTTTTTAACCTCCTGCCCTTGATGGATTTCACCCTTCTGCCCCTTTGCTGCAGGGCAAGGGAGATCCCACCAGGAGAGCAAGACCCCACAGGGCTGGGACACAGAGTTCTGCCAGGACACAGGGCCAGCACCAAGAGGGACTCAGCACACAGCTCAACACATGACAGCCTGCTGGAAACTGGTGTCCCTGCTGCCAGCTGCTGACGGGTCATGCAAGCTCAGATGGTGTCCAGGACTCTGTTCAGGCCCTAGAGAAACCACTGGCCCAGGCCACTTCTCCCAGGCCCAGGAAAACAAGGGCAAACATCCCCAAAACACAGGGACAGCGCAGGGGGTCACAAGTCAGGGGCCTGAGCAACCTCTCCTCAAGTGGCATCACATTCTCATCCCCACTGTGTTTTGGTGCAGAGGCCTCACAAACCTTCCTCTGCTCCCAAAGCCTGGGAGACTCCTCAAGTCTTCCCACAGAGCATGCAGTCCTGAAGCCAGAGGGAGCAGGAACAGCACCTTCCTGCCTGCAAGAGAGCCATCAAAGCTCTCCCCATAGCCTGCAGGAGGGACACCTCCATGGGGTGCAGGAAGCAAGCACCTGCCAGGACCTGCAGCAGCACAGGAGGCAAAGAAGCTGTTGCTCAGAGAGCAGAAACTTCACACAAAACATGATCCTTCCAGGATCCAAACATGCATTTCATGAATGAGTGTTTCCACAACGCAGTTCAACACACTCAGCCGTAGGCTGGTTCCAGCACTTCCCACCAAGCCACAAAATCCTGCTGCTTCCCTTGGGGAGATGAATCAGTTCAGCTGGGTGACCCACAGAAACCTATTTACCTCCTTCACCCTCAGGCTCAGTCTTCCATAGGATCCACAAGGTGAACCCATTCACACAGCAGCAGCACCAAAGGAGACAGGGGGACAGAATATCCCATCTGACCCACTTGGCACTAACAAAATAGTGGCTCCACAAGGAGCCTGGTGAAGATCAAGCAAAACAATCAGTGAAAAGCCACCAACTTTTTTCCTTAGGAGCCTTTTGCCAGGGAGAAAGGCAAGTTTCCTTTGGCTTTACCTTCCATGTATCCTGCTGCTAAAACAATACAGCAAGATATTTGTGAGTATTTGGAAATATTGACGGGGACAAGATCATAGTGTAAGAAACAAGTACTACACCGTCCTGGGCTTAGAGGCACTGAGCTCCTTTTGTGCTGTGTAGGTGCATTTTCCCCTCGTGATTTATTAATGCCTTGCTTCTGTGAGAGCATTTGCAGAGGGCTGAACCACTGAGGTGTGAATGAAGAGCAGCATGAATGATGTGAGTCACGGATCTTCCCTCAGAATCCACTTTATTATGCAAACCAATTTTTTTTACAAGGACAACCGAGAAAGCATTTTCAAGAAGCACAGAAGGCATCTTGCAGAAGGGCAGGGATCAGCTTGCCTTGGCTTTCACAGCTGAGGAGGGCTATCCTGGCTGGAGAGGGAACAGGCTGGCAGGCTGACCTTCTCTTGAGCCTTTCCAGAAGAAGATGAAATTTTACAAAGACACCATTCATTCTGCAAATGTCCCATGCTTTGCTGGAGAAGTCTGGCCTCACCTCCTTTGCCTCCCACCTTGATTAGGCCGTGGTATCAACTCTCCCCTCCTCGGCGCTTGAGCCTGAGACTCAGATTTCAACTTCCTCAGCACATCTTGGAACAAGCTTGGCTGCAGATCTCACTATCAGAGTCTTCCATCCCTGCAGAAAGCAGTCATTCGACCCCTTCCCTGCTTTGCCATGCTGAGCTGGCCACTATGGTAGGAAATAAAAACAGACACACAGGCAGGCAGGTATCACAAGCACTGTCCCAACTGCAAGCATGCTGTGACAGAGGTGTGTGTCTTTCCCCACATGCAATTTCCCTCAGGGACATAGAAATGGCAGGAGAGCAGAAGCTAAGTCACTGCTCAGTCCCCTGAAAGTGCAGAGAGCTCCCAGTGGCTCGGGACCAGAGCAGGAAAACCACTGGCCTTCAGGAAATGAGCCTCTCATCTCCAACTGGATCCCCAACTGACATGAAGAGCAGACGGCCCAGCAGGTCCTGTCCCCAAACCACAGGGCTGAGGGGACCTACCAATGCCCAGCAGCGTCAGTGCTGATCCCCTGTGCCTCTCCAAGCCTCCCCACACCAGCTGGAGAGCCGGTGCTCAGGGAAGCAGGAGCAAGGGCTGGGTTCACCTCATCCCTGCTGGGTTTCCTGGGGTGCTGCTGGCCCCTGGTGGACACCACCCCACATCTCCACAGGTGGAGAACCTGCCCATCAGCGTCACCATGAAGGGGACCGCTTGGCAGGGGACACTGCCGCCACAGGGGACACCTTCCGTCGCGAGGAAGTGCTGGTGACCCAGCACCTGAGCTCTGGGAAGGAGAAAAGGCAGCAGTGGAGGAAGGCAGGGACCCAGCTGGGCACCCTCCTCATTAACTGAAGATTAAAGCCGCCTTTTAAAAACACTGCCTGAAGATCTCTGCTCCCTCCCGCACCAAGCACAGCACAGATAATGAAACAAGGCATACCTGTCATCCCTGGGGTCCTCCTCCTCCTCCCCAGCGTGGCTACTGCCTCCACCTTCACAGCTGGCTCTGGCAACACTTCGAGCAAATCCCGAGATCCCAGACAGATCTCTGCATCTCCCCATTCACTCCTGCCATCCTCCTCACACTCCTATCGCACCAGGGTACGCAGCCTCCATGCAGGCTGCCCAGGAGAGCGAGGAGGGAGGCTTGAGCCCAGCTCTGGACAGACCACACACCCCTCTGCATCCTGGCAAGTCTCAGCTCATCTTTAGTGCTGGCCCAGCACCACTCTGGGTGGGGCTGAGCTCAGCAGCTGCTTGTCCACAGAACACAGAGCCCCAGTGCCACCAGCCCCATGGGCATGTGGCCCCTACGATGGGCACTGGCAGGGTGCCAGCCATGGGCCATGAGGAGCACTGCTGATGGGAGATGTCAGCACAGACAGGCAGCCCAGAGAGCCTGGGGAGGCCTGTCCTGCACAGCAAGCACCACACAGAGACAGAAATCCTGCGGCCTCCGGGTAGTCCCGGAGAGGTCAGACCTTCAGTACCTCCTCTCGACTCCCACCTTGCAGAGGGGAGAGAGAAGCACAAGTCAGGCCAGACCTCAGACCTCACCCAGGGCTAAAAGCTGATGGCAGCTGCTCCCCACAGAGGATAACACCCCCCAAAAAGCACAGGCACCCCTTTCTTGAGAGGTGGCTGTCAAACACACCCCTTCTCTCCTCCAACACCACCGCCACCTCTCCATCTTGCCTGGGGAGCACTTACTTGCCATGCTGCCTCACTTGGCCAAGGGGGGCTCCTGCCTACCTGCAGGGAAGAAAACAGGAGAGTCACTGACAACTTGAATTTCCAACCCCTCAAAGCCCAAACCTCCATCACCCAGGGTGAGATTCATGCAGAAAGCAGGGCGCTGAGTGGTGGACCCACAACAGATCCCAGCTGAGCAGTGCCCCTGCAGAGAGCAAAGGATTCCAGCTGCCTCCCCACTCTTTGGAGAGGGCCTGGAGGAGCTCAGGGTACCCTCAGCCTCAGCTCCCAGAGTGCTGGGGCAGGTCCCAGGGAGGAGCAGGGCGCTTGCAGACCAGCAAAGCAAGAAGGGAAAAACTAGATGAAGGATAGACCCCATCTCTCACCAGCAGACAAGACAACCTGCAAGTCAGAGACTGCTGAGAGCAGCCTGGTGCTCTTCCCTCCACAAGAGATTGATAGATACAGGTGAAGCAATCATCCTATTTTAGAGCAACTTCACAGCAGTGCCAGTTCTCACTTCTGCAACTCCTACCCACAATCTGGCTGTTGGGCCAAGCTAAGGGCAGCAGCAAGAGTGACAGAGCTTCCTGCACACCCGGACAACAGCTCTCCAGCTGGAAAACCACTTTTTGTCCTTCAAAAGCAAAACTAAACTAAACAAAATGCCACAGAAGTTACACAAAGCCCTGCAGGAGCAGAGGATTTCTGCTTGTTTTCCATGCTTTGTCTACTCCCCATGCTCAATGCCCCATGGATCAGACTACCCTGGGCTGACAATTGCTGCATGTGACACTTGCTGTGGCAAAGCCACGACTCTGTCAGGAGACAGAGGGGACAGGACTGCCCAGCTCCTACAGTGATTTATTGTGGATGAAGGAACAAGAGTGGTTAGAAAGAGCAGGAACTAAGCCACACGCTGGTCTCAGGTCCAGGACTTTAGATAGCCAGTTATTCCAAAAGCACTGGATCTGCTCTGCTGGAGTGAGGTCAGGGACAGCACAGAGCCGTTCACAGGGGCAGAAGGGCTAGAAACACAGTTCTCCTTTCACAAGCAGGCACTCAGGCACACAGAAAGGCTGATGTTGTGCACCAGCACACCTCACAAAAGTCGCCTTCCAGTAAATGGAGCACCTCTGCCTGCCAGCATCGGTTTCCTGTGCTTTCCAAGGTTCCTACACCGTAAGTGGCAAGAGGGCAAGTAAGCCTAGAGCTGTGTCCAGAGGGAAAAAGAAGCTCCTTCCCAACAGTTTGTGAAGCTCAGATTGCAAACCTCAGTCTGGGCAAGAGCGAGGGAAGGCAGCAGAGCACCAGAAGCACACAGGAGGGATCTGCTGCCTCCTGTATCCCACAGCCCAACCCCACGTCTGTGAGCCCTTCTGGAGGATGTGAGAGGGCTCTGGATCATTGCATTCCCCCACAGGCTCTGAGCAGGGACCACCTGACCTACTTCTGCTGTCATCAGTTTTTACAAAGGGACCCAAAGCCCCAGGATAAAAGAAAGCACAGCACGGAGAACATGCCACAGTTTCCACACAAGCCCTTGTTGTTACAGGCATTCTCTCCCTCTGATGGACAGGAGAACAAAGACACAGAAATAAGGATATTCCCCACGTCATACACCAGGCAACAAATGTAATGTTTAATTTAATTCACAGTCTTTTACTTTCTTCCATGTATCTGTGTCAATGCACCCAGTGCCACAATCAGGGAGGTGCACATAAGCCTAAAAGCACGAGCAATGCCAGTGAGAAGGGCAGACGCCCCAGATGCTTATTTTTATTTCCACATGCAAATTCCTGGCCGCCTCCCCTGGCTCTAGTGAGCAGGAAAGGCTGGAGCCCCACACACGCTGACGCCAAGGGGAGCAGCATCCCTCCTGCCCCCACACAGGCTGAGAGAAGCGTGAAGCTGGAGGCTGACCTAGCAGACGCCCACCCATTCCCGAGCCCCCCTCTCCAGCTTCCCATCCTCTATAAATACCCCATCGATAGGAGGTTGCTAAGGCAACCGTGAGGAGGCGCGAGGGATGCAGCCATGGGAGTGAGGATGCTGCAGTCGCACATTTGTGTCTCCCCCAGGCTCCCCCCATCTCCGCCCCCGCTCCCGTCACTGATGCCAAAGGAGGAAATCGTGCCGGGAAAACACGGCGCGCGCGTGGGGCCGGCGCCCCGCAGACCCCGAGGGGACCTGGGGGGCCACAATGGGAGGTGGCACCTCCCCGTAAGGCTGGGGGGGCACGGGTACGGGTCAGGGGGATCCACAGCCCCCAGTGACGCGCCACGGCGCGCAGGGAGGATGCTGACTGTGCCAGCATCACGTAGCCGCGGTGCCAGCGGCTCAGCTGGATCCCAGCAATATTGGGGGTTTTCTGTGCCAAGATCCACAGCGAGGAGAGGCTACACCGGCTACGCTCGACAGGGACCGCGGGATCCCCGCAGGAAGCCTCGCCCTCCCAAAACAGCCTTCATCCTTCTCGCTATCCTGATCCCTGGCTGGTCCTCACGCTGCTCCAGCAGCCCCCAACCCGGCCCCTCTGTGCCCAAACCCAACTCCAAATCATTCCCACCGCGCTCAGCTTCCAGAGCCACCCCACGGCAGGGACCCCCAGCTCATTTGTCACCCTGCAGCAGGGACCCCCAGCCCACCTACCCAGGGTGATAGTCCCCCCTCAGCTTTCAGTGCCATCCCATGGCGGAGCCCTCAAGCCTACCTGTCACCCCATAGTGGGGACCCCCAGCTCACCTGTCACCCCATAGCGGGGTCCCCCGGCTTACCTGTCACCTTACAACAGTGATCCCCAGCTCACCTGTCACCCCATAGCAGGGATCCCCAGCTCACCTGTCACCCCACAGCAGGGTCCCCCAGCTCACCTGTCACCCTACAAGAGGGCCCCCCATGTCACCTGTCACCCCATAGCAGGATCCCCCAGCTCACCTCTNTCTTCCCCGCGCGCCCAGACACGCCGCGCCAGCCTCACAGCTGCCGGCTCCCCCGTTCGCGGGCCCAGTCCCTTCCTTTCCCGCTCCAGCCCCCCCGCCGCGGCCCCACAGCTCCGCTCTGCCCCCCTCGCTCCCCGCTGCCGCACCCCGGTCCCGCCGGTACCTCATGGCGGCCCCGCGCCCGCCGCAGCCGCTCCCTCCCGCCGATGGGCAGGGGAGGGGAAGCCCCGCCTCCGCCACGCCCCCTCCCGCCCTTCGACCAATCGCGCCCCTCCGCAGCCCGCGCGCACCGCCTTTCTCCTGCAATAGGAACGCAGGGAGGGGAGGTGGGCGGGGTCACGCGCTCCGCCCCCAGCCCTCAGACGGACAGCCAGCCAATCAGAGCGGGTTGCGGCTGCCGGGCGGTGCCGCAGTGGCCGCTGGGAGTCGTAGTCCTGAGCCCTGCCGTGGTCCCGCGGAGCGCGGGCGCGGCCCCGGGGGCGGCCCCGGGAGTTAGCCGGAGCCCCGGGCGGCTCTGGTCCCGCTGCCGCACGCAGCGATGTCTGCCTGCCCCCGCCTGCTGCCTCACTCGGGCCTGCTGGGGTCGGGGCTGCCAGCGTGCCGCGGGGGTCCCGCGGTCACATCCCCTGCCGCCTCCTCCTCTTCATCCTCCTCCTCTTCTTCTTCCTCCTCCTCCTCCTCCTCGCTGCCCGAGTCCTCATAAAAGAAGAGGGTGGCCTGCACTGGGAAGTTCTCCAGCAGCTTCTCCCCCACGCTGTACAGGTGGTCAAAGGCCTTGGACTTGGGCCAGAGGAGCCTGTGTGGGGAGAGCCGGGGTGAGCCCCCGCCCGCCGCTGCCGCCCGCCCGGAGCCCCGGCGCCAGGGCACGTACCTGACCGGGTGCTGGAAGAACGCCAGCGCTTTGCCGGGACCGCCGTCCCCCTCCGCTGCCCGAGCCCGAGCCTGAGGAGACACAGCCGGGTGGTACTGGGCTGCCGCTGCCCCTCCCAGCAGGGCACACGGGCTGGCACCGGGCTGCCCTGTGCTGTGCCCCACAGAGCCGGCATCTCCCCCTCCCCTGCCCCTGAGCTGCGGCACTCACGCCACCGCAAGGAAGCTGGCACCTACCCCACACCCTCCCGACAGGCTTTTTGCCAGTGTAATCTCTCCCCCGTGCTCCAGAGCTGGTGCCCAGGCATCCCACTAACCCCCTGAGGAATGCCCGCCTGGCCTGGGAACAGGGGACCCTTTCAGGCTGCCGTGGGGGGCTGTTCTGGCCGTGTCCCCCGGGGGTTCAGCCTGGCCCTGCCGGGAGGCTGCATGCGGCACGGGGGGATGCTCCAGGGAAGCTGGGCACGGCACTGCAGGAGTGCCGGGGCAGAGGGCTCTGGGGCGAGAAGCTGGGTTTCTGCCAACAGGGACCCCAGCCTCACGGGCATGGGGACAGACACAGTAGGGAGTGCCAAACTCACAGGGTCCATCTCCTCCCGCCGCGTCCCGGCTCCCTCCTGGGCTCGGGGCAGCCACGGTCTCCAGAGAGGAAGGGCCCTAGGTGAGAGAGCAGGTTCAGCGCCATAGCCGCTCACCCTGACCCGATACCCTTTGCCGTGTTCCCTCTCCCCCCGCAGCCCCACAGCCTCGCCCGCCCAACCAACCAGCTCCTGCCCGGGTGCCAGCACTCTCTGTCCCACCCATGGCTGCTGGCATCGGAGGGGTCCCCAGCACCACAGCCTTCACCCAAACCCAGCTGGAGCCTCCCCACCTTCCACACCCCCCAGCCCGCCCCGCTCCCCCAGCCTGAGCAGCACCCCGTACCTTGCCCCT
>VZRL01005614.1:0-15784 GCA_013397895.1 Origma solitaria | reverse complement strand
GGGGAGGCTGGGGGCGGAGGGGCTGCGATCTCTGGTGGAAAAGCAAAACACAAAGGGGAAAAGTTGGACACCGTTTGTGAGAAAATCCCCGGGGGGGGAACAGGGGAGGGTAGAGACAATTAACAAGGATGATTAAGTGCTGTTTGTAGCTATTTGCATAAGGAAGGGGGGGAGATGGGGAAGGGATGGGGAGTGGTGGGGCAGCATGATGGGTATGGGATTGGGACAGTGCAATGTGCATGGGAGGGGATTGCATGTTGGGTATGGCATGGGGACAGTGTGGTGGGCTGGGGATGGGGACAGCTTAAGGGGCATGATGGGGACAGTGTGATAGGCTACAGTGGCGGCAAGCACAGAGCGACCAGGAGGCAGATGATGACTCCAGAGAGGCTCAAGAGAAGACAGAGAGGGAAGACACGTGGCAGGGATGGACCCCAGGCACTGGCAAGGCAATTGTCTTGCCCAGGCAGCCATCACCCCAGGGAGCTGCCAGATCCCATTTCCTCAGATGGGAGAGCATGCACTTGCCAGTGCCTCCTGCCCTCTGCTTTGAGTTTTTGAGATGTGGACCACACCAGGAGCTACAGAAAAGCTTCTCGATATGAGGGTGCAAGGCTGATGTCCCCCCTCTCCCATCCCCACTGCTCCTGCCCAAGCTCTCGAGACCAAGTGCCACTGGCAGTCTGGTCACCTCCTGCTCCTGGGAGAGTTTCAGTTTGGGACAAGGAAAGAAAATAGCAAATGGTCCCTGCTGTAGCTCTGCTATCAGCATCCAAACACCGCTGTCCAAATGCCGGCCGGACCCTGCTCAGCTCTGAGCACAATTTGTCACCAGGGGCCCTCCCTGCCCCTCTCCATCTGTGGCAGGCGGTGAGCAGGAGGGGGCACGGGGCCAGCACAGCTCTCATTACCTTCCCCATTTGCTCCTCATTTGGGCCAGTAGTCTTACAACAACAAACCCCGTGGAGGACAAGCAGGGCCAGGAAGAGTAAACCAAAAGCCCAGGCTGGCTCTGAGGAGTGGGGAGCTCAACCTGCTGGTGTTTCACTGCCCCTCCAACCCCAACACGGGCAGCACAGCCCAAAGTGGACACACGGATGGTGGCACAGTCACCTGCCAGCCACTAAGGCAGTCCAGAAGGGTGACAGCAAGCCTCAAACCTGAACCAATTAGGTGAACCTACCCTGTTAATTCATAGACAGCAAGCAAAGCGTGCCATCGCAGCTCCCCAATCCTTCCCGACGCCCAAAGGGTTTAATTCTGATCTGCAATAAGCCTCTGATCCAGGCGGAGATTTGCAGGTGGATTGTGCAAAGCTGTAGCTGAACAACTACAGCCCCTGATCCCCTGGGCTGGGGCCCTGGCTGCTCACCCTGCCCCGAGCAGCCACCTCCACTCC
The DNA here is from genome assembly GCA_013397895.1 of Origma solitaria. Lineage (NCBI taxonomy): Eukaryota > Metazoa > Chordata > Aves > Passeriformes > Acanthizidae > Origma > Origma solitaria. Next base: position 14,385 of record VZRL01005614.1, on the reverse strand, counting down.
TGGGTGACCCCAGCTGCAACCACCCTCGGTCCCACCCTGCACCTCCAGCTACCTCCGTAAGTACTGCAGGGCTCCCTCCCGTGCCTTTCTGCCAGCACCCTGAGCACCCCACGTATTTCTTTTCCAGCAACTGAGACGGTGCGGGAGGAGTTGGTTAGGGCACAGGAGAGGAGACAGAAATTGGGAAACTCGGGTGCCAAGCATTTGAGGTGGCAGCAGGGAGGACAGGAGCAGCGTGGAGGCACTGGGTGGTGGCAGTGTGCTCAGCCAGGAGCGTTCCCAGGGTGAGGGAGGCCACTGGCCGCAGTGCCTGGGCTCAGTCCGGTTTCGCAAGGAACCGCAGGAGGAGGAATTTTGAAACAAAGCAGAGGGAAAACAAACCAAGCCTCTCCACCACCTCTCCCAACAACCCCCCCCCGCCGCCCCAGTGCGTGTGCAGGGCTGTGGGCAGAAGGTGGCACCGGCAGAAAAAGCCAGCGTAAGTTGCACCCCGAACTGCTCACCCCTCCACAGGACAGGTCACCCTGCTTGGGGGGGTGCTTCCAGGAAGCGTCCCAAAGGAAGTGCCAGCACTGATGTAATTCTGCTCTCTGCGGGCCTCCAGGCTCTCCTGGGGATGCAGGTGTCACTGTCACATGCTTCTCTCTCTGTCATCCCCAGCAGCACAGAAAGGCTGATATCTACGGTTCAGCCTCAGGTGGGCACATCCCATTGTGCCCAAAGGACTCTCAGCAGCTCAGGGTGGGTCGTGGGTGCCTGCAGATGATGAGCCCCACGCAGATGGGGGTGAGGTGCCATCCCCTTTCCTCAGCTGGGGGATCTTCGGGTTCACCACCTGAAGTCTCCTCCAGCAGGTCCCAAATAACATAGTGCAGCCACAGCTTTTTGGCTTCCTCGGTGTCACAGAAGATAAGGGACCTCCAGGAAGGCAGCGAGCACTTTCCCCTCACCAGCAGCTGGCTCTCCATCCCTGCCCGCAGCGTCAGTGCAGGGGAGGGCTTTGGCGTCCTTCCTGGGCAGTGCTGCTCTGCCTCTGGAGCCTGGCTGGGGAGATAGCGGAGGTGAAAGGGCACTTGGCGCTCCTCCACGGGCTTGGGTCAATCGTTAATCGGGGAGGGATTGCTTTCCACTCTCGCAGGTAAGCTCCCCGCGGCTCCCACCCCACACAAAACCAGCACCCCCGGGAGCGGGGTGGAGCTGCAGCGCTGCGAGCGGAGCCTCTCGCAGGGCCATGGGAACGTGAGCACACGGGAGGGACCTGGGCGAGAAGCTGCGAGCCCTGGGTAGGTGACAGCCAGCCCCCACCATGGTGTCCATGGGGCTCCAGCTGCTGGGCTACACCGTGGCCTTCCTGGGCTACATCGGCACGCTGACCGCCACGCTGCTGCCCAGCTGGAAGACCAGCTCCTACATCGGCTCCAGCATCGTGACGGCTGTCAGCTTCACCAAGGGGCTGTGGATGGAGTGTGCCACCTACAGCACGGGCATCACCCAGTGCGACATCTACAGCTCGCTGCTCAACCTGCCCGCCGACATCCAGGCGGCCCAAGCGCTCATGGTGAGCTCCTGCGCCGTGTCCTCCCTCGCCTGCCTGCTCGCCGTCGTGGGCATGAGGTGCACCGTCTTCAGCCAGGGCTCGCCGGGCAAGGACCGCGTGGCGGTGGCAGGTGGCGTGGTCTTCGTCCTCGGGGGACTGCTCTGCTTCATCCCACTGGTGTGGAACATCCACGTGGTGCTGCGGGATTTCCGCAACCCCGTCATCCCCGACAGCATGAAGTTCGAGCTCGGGGAGGCTCTTTACCTCGGCATCATCTCCTCCCTCCTCTCCCTCATCGGCGGCTTCATCCTCTGCACCTCCTGCCCTGCCCGGGACCCATCGACCGCCTACTCCAGCACCTACCAGCCCCAGCTGCTGGCGGGCAAGAGCCCCCGGCCCTCTGTCAGCCAGGTGCAGAAAACCAAGAGTGAAGTCAATTCCTACAACCTGACAGGATACGTGTAGTGGCCGCAGGTGGGAACCAGGCTGGCACCTCTCCCGGCTCCCCACAGCGTCCAGGCTGGCACCAAGGGAACGCGGTAAGAGCAGAGGACACGGCAGCATCGCCCATGCTCAGCCCTCTCACGTGCTTGGGGGGGTTGACCCCGCTCTCTCCCTGGGATTCTGAGAGCCTTGTGACTGCTTGGAGAGCCCAGCTGGTGGCTTACATTGATGAAGGACCCTGAATACAGCTTCTGTTCCCTACTCCATGCTGCCAGCTCGCAGGCAGCCCCTGGCACAGCGGGACCCCAGCCTGCAGCCCCAATGAACCTACCTGGATGGGGGGAGTGGGCTTGTGGCCCCAGGGACCAGCCCGCTGGCCATGGAGGCATCCCAGCAGGGTCAAGGGCATGTGTGTGTGTCTGGAGTCGCTGCTGGGGGGGTTGAGTGCTGGTTGCAAACCGATGTCGCAATAAATATCTTTCTAGCCAGACTGTATCCCAGCTTTTCTCTGCAATGCAGGGGCCAGCAGGGGGGCTGTGGTGGGGGCTGAGATGTGAAAGGTGCCCCTGGCCCTTGCTCTGACCACCCCACAGCTCACGGCTTTGCCCCCAGGAGCCCAGGCAGGCAGGGGCACTGCCTGGGGGAGGAGAGCCACTCCCTGGCACAGTTTGTCCCTGGGCACCATGCTGGGAGGTTGCCAATCACCCAGGGGCAAGCAGAGCGCCCTGCGGGCTAACAGCCGGCAACACCTTCCCTCTGTCCCCCCAGCCCTTCTTGCTCCTAAGAGTGTGATGAGACAGGGGATTCAGTGCCCCTGTGTGTGGCACATCCAAGTCCCCAGGCGCTGGGGAGCCCTGGCATTCCCACATCCCCATCCCAGTGAGCACTGCCACCCCTGGAGCAAACGTGGTCCCCAGAGGCAGCTGCTGGCCATGGTGGAGGCTGAGCAGCCCAGCAGAGCTGCAGAGAGGTCTCACAGGCAGGTCCTGAGCCCTGAGGTCCTTGAAGGTCCTGTTTTGGGAGGAAAAATGCCACCAGTGATACTGGAAAGCTGCAAGGGAGGCGCAGGCAGGAGCCAAGGCTGTGGAGGACAGGCTGCATGGCTGCAGCCCTGCACGGGAGCAGCAGCATGACATCCACACAGGCTGCTGGTGGCACTGGGGGATGCTGGGCATCTGTCAGGGCATGGCAGGAGGAGAGGAGGTGCAGGCAGCCCAGCCCCATAGCCCACCAAGGAGCAAGTACATTTTAATCCATCTGTTGTGAACAGATGGATTAATATGGATGTATCTGTAAACAGGTGGATCTGAACCCCTGCCCCACCTGAGAGAGCCCCTGCTCTGCCGTGTCACAGCACAGGGCCGCCCAGGGACCCCCTCGCCCTGGTTCCCTGTCCCCCAGGGAGCAGGAGGCCTTGGTCTACCTGCTGACCCCTCATAAAGCAATTTAGATTAGGTCATGGAGAGGAAAGCACCATGTTCCCCACTCAAACGTCACCACTGTCACCCTTGCACCAGTGAAATCATGTTTGCTGTGGGGTTAACACGCTCCTGATAACGTTGGGTCACGCTTTCTCCCCTCCTCAGAGAGCAAGGAGCCGCACAGGGTCTCATTCCCCAGGGTGACACTCGCTGGAGGGGACCAGGGAGGCAAAGGCCAGTGACCGCATTTCCACGGCCAAGGGACAAAGCACAGCCTCAACCCTGGACCTGCTGAGTTATTGATTCCTGCACTGGGGAAATGAGAGCCCTGGGGTATGCAAGAGGCTCAACCTGCTGGCTGCAACCCCCCAGGAGATGCTGCAAGTTGTGAGGGTCCTTTGGCCGTAAATGCTTTGTTTCTCGGCAGCTGGTGGAGAGAGTGGGAGAGAAAATGGTTGGTACAAAAGGTCACACCTTAAAGAGGAGGAATTCCTGGGCACTGGGTCCTTGCCCCTCGCCTCCCACCCCTGTCTGCGGGCAGAGGCTGCGCTAATTAAACAAAGGGGCATTTGAAACACTCAGTTCAGAGCTTGATTGGTGCTGCCTTTATTAATGCTTTAATTCAAGGAGCAGAAGGGAGGCTTCCCCCAGAAGGAGAAAGGCAGCTGGCACAGGCAAAGGCAGGCAGAGCTCAGAGCTCGGGTACAGAAACACCCATCACACTGGAACAGGGACAAGCCTTTCCCCAGGCCCCCGTGCCACCAGCCCTGCCCCAGGGGAGCCCCTGCATTAAATAGTGGGTGGGCTCAGGGAGGGAACATTTCTCCCCTCCAGCTTTGCTGACCTTCAATGTGAATGCACCCAAAGATGTGAAACTTGGCTACAGGCAAGGCAGGTTGACACAGATTTTCCACTTGGGAAGGATGGGGAAGGGGAGGGGAGGACACTGGGTGTAGGGATGTGGTGGCAGTGGTTATCTCTGCCTCACGCAATAGCCACGTTCCTCATTATCGCTAAACCAGGCCCTTGAGGGCAGCCTGGATGTGGCCCAGCATAGGGACAGAGAGAACAGGAGCCCAGACTGTGCCGGGGGGCAACTCTGCCGATGGCAAGTGAGAGAGAAGGGATGGAGCTGAGCCGGCCAGCACTGCACAGAGCCAGCCCCTCAGATGGCCTCTGGCCCCTCACCAGCTCAGGAAGAGCTGAGGGTGCTCCAGGATTCCCTGCAGGAATGGGATGGCCAAGTTCAGGACAAGAGTGGGATGCAGCCAGGGGGAAAGCAGGAGTGGGAAGAGGGCTGGATGGGGAAGAGCTCACTCCATCTCGGGCCCTCGCCTCGCAGCACGGTGTGGTGGAGTGGAGAGCCCCTCACTGGAGGGCCAGGCTGCAGTGACTAATCCCCTGTCATAAGGAAACGAGTTTTTTCCCTCTCCTCTCCTCGCTCTGGATGATGCCTCGATGGAAAAAAGGGGGCAATAAAATACTAATGTGCCCTTATCTTCCAAAGCGATAGAGGTGCTGTAAATGTTCAGTGCACCCCAGCCTGGGATCAGGGGCTGCAACCTCATCAGCTGGTCACGAGAAACATGCGAAAAGTCACGACTTCTTCTTCCAAAGAGGGAACAGCCTGTCTTCCAGGCCCTTCCATCCAGCCTCTGCCCACCAGGCTCTGCCCCACAGCACCCCTGGTCCAGCAGAACTCAGTGCAAGTGGAGCCTCTTCTCATGCAGAGATGCCCAGGGGGAAAAGGGCACAGGTTTGCCCCAGTGCCACCAGGATCACACACCTCTGCAGAGATGCCCAGGAGAAAAGGGGCACAGGTTTGCCCCAGTGCCACCAGGATCACACACCTCTGCAGAGATGCCCAGGAGAAAAGGGGCACAGGTTTGCCCCAGTGCCACCAGGATCACACACCTCCTGCCTCCCTGGAGCCCTCCAGGCAAGCAGAGCTCCGCTTCTGGCATTCCCAAGCTGCTTCTCATCTCTGCCTAGCACAGCTGACCTGAAGCAGCAGCAAATAATCCGTGGGGAGTATCAGGCCATGTGCTGGGAGGGTCCATCTCTGCCTGCAGCCCCCAGGAATTGCTCACACAGGAGAGATGGGAGGGGGAAGGAAATTCGGGCCAAGTTCCTGCTGGGCCGTGGCACTTGGAAAGGGCCAGCACATTCCTCCACCCTCTCCCCAGCCACAGCACACTCCCAACTGCCTCCCACGCCATGTCAGAGCCTCCTGGCCCCTCAGAGAGCCAGGGCTGATATGGAAGATTGCCCACGGCTTTGCAGCAGCCTTTTCAGGAACAGCAGAGGATCCACTGTGGAGAGGGGCTGCTCTTCACTTCAAATCCTGACTCCCAAGAGGGGCTCAAGGCATGCCTGGTGGGAATGGGAGAGGCTCTGCCTGCCCCAGCTTTGACCCAGAGCCCACATGAGCCCAGGAAAGAGCCTCATGGCTTCACCTCTGGGCATCTGTGGTGCTCAGCTGGCAATTGCACTCACATTTTCCCTCCAAAGTCTTCCTGCCCTGCTGAAGCCATGGGGATGGCCCTGTCTGGAGTGAGGGAAGGTAGCACAGGCTTTTGGTGCCTGGCTCTTCTGGTCCTAATGGGAGACTTGCAATGGAGGTGAGGGGTGGTGACAAACGAGCTCCTCTTTGGAAAAACACCTTCCATCAGAGGAAAAGCTGGTGCCCAAACTCACGGCTTTCCACAGCCTCCCGGAGGAGACCTATTTAAAGGCACTTCAAAGGATCTTTCTGTCTTTAAGGGAAGATATAAGGGAAACAGGGCAGGGTGAACTCCTTGACACCGCAGGGGACAGAGGTGCACTGGAGGAGATTGTTAGAAAGCACCTTCCTGTTTGAGCAATAGCTCGGAAACCTATCAGAGGGGTTATAAAAGGTGTTTATCTCAGAAAAACTGATACCTGTGGAGAGGACACAGAGGTTTGATCTTCCAGGCATTGCATTAGCATCACAATCAGATTGTTCCATAATAATTTGAGTCTAATCTCTGCTGGAGGAGCTTCAGGTCAGTGATCTCAGCAAACCTCATGCACATGCAATCTGCAGCAGCAAGAACAGGCCTTGTAGTAGAACCCACACCAGTTCAGTGAGCAAGACAGACTTTTATGGTGGTACAAACATAATCTCTTCCAGGGATTTTACAGAAATATTGCTGAAAACATACTCCAAAATCTGCCAAAACCGGCTTTGGAGAACTAGTTTAAAGAATTGGAGAGAAATTGTCCTGCACTCTCAACAGCTCCACTGCCAAGTGATGGTTCTATAGCACCACACTGGACAGAAGAGAGGAAGACCAGAGGATCCCAAACACCTTTACAGGGACAAACTGAGCTGCAACCACCTTAGCCAGTCTACAGTCATCCCAAGCAATCCCATCTGCCGTCCTGTCATCTCCATGCTTGAGGGCACCAACATTTTGGCAGCTGCCAACCAAGGTTCATACCTAGAAGACAGTCAGACCCCAGGCACAGCTGAGCCCCTCCAAGCTGTCTGCTAAGCACCAGGAGTCTGGAAGAAACAAGTCACCCCAGAAGCAGAGAAACCAGGTGAGCTTCACTGGCTCTGGGGTTGCCTTTTGCTCCTGCTTAGGATTTCAGGGTGTGCTTTGGATGAAGTTTTTCCCACACTGGCAAACTAATCTTTGCTCAAGTCAGGTGTCCTTTTTCCCAGAACTTACAACATCCTCTATTTCCGGGATGTCCAGCCTGCTAAAAAAGGCTGAAAGCAGAGCAAGACTCACATCAGAAGCAGTGTGATTGCCTCAAAATTGCTTTCCCAGAAAAGCTGTCTCTCGGGGTTTCTCAGGTCACTGGAGCAAAGTCCCACCACACCAGCTCTACCTGGTTCTACCTTGGCAGGTTCTCCCAAGATTTCTCCAACAGATGCATTTTCATTTGCCAAATTTTTAGCCCTTTCCTTTTGAGGGGGTGGGCGCAATTCCAGCTTTCAGTATTTTTCAAGGCATAGAAAAGCCGAGGGACTGTGCAAGGATTAGCGAGCTAGGGCCTGACCTCAGCTATCCCTGGATCCACCGCTGTGGTGCTCCCGTGCCCTTTGAGCTATTCCAGTACACTTTTACAGGAATGAGGGCGCTGCTCTTTGCCTCTGGCTCTTTCCCTGCTGCCACAGAAGCCAGGCACACATCTCACAGAGCACTGGGAGCCTCTGATCCTCCCACGACCGAATGCCTCCTCCTCAGCCTTCTGCCCTTCCCAAACACCCTCTATTTTGATGGTGTTTCCAGATTGTGAACCGGCTGAATGTTTCACCCCAGGCCTGGCTGCTGGCCGGGGCAAGGCTCGTTCCACCTCCGTGCTGCCTGGGGAGGCAGCAGGGAAGAGATATCAGGGGAAAAAACAATTAGCTCCTTGTTTTCAAGGCAAGGAGAGCAGGCACTGGGTCCAGGGACATCCTCAGCAAGGGGAAGGACTTGCCTGCTGCAAAGCAAAGCCCCTGGAAGGGGCAGGTGGCTCCCAGCACAAAGTGCCCATAGCCCAGCATGGGAGCTGCCAGGAGCCTGCTAACACACAATAAATTTCCACATCTCTGGGCAGATCTGTCCCTGTAGCTGACACTCCAGGGCCTGCTTGCTAACAAGAGTCTTGCTGTGGGTTCTGGCCTCCTTCCCAAAGCTCAGGGAGTCCCGTCTCCCAGGTGTGCTGGGGTGAGTAGCATCCCAAGGGGCTGATTTCTGCAGCTGAACATAGGTATGTTTTACCACACAGGTCACAGGCAGGTGCAGCTAATCCGCCCAACTTCAGTGGTGAGTAAAATCTGCATGGGGAATAAGAAGAAATAAGCAGGGCAAAACACAGTGTAAAGGCAGCCCAGTTTCATGGGAGGAGACAAGCTTACCCTCAGCTGTCCCTGAGTGCAGCTGCCCTTTCCCATGGAAGATCTTTGCAAAGCACAGGGAGGCTGCCCAGGAAATGCAGGACTAAAGCTCCCAGCTCAGCCTTGAGGTGAAGAGAGCCACAGTGCCTTCAGCAGTGTGAACAAACACAGCGCTGCACTTCCCTGGCTCCTTGCAATGCTGAGGTCAAGGGCAGGAGGGGCTGGGTCCCCCCGAGCCTTGCCAGGACTTCACAGGGCACAGCATGGTACTGGCACCGCGGACACCGAGAGCTCTGGGAGGAGAAGGCTTTGCCAAACAGCTTTATCTCTGAAGATGCCTTTCTGACCTCCTCACCTCCAATCGGTGTTTATCTCCACTACACAACTTAATCTCCCCAAACTACTCTGGCAGCAACTCCCGGCACAGGCATCGTTGAGAGAGCTTTCAAAGATGCAGAAGAGAAGTGCCAGGTTTCAAACCCATGTACTCTGATACCAGCTTATCTAAGGAGAATTAATAGCTGCAGTTTGCCAAGCTACATCCATTTAGGAAACGCTCCGTCACAGAACTACTTCGTGTGTTACTTCCTCACACTGGGGAAAGCAAATAAGCTCAAGAAATGCCAAAAGAACCATGTCTTGCTGTAAGGAGCATGTATTTTTGTCTTGCTGCTGATGTCAGACACAGAGAGGTGAGAATATGAAGCCTGCTAACTGTTCACAGGCTGTTGAATGCTTCCACAGGCTCACGGATCTCTGCTGATGGATGCTTGCATCAAAAGTGGCCTTTGCTCACCACCTCCTCATTCAGCAAAGCCCATTCCTCTCACTAACGCCTGAGCGTCTGTTTTCTATACATCACTGTGCTGAGCTTGGCTGGGCAGGCTTGATTTCCTTCTCAGCAGCTGTGTGGGGCTGGGTTTGGCTTTGTGCAGGAGCAGGGCTGATAACACAGAGATGTTTGAGTTATCTCTGAGCAGAGCTCACACAGAGCCAGGGCCTTTCCTGCTCCTCACCCCCACCAGTGAGGGGTTTGGGGGGCACAAGGAGCTGGGGGGACACAGCCAGGACAGGGAACTGACCCCAGGGATATCCCAGACCATAGGGCATCACCCCCAGCACATAAAGCTGGGGCAGGAGGAGGAAGGGGAACATTCTGAGTTTGTCTTCCCAAGTCACCATTACACCTGATGGAGCCCTGCCTTCCTGGAGCACCTGCCTGCCATGGGGAGCAGTGCATGAATTCCTTCTTTGGCTTTGCTTGCATACATGGCTTTTGCTTTGCTTATTAAACTGTCTTTATCTCAACCCACGGGTTTTCTCACTTTTACTTTTCTGAATCTCTCCCCCATCCCACTGGCGGGAAGGGAGTGAGCGGCTTCGTGGGGCTGAGTTGCCAGCTGGGGTTAAACCATGACAATCACTCAAACATATTCTCCTTTCCCTGGGTGGCAGGAATAAACCAGGAAACAGGTTTTAGCCCAAGGGCTCCACACATGCCACGAAAAACACTGGGAATGTCTGTGAACAATCTTCTGAAAAATAAGGTCAAGTATATTAGGGGTAAGGTTCAGATCATAGAGCTACTTAAATGGGAGGGAATAAAAAAAGATGTAAAGAGGAGGAGCAGCAGCAGCTAAGATTACACATATGTGCCGTGAAGAACATTGAGATCAAGTCTGAAGGAGGTGTGGACACTTCCTGCTTTAGAAGCAGCTTTGGAGAAGAAAATAAAGGTCTGTCTTTTCAGCCGCCCAGGGTAGATGCTTCAAAGGATGATTGGCTTTTGGGATAAAACTTCCTAGAATGGTCAGAAGCATGTATGCTCCCCAAGATTGTTGGCTATTTTGTGCTTCAGAAACTGTGTTTCATGCAACCATAAAATCTAATGAAAGAATCCCAGACACTCAGTAAAGTAAAACTTTGTCTCATTGCAATATCCTGGTACAGATTCAATCTCCAACAGCTCTATTGCAAATTAAATATGATTGGGGTGTAGGCCTGTGGTTTGAGGGCCAGCTGGAGAGATGTCACAAGCAAAACACCAAACATGAATGAAGGTAAGAAATGCTACTTTCAAACCATGAATGAGGGGAGATAAGGGAGCTACCTTCGATCTCAAGTGTTCCCACCTGCAGCACTGGCCTGAAAACACAGTAAACGGCACAATCTGAAAATGTCAAGAGAGGTCACAGAAACAGCTCTGAAATCTTGAAGGATGAGCTGAAAATGAAACACGATTCAACCAAGCAGATCAGGAATGGTAGACACAGAGAAAGGTCCTACAGACTGCAAAAAATCCCACAGCTGCAAGGACATGTCCTTTCTGCCTCTAACAGCAACAGAGAAAGTCCCTTTTGTGGTAACGTTTAAGTGCAGCCCTGGGGGAAATGACATGGCAGAGTCCTCACCATGCAGGATGGGGCACTCTCTGACCACATCGCTGCGTTGCTCAACTCTGACTCTCAGGCAACACATACGACACACATTGGGTGATACCACCTAAGCACTGGTTTCTGTCACATGGCCTCATGCCTTTCCACGGAAAATGAAGTGTTTGAGTCAAAGGAGTGACACCGTGCTGGCCACCCACGCACCCTCTCCTCCATACCCACTACCTGGGCGAGAAAATGTACTTCAGGAAGGACAGGGAATGCAGGACTGTAAGGCTGGGTTCTCCTTAGCTGCTTGGAGACAGTCATTTTATGGTATAAAGGAGGAAGTCAGGTTTGATTCAAGATACTTCTGTAGCGGAAATAAGCACAAGCTTGAACAACTTTGAACTACTTGCACTTGCCCTTAGTTTCTTCCCATGAAACACATACTGCAGGCAGCACAGGGAGTTGTAGCATCTTTTGGGTGCAATTCCTCCCCTTTTGTCACACCTGGCTGCTCCCAAACCCCTCATCTCCCTCCGAACATCCCATCATCCTCAACATTTCCCAGGTTTAAAGGCTAATCATGCTGTTGGCTAGAGTCTAAGAAAACAAGCCTGAAGACAAAGCTGCCAGGCAGGACAGCATCAACAGAAGGAGCCGGGCTCAGCCAGGCTAACCCAGAGCCTTGCAGCAGATCTGACGGCAAGCCCAGCGTCACCACCTCGCCGGCTGTTCCCATGGCTACACGGGAAGATAAATTGAGTTCAAGGAACCTCGTGTCGCTACATTATTTAACAAACAGACAGTCACGCTCAAGAGGAAAACACAGGCAGGGACCCAGTTTAGCAGCTGCGTGGGCTGATCAGACTGATGGATGCCCGAGTGCCTCACGGAGTGGAAGGACCCAAATCCTGAAGCTCCAGCCTGAGCCAGGCAGGGTGTTAGCCACAAGAAGACTCCAGCATGGCCACAGAAAAGCCATGCTGGTCCTGCAAGACCACAGCTGTTTGTCACAAACACAGCCAGACATTGCACCTGTCAGAGCCCTGCACACCTGACCCATTTATAACACAATCCAAAGCCTGACTTCAGGAAAGGAAGGCCACTCCACCTGCAAGTCTGCGTTCTGGCCCAGGCCCTCAGATGGATTCCCAGCAGCACTGGGCAAACGGGAAAGGAATGCAGGCACAAAGAAAAGCTGAGGGGGAAAATAGGGTGTGGAGGTGTTATAGGGGTGTTGGGAAAGATGAACAGGCTTTGAGGGCAAAGATGTGGATGGAGCTTGTTGGAGGTGATGTGGAGAGCTTATGGAAGAAGTGGTTCAGCATGGCAGCAGCAAAGAGAAACAAGAGGGGTCTGGGGAGGAGCAACAGGAGGTGTTTGGCCCCGTGAGTGCCCTGAGCCAGCGAGGGATGAGCAGGACTGGTCTCCGCACACAGTGTTTGCAATGCTGGTGTAACCCAGAGCCCTTCTCCTTCCCCAAGAACCCACAAGGAGGAGCAGAAGGTGACCCAGATCGGTCTGTGATTCACCACCCAGCTGCAGAGGGCCTCAATTCTGTGATTCTGTGAGATGCCAGGGCCCACTGGGCTATTCTCAGGACAGCCCAGCAGCCCCACTGCGGACCCTTCCCTGGGCAGGCAGCGGGGACACTTGTGGGACACAGCCAGGCCAGCAGTGCCACCGTGTGGGAGCAGGTCACCTCGTTCTCCCAGGACATGGCCAGCCAGGGCTCCTGGGGCGTGAAAGGAAACACATACACACACACATGTATAAATAAACTCAGCTCTCACCCTCCCCCTATACTGGAACTTAAAAGGAATGTGAGACTTATCCAGAGAAATTTTCTCAGCCAGAAACCTGCTCCTTGCTGGAAGCCAAAAGACTGTGTTGTCTCTCAAGTGTTTTTCAGTAATGCCCAGAAAAATAACTCGCTTTTACCAGGCACTGAAGTGAGACTGACAGGGCTGTAATTACCAGGGTCTTCCTTCTTAAAAACTAGGACATTCGCCAGCTTCCAGTCAGCTGGGACCTCTCCAGACTCCCAAGACTTGAAAAGTAATGGAGAGAGATCCTGTGATGACAGGAATCCCATGAATGAATCCCATCGTGCTCCATAGATTTATGTGCATCCAGGTGGAGCAGCAAGTCTCAAGCAAGTTCCATTTCGGCTGGGAGTTTATCCTGCCCCTGGTCACAGTCCTCCAACGCAGAGCCCTGGGGGTCCCAGGGTCCATTACAGAGGTGAAGGCAGCATTAAACACCTCTGCCTTGTCCATGTCCCTATTTGTGAGGTGTCTGACCTTGTCAAGTGTAGACCAGTGTTATCTCTGATCCTCCTTTTGCTGTTAACATGTTTTTAAAAGTCCTTTTCGCTGTCCTTCACAGTGCTGGCCACCTTGAACTAATCAAGCTCTGGCCACATGAATATTCTCCCTGCAATGGTGAACAGCATTTCCCTAAATTTCCTGTGTAGCCTGTCCTCGATTGCAGTGTCCATACACTGGGCCTTGTTTCCCTCCGAAATTAGTCCTCTATGACAATGACCTGTCTTTTTTTTCTCCATGGAAGTGGTTTTGATACAGAATGCAGGTCAACTTGACCTTGCTGACACCTCCAACTTAGATGGAGCATAGTCCTCAGCACTGGTTCTACTTGCAGAGCTTCATATCTCTTATCCAAGGGCACCTGAGAAGGTGGGGTAGTCCCAGAAAAGTGCACAGAGAAATGCAGTGTAACCCTTGTGTGCAGCACAGACCACTAGGAACAGCTGATTCCAAGGCAAGGAACCAGCATGGTCAGGAGTTAAATGGAAACAGTGTTAGGAATAGTTCCCTCCAGGCACCACAGTACATTTGCATTGATATCCTAAAACACAAGGTGAAAATCCAGCATCTACAGGTTTAAAACAGAAATGTAACTATTCTTTTTCTGGTAGCCACAAGTACTGCACAGGTCTTTTCACTGAACTGTTCATGACATTCTTAGGTCTCCATCCTCACACAATGCTGCTAACTTAGACACTACTTCCTTCTCTGTTGAAAACTGCCTCTATTATCTAGTTTCTAGGCTATAAAAATTTACTTCTTGGCCTTCAAAGCCAGCTGATTTCCTTTCTACTTAATGATAAAAGCTATCTTATCTGTCTATATGGAATGCTGAACTTCAACAGCTAACAGCCTTCGAGCCACGTGAACTGGTTGCACCCTGGAATTTATCAGAGAAAAGAATTTTCCTTCAGTAACATCGAGATAACTGGTCTTTGTCCAAACTCTACCAGTTCTTTCTGCTTAGCATTAGCATCTGTTCAATTAGCATTTGAGCTGAAATTTCTGGTAAGGAAGTAAACCTTTTTATTCTACAAGAGATCAGGACTTCTCAACGAGAAATTTATTTTGCTATTAACAGTTTTGCCATTGGACTGTAGGTCAATCAGCACATTTAACTGAAACCCACCCAATCTTCCACAAATGCCATAATTTAAATGGACAGATTCCTCTGGAATCAAAGGCTGTTATTTCAATCAGGAAAAAAGAGGTCAGGCAGTGAGCAAAGAAAGCAGGTGCTAAAACAAGCTCCTAATTTAATATTGCCTGATTTAATGAGACCTGTATTGACAGGAACGTGTCCCTTGTTCCGCACCTCTGACCCGGTGTCACTTGACCGCGCACCCCCATCCCGGTGGCCCTGGTCCTGAACCCGCACCCTCTGTATCCGGTGTCCCGTCCCCGTCCCGCACCCCGGTCCCGT
>VZRL01005613.1:99447-123326 GCA_013397895.1 Origma solitaria | reverse complement strand
CCCCCCGCCACCCCGCAGTGGTCTCGCCCAGCTCCCCCCGCCGCCGCGCCGCTTGAGCTCACCTGTACAGGATGACGTCATACAGGCAGCGGCCCTGCACGTTCAGCGCGTGCGCGTACAGCGCGGGGGGGGCGTCGCCCTCCGCCACCAGCTGCGTGACGTCATTGGTCAGCAGCCCCTGCAGGAACACGGCGGCCTCGGCGCCCCGCACGCCCAGCAGCGCCCGGCCCAGCGGGAAACAGGCGGGGGCGGCGCCCCGCCGGCCCCGGCACCACCGGCGCAGCCCGGGCGCCGTTATTGCCCTCACCAACATGGCGGCGCCGTCAGAGGGTGCCCCTGCCGCCGCCGCTGCCCGCCACCGCCGCCATCTTGTGTGTGTCCGCGGGGAGGGCGACACCTGCTGGCGGGGACGGGGCGCCGCGGGGACCGCCCCCTTCCTGCAGGCCACGCCCACTGATTTATTGCCACGCCCATTTCACATGTAGCCGCGCCCTTTCCGGTAGGATCTGTGTATCTCCTGGCCACGCCCCCGCATAGTTGGCCACGCCCCTCGGGGCGGACACACCCCGGGCACGCCCTCATCTGGCCACGCCCCCATGCCGGGCGGCGCCGGGCGCTCCCCGCAGTCCCTTAGGATGGAATTTGGGATCCCCCCCGGCCTTCCCGGGGCTCCCCGGGCTCCCCGGCCATGGGGCGGGCGAGGGGGGCAGCCCTGAGCGCTCCCCGCTCCCGCGGTTTGGTTGTGTGCCCGGCCCAGGTCTCCCTGTCCCGGCTGCTCCCCATTTAATTAGAGAATCAGTCAGGCTGGAAAAGACTTCCGAGGTCATCGAGTCCAAGCTGTGACCGAACAGCATCATGTCAGCGAGACCGTGGCATAAAATACCACATCCAGTCATTCCTTAAATGCCTCAATTCCTTCCTCCGCTGAGCCTAAAATCCCCTGGAAGCTGCAAACGTAGATGACACAGAGCCATTCTGCTCCTCCAGGTACATTTGGGCTGTCAGGATGGAAAAGAGACTCCAAAGGTTCCTGTTTTGTACGGTTTTATTTCTTCAGGACCCACCAGCTGCCCTCCATCCTTTTTTAACACCCTTGGAAAAACAGTCTGGCTCCATGTTAAACTAAATTATAATGTTTGGCAGTGGGACTTTCTGCTAAGCATTACAGGGAATAAAATCATGGAATCATGGAACAGCTTGGCTTGGAAGGGGCTTTTAAAGGTCATTTAGTCCAACACCCCTGCAAGAAATTCAGCCCATCAGGTTGCTCAGAGCCTCAGCCCAACCTGACCTGGAATGTTTCCAGGGATGGGGAATCCCTGTGTTAAACGCCCTGTTAAAATTACGGAGCTGGAGCACTGTTTGCCTCTTTCTGGAACGTTCCCTGGCGCTCTGGGAAGTGGAGTCGGAAGGGCCTGCATAGCCCCGGGATTGGCTGCAGCTCGTTCCGCTGGAATTCATCCCACAGCGCAAGGAATAGCCGTGAGCCAGCCCTGTCATTTGCCATTCCCCTTCTGCAGCGGCTGCAATTCGGTTTGAGGCCATCCTGCCCTTCCCACTGTCGCCTGGCCCCGGATGACCCTGCTAAAATCTCCAGGACAGGCACACCAGCACGAACCCACCGATCCTAAAACCCTGAGTGAAGAGAGACTCATTTTGCAGGAGCTGGAAATGCACTGTCAGCTCATCCAGCTGGCCCTGGGCAGGGCTGGGCTCTCCCCTTGTGCCCCAGCAGTGATAACCTTATCACACATTCTGTGCTCCCAGCAGCGCTGAGAGACTCGGAGTGTTCGCCATGGAATTCGGGGCTGGCCCTGCAGGTGGAGAAACAAAGAGTGGACAGAGGTGACTCAAGGTGACCTTGGCACGTGGACATGCTGCCCTCCCGCTGGCACACGAGCTCTGTGTCAAAACTGGGGCTGAGCAAACCTGCCTGGCTTGAAGGCACTGAAGAGAGCTGATGCCCGGAGGGGTTCTTTCCTGCCCCTGGAAGTGGGGATGTGCCAAGAGCAGGAGCTGGGTTTGCTTTTTGAAAGGCCAGGAGAAGGACGGAAAATCAGGTGTTTGGAAGGACAGCTGGGCTGAAATTCCAGACTCCAACAGGCACCGTGGATGTACATGTGGATCCACCTTTAGGTCTTTTTTACGTGTTCGACATCCTTCTTTCACGCACCATGCCATGGGGACCAGCCGTGGCCATCCCACAGGCAGCCCTTTGCCATCTCCATGCATCCTCAACCACCGCAGGTGGTGTATCAAACCCCACAGAGATATCTGAAAACACAGCAAGGGAAATAAAGGTGAAAATGGAAAACATTCAGGCAGCATTTCGAGCCTTTATTTCCTTTACTAGTTCCTATTGCTTTTATTCCCTTTCCTCTGGGTTTGCTTTCCTTTTCTCTCGGCATTATGCAGTCAGTAAAGTCATATTGAAACATTTCAGTGTCAGAAATGAGAGCTCTGCCCGTTCAGTGCATTAAATCAGCTCAGGGGATGGTGGGAGAGAATCCACAGTGTGACTGAGACCTGCAAACCTGAGAGCCCAGGGAAGGTTTGTGCTAGCCCCCCCTGAGTCTGTGCCTGTCTTCGCTAAAATTGGGGCACCTGAAGCCTGGCTGGAGGGGCAACACAATTCCCAAAGCTTCCATAACATTAATTTCTAGTGGAAGGTGTGGAATTCTAGTGGAAGGTGTCCCTGCCATGGCAGGGGGTTGGAACTGGATGATCTTTAAGGTCCCTCCCAACCCAAACCACTCTGGGGTTCTGATATTGCCCCGATGGATCATCCCCCACCAGCTCTGGAATTTCTAGAGATGTTTTTGCAAGGAGAGCATGGGGTAACAAGGCACAACATCCTTGATTAAGCCCTGTCCCAGAGGGAAAACTCACCTCTCCTCCCGTGAGATGTGTCAGGGTGGCTCAGGATCCCTTCCCCCAGCTCTGAAGACAAAGGTGACAAAGGACAGAGATTCCCTCTCTGTCCCTCAGCAGCTCTGAAGATGGTGACAAAGGATAGAGATTCCCTCTCCGTCCCTCACCAGCCCCGGGGTGGTTGCACAAGCTGCCTGCAGCCTCCTGCTCCATCAGCTTTCCACGCTCTGCTTTCCCACTGCTCCAAAGCCTGGCCTGCCTGAGGCTCCCACTTGTGAGGGCTCATCCTTGGCATTTATTTGTCCCTAACTCATCCTCACGAGGGAGAACCTCTGCAGCCAGCCCTGCGGGTGAATGCTGCCATAATAAACTCATTTTCTGCAGCTTTTTCCTGGGGTGCTAAGCGCAAACCTTCATCCACGAACCCATGTGAGCTGCAATTATTCATCCCAAACCCAGTGAATTAAACATTCCCCGAGCTGTGCCCTGGGAGGGCAGCCACAGGCAGCTGGGACACGGGGCTGTGGTAAACCATAGATGCACTTCTGGGACAATACCTCACAATCTTGGAGAGGAAAACACGGATTGTGGCTGGCCTGGGCAATGCAAAGACCAGTGATGATGGGGGAAATTGCAAGGACAACAGGCAGGATGCAGAAATAGAGCTGAGTTTGCAGGGAGTGAGTTTGTGCATCCACAGGACTGTTCTGAAAGGAGGGTGGGAGTCAGACTGCTCTCCCAGGGAACAAGTGACAGAGGAAACGGCCTGAAGTTGCACTGGATAAGACTTAGATCAGATTTTAGGGAAAGATTCTTCACTGTAAGAGTGGTAAGGCATTGGAACAGGCTGCCCGGGGAAGTGGTGGCATCACCATCGCTGGAAATGTTTAAAAACCATGTGGATGTGGCACCTGGGGACACGATTTAGTGGTTGTGGTGCTGGGATAATGGCTGGACTTGAGGATCTTAGAGGGCTTTTCTAACCTTTAGGACTCAGTGATTGCTGCTGGTGGGACTGAGGGGAAGGTAAATCCCTGGGAGGAGGGGTTAGGGGCCGGCGATGCTGTGACAGAATTCTGTCTGTGGAGCAGCTAGTGAAAACGATGGGTGTTGTGGTCCCAGAGAGAACTGGAGAGTCACTGGCAATTTTAGTGGGGCTTTCCAAAGAAATGGGAGGGACTGCAATTACTCTGTGTGATCCCAAAATTCTGCTGGGTGAGGGCTGCTTTTGCCATTCCTCCTTCCATGAGAAAGTCAACCCCCAGGCACGGACACCTCCCACCACACCACAATGCTCCAAGCCTCACCCAACCTGGCCTTGGTTTTTCCCTGTCTCTTGGTGGGACCATGTCCTGCTCATGCCCAAGAAGTTGTCAACTTAGTTCAAATTCCAGAGAAACAGGGGAAAAAATGCATGTTTGAGTCCAGATTTTTTTTCCTGAGGACTTTTTGGACAGGGGCTGTGAGTGAGCAGTGCCTGTGAGGGGTCGCAATTATTCTGTGTGATCCCAAAATTCTGC
Source organism: Origma solitaria (assembly GCA_013397895.1). Classification (NCBI taxonomy): domain Eukaryota; kingdom Metazoa; phylum Chordata; class Aves; order Passeriformes; family Acanthizidae; genus Origma; species Origma solitaria. The sequence goes on along the minus strand of VZRL01005613.1, from coordinate 118,935 downwards.
TGGGTGGGGGCTGCTTTTGCCATTCCTCCTTCCATGAGAAAAACAACCCCCAGGCAGGGACACCTCCCACCACACCAGGTTGCTCCGAGCCCCACTCAACCTGGCCTTGGCTCTTGGTGGGACCACGTCCTGCTCATGCCCAAGAAGTTGTCAACTTAGTTCAAATTCCAGAGAAACAGGGGAAAAAATGCATGTTTGAGTCCAGAATTTTTTTCCTGAGGACTTTTTGGACAGGGGCTGTGAGTGAGCAGTGCCTGTGAGGGGTCGCAATTATTCTGTGTGATCCCAAAATTCTGCTGGGTGGGGGCTGCTTTTGCCATTCCTCCTTCCATGAGAAAAACAACCCCCAGGCAGGGACACCTCCCACCACACCAGGTTGCTCCGAGCCCCACTCAACCTGGCCTTGGCTCTTGGTGGGACCACGTCCTGCTCATGCCCAAGAAGTTATCAACTTAGTTCAAATTCCAGAGAAACAGGAAAAAAAAATGCATGTTTGAGTCCAGAATTTTTTTCCTGAGGACTTTTTGGACAGGGGTTGCGAGTGAGCAGTGCATGTGAGGGGTCGCAATTATTCTGTGTGATCCCAAAATTCTGCTGGGTGGGGGCTGCTTTTGCCATTCCTCCTTCCATGAGAAAATCAACCCCCAGGCAGGGACACCTCCCACCACACCCGGTTGCTCCGAGCCCCACCCAGCCTGGCCTTGACTGTCAGTGGGACCACATCCTGCTCATGCCCAAGAAGTTATCAACTTAGTTCAAATTCCAGAGAAACAGGAAAAAAAAATGCATGTTTGAGTCCAGAATTTTTTTCCTGAGGATTTTTTGGACAGGGGTTGTGAGTGAACAGTGCCTGTGATTTAATGGGAGGAGCGAAGAGTGAGGTGGGTGGAAAGCCAGGCTCTCTCACAGAGTGCTTTCCCATCATCTGCTCAGCCTGAATCATCAGTTTCTCGCAGATTCCCCAAAGTTTTGTTGCTTTTGAAAGCCCAGGCTCCCTTCCCTCAGCAGTTTGAGCTCCGTGCCCGAGGGATCTGCAGGCAGTGATTCATCAGGGAGACAACACATCCCAAACAACTCGAAGGTCAACTGCTTCTTAAGGCAAAACTATTTTGTGATGATTTATAGCCACACCAGGGAAAGTAGAGCTCCTACGTGGCTAAAACAGGCAAATCATAGATGGAGAAGGATTTCTTCTCAACACACACAGCCCTTCTCAAGCAAACATCACACGCTTTACATACTGTAACAAAATGTAAGTTTTATTCCATATTATTAGTAATGGATGTGGAATAGCCACAGCTGAGTTGGACTGATGTCTCTTTCTCTTTTGACCAGTGTTTAAAAGTCTAACTACAGCCCAGATGTAACATTTACACTGAAAAATACTTACAGATTCAACTTCATACTCCAAAAATTTCTAGTACAAATACAGTTAGTACATTAAAAAAAAAAATTAACAACCAAAAAAAAAAAAAAGGAAAGAAAAAAAAAGAAACAATCCCAGACGCTTTGTAACAGCACAGACTGGTTATGGCCTTGAGTTAAGTTCAAGTATTTCCCAGTGGAATGCAATGCAAGCAAGAAGGTAATCTGGCTTTTGTGGGACATTCCTGGCCCTGAATGGTAAGAAGAGAAATATAAGTGTGGGCACTTTATCTGACCAAGTTTAGCAAAAGGGTCAACCTTTATGATTAGTTCAGCCACAAGGCTAAACCTGTCTTGTGTGTGGACAAAACTGGTACCTGGAGAAAAGGGAAAAAAGCAAAGCAAAGCATTTATTATACCATTGGCATTCCTACCATGGCTGATGCTCTGCCCTCTAAATGAAACCCCTTGAGCTGCTGGTTGAGTTTGGAATGATTGTGGTGGGGATTCTGCTTGTGGCTGTGAATATTTTGCTGCTCTGTCCTCTTCCTGCCCAAACAGACACGATAAAAGAAAGGACTGCTGCTCCTGCCCCAAAAGGAATCATTCCTGCAGAGTCATCATTGCATTCGGTCACCTTTGTGGCAGTGACTCAGTGGAGAGACACAACATCCTAAAGGATTTAGAGGTCACAGAGTGGAGGAGGAAGGGAGGAAGTGAGCACATCAGTATATATAGTAACAACAATAATAATAATAACAATATTTTCTATTGCTAGGGCTGTTTGTCCTGTGCTGGCTCCTGTGTGTGGCCCAGATGGAATCCACCTCCCCAGGCTTGCAGGAGTCCTTCAGGCTGGCTGGGACCTCACAGGCAACTTTGCATCCCTCCCAGCCCCCCATTCCTGCCGGGAATGCACCCTAGTGCTCGAGTCCCTGTGAAAAGGCTTGGAAAACACGGGAAAGCAGGATCACTCCAGGCCTGAGGGGTGAGCGGGGCCGGGAGGGGTTACCCCATGTCCCTGCCTGCTGAGGGGTGTATTGATCCCCCAAGAGTCTGCCCTGGGTCTGGTACTCATCAATACTGCGGTTATTGATCTCCCTATGGAAAACTGTGTGTGCGTATGAGATGGGAGGGTGACACCAGCTGGGGAGAGGCTCCAGACCCTCTGCAGAGCCCTCTCAGAGTCCCCCTGGCTCACTGGGGCTGCGGTGTGACAATAAAAAGGGGGTTTGGAGGACGGCAGGAAGGTCCCCACTGCACAGCCACACATCTGGAGAGGGGAGCAATCGCCAGACCTGCAGGAGTTGGGTTTTGGGGAGGGGCAGGAAGGGAAGGTGGCACAAGGACCAGCAGTGCCACGCTGCTGGGAAGATGTGGAGTGGCTGGTGTTGGTTCAAAGACACCAGGGAAAACCATGCTAGAGAAAGCAGCCCTTGGAGAAAGGCTGATGAGACTGGAGGTGTTTAGCTTAAATCAGATTTGAGGGCGAAAATAGTCTCCAAACACCCAAAATATGCAGAGGTTAAAGGCATGAGGCGTCTCCGTGTCTCCATCGGGTTGCAGTGAGAGGGTTCATGGCACCATTAGGGAGTCATTTGGTGGTGGCAAGTTGGCAAAGCAGATCCATGGTCCTTTCCCACCCTCCTGCTCTGAGCCTGGGATCTCCTCCCATGGGCCCTGACCACCAGTATTGCTGGGCTAGCAGGCACAGCCCCGTTGCAGAGTGGGTTTAATGAGCTGATCAGGTCTCTGTGACCAGCTTTAGGGGTTTTTGGCTTAAAATCTGCTCCTCGCTCTCCCCATGGTGAGATGCTTGCCAACATTTTTTCCTGGAGCAAGAGCAAGGGAGTGACATTCCTGTCCCTGGTGTGGTGACTCCTGGGGGGATCTGCAGGTCAGCAGGAGCTGAGGGGCAGATCTGAATCAGCAGGAAAGGCTCAGGCCATGTCTGGTGCTGAGGGAGGTGTCGCTGGTAGGGGCAGGAGGAATCCAAAATCCCAGCTCCTGCATGGTGTGGGAAGGACAAGTTTACGTGGGGCCGTGGTGGTGTTGCTCATGGAAAAGGAATCAGAAGAACCCAGGCAGCATCCAGCCATGGCGATCCTCAGAGTTTCCATCCTTCCCTTGGGATCACGACTTTAAATACACGGTTTCCCATGGGACATGGGGCTGGGAATAAAGGAGAAGTCCCACCGATGTAGAGGACAAGCTCGTGCCCTGGACAGCTGCGGTGACCAGGGAGCAGATTTCCACCAGGATCAGCTCTCTCCTGCCCAGCAGCCTGGGCTGTGGCCCTGCTGGCATTTTGGCCAGGTGACAGCAGCCCTGTGAGCACCCAGCCTCTCCTGCTCTGCCCAGCATGTCCCCAGCCAGCACGGAACACCCACGGGACAGGGACAAACAGAGCAGTTGGATATGTTTGCCTCCCCACCACCATGGTGTGAATTTCCTGATCCTTTCCTGCAAAATGCCCAGCAGAAATGGAGGGATGGATGTTCCTGCTGACTGCTGCTGTGCTGATCCTCCTCCTGGATCGTTATCCTTCTGTGAGAGGAAGATCTCCAGCAGCAAGAGCAAACAGCATTCCAGGCATTTTACCAATGCCTCCAGCAGGACCAGGAACAAGCCTGGAAGCGTTCCCCAGACTGTTACACAAAGCCAAGCTGAACATTTGCTGCTGGATACTTTGTAGGATGTTTCTCTGCTTTCCTTTTAATTCTGCTTTTTTGCTTCCAGGTCTGTTCTCTAATGCATGGCACAGCTCAGCCGAGGCTCCCAGGAGCTGGAGGGCATATCCAAATTCTCTGCCTGTTCCCAAGAATGGCCAAAGGGCTAGACACTGGAGGAACAGGCATCCTCAGGGCTTTTAGGGACCCATCTCAAGGACATGAGAGTGATGCCCAGTGAGAAGTCATATAAATCCAACAGATAAGAAACACTGGCACAGGGAGACTGGCACAGCCTGAGGGAGCAGCTGGGCACAGGGACAGTGCCGTGTTCAGGGAGAATTCAATTCTTCTGCATTTGATCTTGAAGGGTTCAAGGCCTGTTTGGGTTCCCTGTGGTGGTGGCAAAACCACCCTGACAAAGCACAGTGCGAGCCTTGGAGCTCAGCAGCTCCATTTTAACACACACCCAAAGTACTGTAAGTGCATGAAAACCACCCTAAAGTCAAGCCCACCTGAAAAAAACTCCCAATAAATGAGGGGAAAACTTTTCTGCTGCTGTCCTGGCCCTGTCCCTACTGAAGCCAGATCTTTTGCAAAGCCCCCCAAGCAAGAGTGGGAACCCTCCCCAGGTGGGGCTGGAGGCCAAAAGGCCCAGGACTGCTCCAGGATGAGATCAGCCCCAGCCCTGGAGCAGGTGGGTTTTCCCAGGGGAGGTGGAAGGCTGTCAAATGAGCAGAGGGTTGATAATACATTTACATCTATCTCTCTATGTCTACGTTCACACGCACGTGTTCATACGTGTCTGTATCTATACATGGACACACACACACACACCAGAGACACACTATGCATAGATCTGCCGTCTGCCACTATTTATAAGGGTTTGATTAATCCGAAAAACAAATTTGCCAACAGTGCTTTTCCTCGATTAATCAGGAAAACAAATTTGCCGACGCCGATCGTCCGATCCCTACGAAAATTCAGCAAGTAAAGGAACCTAAACCCTTTACGCTTTTGTTTTCCTGGTTGCATAAAGGCACTTTCTGATGATGTGAAGCAGCAGTTTGTTAAGAACTCTGTAACTGCAACGATTCCCATCACATCTGTAGCAAGTGCTACACAGGCACCGTAGGACGCAATGTCACTGCTCGCTCCTGTTCCGGAGCGTGGGAGCAGATTTGCTTTTTGCTTCGACGCAGAGGAAGGAAAGGTGAAACCTTCAGCCCTGTGCTGGTTTTGGGTCTCCCTGCGTGAGGCAGGCGCTGTGTTCCTGCCCCACACCTGATGTGGGTGCCAGCTCCTTGCTCACAGCATCCAAGGACACCTTCATTGGCCTCTGCCAGCCCGGGCAGGCCATCAGCTGTGAGCCTGCCGTGCAGGTCCGTGCAATATGTCAGTGGCTTTCCTATCAAAGGGTCAGAAATTAATTTGATTAAGGGTATTTAGTAATTAAACACTGCCTGGCCTGCAGCACTTGAGCCTGGCTGATCCCAGTCAGCCTCACTTCCCTCCTGAGCCACCAGCAGCTCCTCTTCCCACCACAGCGCATTTTCGGTCTCTGTCAGGGGCTCCAGTGGTGACCCAAGGGTTGGGAGCTGTGGGGGGTTTGCTGTTACTCACTGGAGGTTCCTGTTACTCACTGGAGGTTCCCAGCTGGAGAACACGTTGGAAACAGGGAAGAAATGTCTTTTGTTAACGCACCGGAAGACGGCACTAAATTGGTCTGAAACTCCTTCGCTCTCAAGACTTCCACACAGGACTCGTGCCCTGTGAAACAAACGCAAGATAACACCAAAAACCAGAAACAAACCAAAAGAAAAATCCCGCTCACGCTGCCCTCTCGCCTTCCCAGCAGAGTTATATCCACACAGACGTCTTCCCGTCTTTACTGCTGGAGCTGCCTTTCTCCAAGGAGGCCTTGGGTTTAGCACCTTGTTTCTCCTGGGCGGTGTTGGCCCTGTTCTGCTCCACCACGGTGCCCCCTGAGGCAGGGCTGCTGGTCCGAGAGGGCTGCGTGTTGGCCTGGGTGCTGCTGTAGCTCTGGAAGGCGATGTCCAGCTGCTCCTGGGCCACCCGCAGGTGCTTGTGCAGGGTGGACAGATCCGCCGGCAGGTTCTCGTCCGGGCTGGTGCATTGCTGCTCCTGAGCCACATTGGCCAAGTTCTGCTCGTGGGCCATCAGGCTGTTGGGAATCTTGGTGGATTTCTCGGATTTGACGACCAGGTTGTACTCGGGAGGGCAGGAGATGTTCTTGGGGTAGGCGTAGTTGTAGGGCGGCTGCCGGAAGCTGTTGATTTTGCGGTTGCGGATGGCGTCGCGGATGGTCCCGAAGCCCAGGTGGAACATCTCGCACATGTTCAGCAGCAGGCACAGGCAGCTCACCACGTACATCACCAGCAGGAAAATGGTCTTCTCTGTGGGCCGGGACACGAAGCAGTCCACGGTGTGGGGACAGGGGACCCTGTTGCAGACGTAATAAGCTTCCACCTCGAAACCGTAGAGCAAATACTGCCCTATCAAAAAGCAGACCTCGAAGGAAGCCCTGGTGAGGAGCTGGAAGACGTAGATTTTCATCAGTCCCTCCTGCTGGATGCGCCTCCTCCCGTCGTGCTTCTGCTGCTCCTTGCACTTGGGCTTGGCCTTGGCTTTCTCGTGCTCGGCCGCATCGTCGGAGATCATGGGCTCCTCCTCGTCGGCCTCCATGGCGTCCTCCATGTTGCGCACGGCCTGCCAGTTCAGGGCAAACTGCTTCTTCTTCTTGAAGCCCTTGAACTTCTTCTCCTCCTCGGCCGAGCGGGCAATCCTGTGGATGGCGTAGCCCAGGTACATGACGGAGGGCGTGGAGATCATGATGATCTGGAAGACCCAGAACCTGACGTGCGACAGCGGCGCGAAGGCGTCGTAGCAGACGTTGTCGCAGCCCGGCTGCTTCGTGTTGCACGTGAACTTGCTCTGCTCATCGGAGTAGATGGACTCGCCCCCCACCGCCGTCAGGACGATGCGGAAGACGATGAGCACGGTGAGCCAGACCTTCCCCACGAAGGTGGAGTGATTGTGAATCTCTTCTAGCAGGCGGGTGAGGAAGCTCCAGCTCATGTTGGTCATAAGGGCTACTCAGTTATAACCTGCGGGGAGAGGGGGAAATGAAACACTTGAGGTCACGTCTTGTGCCAGCGGAAGGACCAGAGCAGTGACTGTCCCTTGTGTTGGGCACTGCTGAGGTCACATCTCCAATCCTGGGGTCAAGTTTTGGGCCCTTCATGATGAGAAGGACATGGAGGGGCTGGAGTGTGTCCCAGGAAGGGAACGGAGCTGGGAAGGGCTGGAGAATTCCTGAGGGAGCTGGGAAAGGGCTCAGCCTGGAGAAAAGGAGGCTCAGGGGAACCTTGTGGCTCTGCACAGCTCCTGACAGGAGGGGACAGCCGGGGGGGTCAGGCTGTGCTCGCAGGGAACAGCGACAGGAGGAGAGGGAACACCCTCAGCACCAGGGGAGGTTTAGGTTGGATATCAGGGAAAATTTCTCCCCTGAAAGGGTGGTCAGGGCTGGAGCAGTGGAGGATGCTCCCACATCACAGAGACTTGCCCTGCTGAAACATCTTTCATTAGCAAACCCAGAAAAATGCAAAGAATCAGCGAAAGAATGGGAATATTTATGTTTACAGGCTGATGGCCCTTTTAAGTTCCTCTTGAAACAAAGCAAAACAAAACAAAACTTTAATCAAATACAGACTGTTTCAAAAATAAACCTTGAGAAGCTTTCAAGAGAAAACCATGCATTTATTAGGAGACCTGGACAGCTGGGGAGGAAGAGCTTGTAATAAGCTTTTTGTGTTTAGCTTAACTTCAGCCTGAGTTCCTTGGGTGACCTCAGGCAGCACTAAAGACAGGAGGAATCTCAGCGCTTGGCTGGCACAGCCCTGAGAGATACCTGGAGATGAGGGCAATAGGAAAAGCAGCGAGACCCAGAGAGCACTGGAGGAAGAGAAAAGAGAAGAGAAAGGAGTTGTGGAAAGAGTATGGACATCAACCCCAACTCTCCATGCTGGGTGAGCATGGCTGAGCGGGCATGAAGATTCAGGGGGAGAAGTTATCATAGAATTACAGAATCTTATAATTTTTGGGGGTTGGAAGGGATGAAAGATCATCTCATTCCATGGGCAGGGATACTTTCCAGCAGACCAGGCTGCTCCAAGCCAGCCTGGCTCAATGATGCCACGAGACACAAGCCTGATCCCAGCCTGGCTTTGCACCGCTGGAGACACAAAATTGTGTTTTTTGTGGGGTTTCCATGGTGGGAGCAGCCACGAGCACGGCGCCACGCGGGAGCAGGAAAGGAAACGTGCCCCGCTCTGTTCTCCACATCCAGCCCTTCTGGAATGCGATTTTGCTCCCGCTGCTTCCCAGGACAGGAGCCAAGCCGAGCTGGTTTGCTCAGCGCTGCTTTGCTCAGTGCTCGCCTTCGCGCTGTCCCCGTCGAGGGCTCTCGAGAGCAGGCAGATGGAATTTTCTAACCCTGCTATTTCCAGATCAAACAAATCCCCTGCGAACCCAAACCCCCAAGTCTTCACACGCCAGGCCGAGCCTGTGGGAGCGCTCTGCAGATGGTGCTATTCTTGTCCTGGGGCTGGAGAAACTGAGGCAGGGAGGAGAGAAACAGTCGGGTAATAAACCAGGGGAGGTGGGGAAGTTCTCCTCTCTGCCCTTGATGTATCCTCGAAGCTGCTGGGACTGGAATCCCCATCTCCTGCCCCACAAGTGATGCCTTGGTCAGCACAACTGTGCAAGTGGGACAATTCAGCCACTGCAGGACATGGAGAGTGATGCCCACGGAGATGTTCTTTATTTAGTGAGGAAATGTGGTTTATTCAGGTGTGAGATGGGAATGTTCCCTCTTTGAGTGCCTTTTTTTGCCTCCTTGCAGGGGATACACCCTGAGGGGTGTTTAACCCTTCCTCTGTTGTGTTCCCATTCAGATATGGGCAGGTTGGGGCATTGAAAGATTTGCAGGATGAATCCAGGCACTCGGCCAAGCTCCAGCTGATGGGGGCTGGGAAAGGAAGACTCTGCTGGGTGTGGGACCTGGTGCATCCTTCTGTGGAGCATCTGGGCCTGGATGAGGCAGGGCTGGATCCAGCCCCACTTTGGCTGCCCCAGGCAGGTGTCCAGCCCCCCACCAGCTCCCATCTGCACCCCAAATTAGCTGCAAGCTCCAAATTGCCCTTAAAATGCACTTTGAATGTCCTGCAGAGCAGTTCATCCAAAATTCAGTGCTCCCCTAAAGGGTTTCTGAAGCCTACACCGAGATAATTCACCGTTTTGCAAGTGTTACTCATGGACACAATTCCCAAAGCTCTGACTCACCTCCCAGGAGCTGTTTGTTGGGGCAGGAAGGGTCTGACCAAGGCTGTGACAGCTTTTGGGGTAAATATTCACGTTTTGAACTGATATTTATCTGGGTTGTTAACAAAGCACCTCCCGTCTCCTCTGTGAGACACATTTTAGGAAGGAGCACCCAATAAAATGCTCCCAAACCTCCTGAGTTGAGAAATTACAAAATAACAGAAGTGATGGGTTGTTGCTCTGAGAAGTCCATCCCTGACTGCCAGCCACACCCCTGAGCTGGTCCTACTGCTGCCCCTGCAGCTCAGCCCTCTGTGCACATCTGGATCTGCAGGAACATCTGCAGGAAACAGTCACGAGCTGTTCCCGTGCCCCTGGACCCCGCTGTGTGCCATCACACCTTGATGTTGCATCCCTGTGTGTCCACCTGCTCTCCTGGCATTGTGTTTGAGAGCAGGAGCCGAAGGAAATGAGGTAAAAACCCCTCCCTGCAAATCAGTTCGGTTAAACCTCCAGTGGGTTTTAGGACTCACTGGCTACAAAGGCTAAACTGTGAATTTTCAATGTTTTTAATTGCTTGGGCGGGGGGTTAGTGCGCCGTGATGTTTTGGAAGCAATTATAAATAAAATGAGCTTCCAAGGAAAGATTTGTTTACAGTGTTGATGAATAGATTGGCACGAGGAAAAGGCTGTGTCTCCTCAGAATCCCAGCCACCGAAGCACAGAACATGGATTTTTGCATCTTTCCACCTGCTACAGACCCAATTGCTCTGTGCAGTGTGGAAGTTACGCAGTCTGGAGGGATAAAACCCCATCCGTGTGGCTGTGCAGCAGGCAGGTGGATTAGGTGAGGTGGTTCAGGTATCTGAATTATCTCCCAAAGAACGGGAGAAATCATTCTCTGCCTCTGAAATCATCCATTCACCCATCCCTCATCACATGCCACCTCCACATTAGCTGACACACAGTGCGTGAAACGCACACAGGGCACAAGTTCTGCTTCAGAACAGCTACAAAGGAGAGGTGGAAGCCTCAAACCACCAGCAGCACCTGGAGCACTCAAACTGTGTGCAGGCAGTGCAGGAATGAGCTGTGGGCTCCACATTCCCGCCACGGTCACCTCCCCAAACCCGCTGAGCCCTCGGCACAATCACAGGTACAGCTGTAGGAACTGGGAAAACTTTTACAATCACAGGCACAGATGTAGGAACTGGGAAAACTTTTAAAACCTGAGTCTAAAACGAGCCGAAGCAGGAGGAAAAGTTAAACCCGCGCTAGCTGGATGTCCTTCCATCCCGCACAGTTCTCGCTGCCTGAACCGCAGGGAAAACAACGGGAGAGGGGGAAAAAATCTACTTACAGAGACATGGTGCTGCTGGCGGTGGGTGTCCCTCCTGCCCCGGCATTCCTGTGCCCGCGGTCCCTCCGCCCGGCCCTGGATGGAGTCCCTCGGGCTCGCTCCAGCGCAGTATTTAAGGCGCTGCCAGACCCCGCCTTAGCCGCCCCAGCGCCGGCAGCCCCTGCCCGACCCCCGCCGGTCCCACCGCCCCTGCTGCCCCCCCCGAGCCTCGGGACGAGCCGGGAAGGTGCTCTGCAGAGCCGCCAGGCGAGAGGGGGGCACTGGTTTTGAATCCAAACAAGCCGCCGGGTCTGGTTTGAGGAGCGCCGCCTGGAATTTGGCTGCCGAGCGCTTGAGTCGGTGCGGAGTGAATTAATAGCATCAGCTTGTGGCACGGGTAGCAGATTTGTGAGACAGAGAGCGTGACTAATAGGGAACATGTGGCAAACACATTCTGGTAAAAGTTCCTTGGCTGTCGGGAGGGGGAAAATAATTTTTTAAAAAGGAGGGAAAGCTCACTAGTGGGGAAAAACTTCCTTTGCTGCACCCCCAGGAAAAGCTGTCCCTGAAAGAAGTGTTTCACCTCTCTCCGAGCTGGTGGAGGGAGCAGAGAGCAGGTGAAAGGTGGGGGAGGGGTTCTGAGCACACACAGAGACTCTTCTGTCTGCAAGAAGGAATTGGTGGGATGGGGATGCACATGAAGCCTAAGGCAAGAGGTTTTCGGGAAGAAAACCTCCCCCATGATGGTCCAAGGAGCACCTGCTCCATCCATGAGGAGCTATGGCATTGCCATTCGTCAGAATCAAGGCTCTGGGTGTCTGCCGAGGTGGAAATAGAGGGTCAAGGCAGAAAGTCCACCCAAGGAAGCAACAGCAGCAGCCAGGTCCTGGAAAGGATCGGATCTCTGATTTAATCCCAGTGTGCACTGGGATTCAGGGGGGCATTGGAAACCATGTGGTTCATCAGGAACTTCCATCCCTGCTCCTGACAAAGCAGGATATGCAGACCTCTGGATTTCCAAAGAGCCTGAATGGATGTGGAAGGGCAACTCCTGTTCACTGGAGCCTGTGTGGATGCTCTTGCAAGGAGCAGCATCTGCACTGCACTTTATTCCAGTGACATTCCTCCAGGTTTTAAGTTATAAACTAATTACTCACTTATCATTACTGGTAAGTTAATTCCCTGTTTGGAACCTGTCACCTAAAATAGGCAGGAAAAGCCCTGTCAGCTGAGTGAGGTGTAGGGATGAACACACCTCTATGGGAATATGCCACACCAGGAAAACCAGGTTTTGGGAGGCATTTTTGGGGAATAAAACAGTTAAATCTATAAATAAATAGGGGAATTTGGGGAATAAAAGAGTTGAATTGTCACAACCCTGGCATCATGTTTCAACCTCAGCACACAGATAGGTTTCTCTCTCAAAGGACATAGGGAGGTCTCAGAGGAGAGCACTGGGGCTGGAGATCTCCAAACCTACGCCAGCCTCCCTGGGGATGTCCCACTGAGAGGGTGACAACGTGCAGTGAGCTGAGGCTCCGTTATCCTTGCGTGTTCCTGGGGCTGGGTTTGGCCTCCAGCATGCTGGGGCAGTGACCTCCTCCCCCTCAAGGTCCTTCAGGTGTGGAGACAGCAGTGGTCACCTCCAAAGGGCCACTGAGTGTCCTTTGGGTGCATCCCTTGCACGCAGGGACCCTCCAGCACATGCCACACCTCCTCCTCCTGAAAGCCACAGCCTGTGACATCCCCAGAGCTGAGGGATGGTCACCAAGAGCTCATCCCCACCAAAGAGCTGTGGGGAGAGTCCCACCGCTCCCAGGGTAGTGTTATAGGTAATTCAGAAATAACCAGCTGAGAACAGCTCCGCGGGACCGAGGGCAGCCGCGCAGAGATCAAAGGCAGCTCAGAGTGATCCGACTCCTGTGGGTCAGATTTTCCAGGCTCTTTGCTTTCTGACCATTAGGGTTATTTATACACACAGCACTCGTGTCTGGGTGAAGGTTTCTGGGGCATCTACTCCTGCCCCAGCCTCGTGCCCAGTACCCCATCACCAAACCAGCACCCCGGAAAGGAGGCAGAGCCAGAAATGAGTGTCCAGGGAAAAGCTCAGCCCTGCAGCACCCCGTGTCCTCAGTTCAATGCCTGGCAATGAGAAATGGCAATAAAAGAGAGGAGACAGAGGGGAAGGGGTGTGATGGAGCTTTGGATAATTCTGGATGCTGCTGGGAGTCATCTCTCCAAGGCACCTCTCCCCCAGGCACTGTTTGTGTCTCAGAGCAGTGATCTGTACCTATTTATTTAAATGCCCTATTGGAATAAATAAATGCTGTCACCAATGGTAATGAGACCTGGTGTGACATCTCCCTGCTACGTCAGGGGTGAGGGGTGACCATAATTATCCACTCCGAGCACAAACCTACAAAGCTCTGCACTGGACTGGGCTGACAGTTCGTTTTCTTCTCTAATTTTCCTCTTCTGGATATTTATTTGTTCGGTTTTTAAACCATATGCAATGAAGATATGCTTTGTGCAAATGATATGCCTGTTTTCAAAACAAGACCCACTGTGTTGAGACAAATGCCATGAAATTGAAATAAACTAAAAATGCCAACTTTTTACCTTATCAATTATTGTTGGGTTTGGGCTTTTGAGACGATGGAATTTCCCATCTGAGAAGCAAAAATGTTTGAACACCACAAGTGAGAGCAAAATGTGAAGCAGCAGTTTTAGTTCTTATCTTTTTCCTCTTTGATAAACTCCACTAAAATTTTCCCTGACTTTTGCACGTGGGATGCAGGACACATCCTCACCTTTGGTGGCTGTGGATGCCACTTTGAGAGAGATTTGTGATGGAAAGCGTGGCAAAGGCACTGCTAAAAAGGAATATTGGACTTGGAAAATATTCTTTCCCCTTCTGCGTAAGCTAAAAATCCACTGAACTGTGTTATTTTTCTTATTAGTCAGTAATTTGGTGGCTGTTAGCAAGAAAAAGGACCCTGGGGGTTCCAGCTTTGTCAGAGCTGCTGTCCCACCGGCACACAGGTGTGGGGGGATCCATGGGTTTGGAAGAGGATTTGGGCTCATTTTCAACCAGTTTGGTTCAAGCCAGCACTGCAAATTCGACATTTCTGTGGTTTAAAAAGTTCTGTTGTTTAAAAAGTGAGCAAAGAACATGCCTGGCTGATAGGCCCAGGTAAAGGGAGCACTGCAGAGAATCCCAAAATCACAGAAAAGGCTGTGCCAGGGTCTGTGGCTAAAATCTGCTCCATCACAAAACTCTGCTTGGGCTTTTCAGGGCAGTGGTGACGACAGCCCCGATGCAAATGCAGCATTTGAATGACAGAAAAACAAGATCTCGACTTATTCATCATCAGGCTGATTTTTATCCTGCATCCAGCTCTGCTTCTTGGATGAACCCGAGGAGATTTTGATCTGGATCAGGGTGACGTGGTTGGTCTCTGGATCTTTGCGAGGACGAAACAGAGAAAATCTGGTCTTACACATTTTGCCAAAGCCCGTGGGGATTTTGGCTGAATAATGTAAGACTGTTTGAAAATGAGGTGAGGGATGTTTTCCTTCATGCGCTCTGAAAATGTAAACTCTGGCTCTGAGCTGCCATGACATTTGGACCACAGTTATGCCTCAGTTAGCACAGAAGATAGGTCAGAAAGTGGAATTTCTGTGAAGTTTGCATTGGTTTGTGCCTGGAGCAAAAAGCCAATGCTGTTAGCAGAATAAATTACATTTCTGTGGAAAAACAGGGAAAAGTTTCCTTCAGATATCGCTGGCTGATGACTGTGGAAAGGTAAAAGCACTTCACTTTGAAAATGACCAAAACCCTAATCTGATACAGTTAAATAACAATAAGATTTGAATTCCAAAGTGCAAAAGCCCAGGGGAAATGTTTAAACCTGCTGGAGAGCAGAAGCAATTTATTCCAGCCCTTCCCAGCTGAAAATTTCGCCACGATGGACACATTCTTGAGATAAGTTTCAGTGCTGAGGAAAAACATGAATTTTTCTGAGGGGAATCTTTCTGCTGAAGCGTTCAAGGTGGTGAGGTGACACAGGGGATGTACTGAGAGGTGGCAAGAAGGGACTCAGGTGGAGCCCTGGGACATGGCTCAGCAAAGCCCTTTATAGCATTTTCCTCCGGCGTCTATTCCTGCTCCAAAGAAAACATCTGCCTCGATAGCCAGGGGTCAAACCCAGCCGTTATTCCCTCCTCTATTTGCTTCCCTTTCCTGGAGTAGCTGGAGCAGCAATGGAAATGAAAGGCCATCTCCAGCCCCACCCGTCGGGGTCATCCCTGGAGCTGGAGCTGCCCATGTTTCTCCTGAAATCCCATCGTGCCTCCCCGAGCTCTCATAACAGGAAGCAATAAACTTTCCAGTCGGTGTTGCCAGCCCTGTGAAGCCCAGCCAGGCTCGACTTGCTCTAGACCTTCCTGAACTCGGACAAAAGAGCAAAAAATAAAATTTGAAACAATTCAATTAAAATCAGAGGAAATCCATCCCCTGGCGAAACGGGGCCGTGCAAAAGTTCACAGCTCATCTCCTCCTCCTCCTCCTCCTGCTGTTGTCCGTGTGGGCATTCCTCCATCCACAGTTCACCCCACAGCAGTGCCTTAATGCAGGTGGGGGCCGGGGAAAAGGGTCAGGGTGTATGGGAAAGGTTAGGGGATGCTGGAAAAAAAAGGCAAATGGACACATTGTTGGCTGCTCCAGAAAGGTGTGGGTCTGGTGGGTTTTTTCCTCTAACACCTGTGGATGGGCAGAGATGGAGTGGGAGGAGGGAGCTTGGAAGAGCCCCAGGAAAAGGGGTGAGGAGAGGTCAGAAGCTCAGCCATGGCTTCGAGGTCCACTCGAGAGCTGCTGGGTGAGGTCCCTGGCTGGTGCCAAGTGTGTGAAAGGAACATTTTCCCCTATTTTTCAGCTGCACGAAAAGCACATCCACAGTGTCAGTGCAGGCAGAGGGAAGGGGATGGAGCAGCAACACCTCAGACACAGCTCGAGGGTAAAGAACAAACCCCGGAGTGCAGTGGGGCAGTTCTGTCCTTGGGATCCACACGAGCAAAGCACAAGACATGGACCTGTTGGAGTGAGTCCAGAGCAGGACACGGGGATGTCCCCAGGGCTGGAGCCCCTCTGCCCTGGAGCCAGGCAGGGAGAGCTGGGAGTGTTCCCCTGGGGAAGAGAAGGCTCCAGGGAGAGCTCCGAGCCCCTGGCAGGGCCTGAAGGGCTCCAGGAGAGCTGCAGAGGGACTGGGGACAAGGCATGGAGGGACAGGACACAGGGAATGGCTTCCCACTGCCAGAGGGCAGGGACAGATGGGATATTGGGAATTAGGAATTCCTGGCTGGGATGGAATTCCCAGAGCAGCTGTGGCTGCCCCTGGATCCCTGGCAGTGTCCCAGGCCAGGCTGGACAGGGCTCGGAGCAGCCTGGGACAGTGGGAGGTGTCCCTGCCATGGCAGGGGTGGCACTGGATGATCTTTGAGGTCTCTTCCAACTCAAACCATTCCATGATTCCACACTTTATGAAAGCAAGACATGCTCAGCACCTCCTCCAGTTCTCCTCAGCAATCTCCTCTTGCAAACACCTGCAATACTCATAGGTTTAGGGATTTTTTTTGTGTGCAAAATGCTTTGCAATATCACAGTCAGGCTGCTGACCCTGAGAGTTTGACTATTTTTTTTTTTCCAGCTGTTCCAGTGGAAAAAATGATGGTGTCATTTCTGTCATCACACACCTCATCCATGGCAGACATGGGGACAGCCTCTGCCACGGATGGGATGACCTTCACACCCAGCCAGGACAGCGACCAGAAATGGTCAGAGATTATTTAATGTTTTATCTTCTCTCAGATAACAAGTGACAGAACCAGAATAAATGGCCTCAAGTTGCACCAGAGAAGGTTTAGATTGGATATTAGGGGAAAATTCTTCACAGAAAGAATTGTAAAACATGGGAACAGACTGCCCAGGGATGTGGTGGAGTCGCCATGCCTGGAAGTGTTCGATATTAGGGGAAAATTCTTCACAGAAAGAATTGTAAAACATGGGAACAGACTGCCCAGGGATGTGGTGGAGTCGCCATGCCTGGAAGTGTTCAGAAGCTGTGTGGATGTGGCACTTGGGGACATGGTTTAGTGGTGGTTATGATGGTGCTGGGCTGCCTGGTGATGAGCTTCAACAATTCTGGTTCTAATTTCTTTACTAACCCAAAAATGTCTGTAATTTGCCAACCCAAGTACAGATCAGAGAAACCTCTCAACCCTAACAAGGCCAGGGGCTTGCAGTGAGCAAGTACCCCATGAACTGGTCCAGGAACAGGACCCCCAGGGTCCAGCCCAGGTATCTGCACCAGGTCCATGCCCTGCCTGGATCTCAGGATGTTCCCTCATCCTGCCCTGGCCATACCCTGGCACCACTGAGGGCTGCCCTGCCCTGCACCATCCATGGGCAGAGCTCATGCCTTGCTGCTTGGAACAACCTTAACTACTCTAATGTGGTTAAAGTCCCCCTTGGGCCATTGGGAAGAGCTGCTGTGCCTGGGAGCAGCTGCAAGGTCCTGCTCTGGTGTAGTATCACCTCAGGGTGCTGAGTCCCACTGAGCTCTGCTCTGCCATGAACAGAATCACAGAGCCCCAGAGTGGTTTGAGTGGCAGGGACCTTAAAGACCATTCATTCCACCCCCTGCCATGGGCAGGGACACCTCCCACTGTCCCAGGCTGCTCCAAGCCCTGTCCAGCCTGGCCTGGGACACTGCCAGGGATCCAGGGGCAGCCACAGCTGCTCTGGGCACCTGTGCCAGGGCCTTGCCACCTTCACAGGAAGGAATTCCTTCCCAGTATCTCATCTAAAGCTACTCTCTATCAATTTAAAGCCATTCCCTCTGCCCTGTCCCTCCATCCCTTGTCCCAAGTCCCTCTCCAGCTCTCTTGGAGCCCCTTTAGGAACTGGAGGGGGCACTAAGGTCACCCCGAAGATTCTCTTCTGCAGGCTGAACAATCCCAGCTCTCTCAGCCTGTCCCCATGGGAGAGGTGCTCCACCCCTCTGATCACCCTGGGGAGCCTCCCCTGGTCCCCTAAACCCATCACCCCACAAGCCCATCACCCCACACTTTGACAAGGGTTCTGCTTGCAAGAGCAGAGGTGAAGCTCAGGCAGCAGAACTTGTGAGATAACACAGAAGTGTATCTAAACCATAATATTTGAAATACCAAACCTTTCTGCAGATTCCAGCACTCACTGCTGGGATATGTATTTCCCAATCTTTTGGCTTTGGAGAAGCCTCTGCCTTGCCAGGTCAGACAGAGCCATAGCAGCGAGGCTGCTCCACAATCCAAGTGTTGTGCAAATGGGGACAAGGGCTGGGAGCAGCTGTCAAACCCTTCCTTCCACCACAGAAACCCATCCCTGTGCCCTGCTGCAGACCTGCCACCCCAAATCATTCAAATGTCCTCCTGAGATCAGCCCTGGACAACTGGACATCAGATTTTCTTTATGGCAACGAAATCTTTATGGTAAAGAAACACAAAAGCAACTTTAAAAGGATATTTAAGACAACAACAAGTTGCCCAGAGAGGCTGTGCCCTCCCCATCCCTGGAGCTGTTCCAGACCAGGTTGGACAGAGCTTGGAGCAGCCTGGGATAGTGGAAGGTGTCCCTGCCTGTGGCAGGGGGTTGGAACAAGATGATCTTTGAGGTCTCTTCCAACCCAAACCATTCTGGGATTCCATGGAGACAAGAAGGAAAATGCCAAAGCAAAAGTCCCAGACACTTAGATGTGACTTTATGGCCCATTTCCCCATTACTAATTAGACCTAACGAGAGTTAAAAGGGAAGAGAAAGACTCAAGCATGAAAAATGAGGCAGCAAATGGGTTGGACGTGCTCTTGCCAACTGTTCTTAGATAACAGAGAAAACAGAAAATAAGGGAAAAAGGAAACATTATTACTACAAGGGCTTTCCTACCCTCTGGCCAGGCTCCCAGCACAGCCGGGGCAGGTTCTACTCTGCTCACCGAGATACTTCATTACACCAATATCACCAATTAAATAACCCCTTAGGTAATTAGACACAGATTTAATTATCCATGCAGGTTTACATGCAGAGAAGAGGATGAGAGAGGAGAGCCCAGGGCTGGGCGAGCAGCACGGTACCTTCCCCAAGCTCCGGGATGGAGCATCGGCGAGGGCTGATGGTCCTGACCCGATGAAGGTCTGCTCCGAAGGCGAGCTCGGGGTGGAAAGGGACGGGAACCTTCCTGGCTGTGTTTACATAGGTGGCCCCCACCTGCTGACGCCGCAGAGGTCAGCGGCTCCTGCCTCACATCTGGACAGCTCCGGGTCCCCCGTGCCAAGAGGGGACACCACGTGTGTGTCCATCCCCAGAGCTCACAGGACAGGAGGGGTGTGAGATCAGTGTCCCTGCAGCCCCTCTGGGGGGATAGTGGCATGGAGAAGGTGTCCCCAGGCTGACACCCTGGTGGCAATGGGGACAGGCCCCGCTGGCCCTGGGCCATGCTGCTGCTCCGAGCCAAGGCTGACTCAGACCTGCAGGGCTGGAGGTGCTTTGGGCACCCAGCAGGGCTCCGGCAGCACCTTCTGCACCCCTGCACCACACAGAGCGTGAGCCCAGAGCTGCCTGTCTGCCAGGCTGCCCAAACCCTACACCAGCACCACAAACCCTGCACCACACCCGCCTGTCTGCCAGGCTGGGCAAACCTGCACCACACAGAGCACCCACCCAGAGCTGCCCCTATGCCA
>VZRL01005613.1:67076-99215 GCA_013397895.1 Origma solitaria | reverse complement strand
GCCTGTCTGCCAGGCTGCCCAAACCTGCACCACAGCACCAACCCTGCACTGGCACCACCAAACCCTATACCAGCAGCATCAAACCTACACTGGCACCACCAAACCTACATCAGCAGCACCAAACCTTCACTGGCACTACCAAACTCTACACCAGTACCACCAAATTCTACACCAGCACCAGCACCACAAACTCTACACCACGGCACCAACCCTACACCAGCACCAGACCTACACAAGCACCAACCCTACACCAGCTCCACCAAATTCTACACCAGCACCACCAACCTTACACCAGCACCACCAAACCTACACTACACCACACCCCCAAACCCTACACCAGCATCCCCAACCCTACACCAGCATCCCCAACCCTACAGCAGCACCACCAACCCATACCCCACCTTCAGCAAACTGCAGAGCATCCCCCAGACCTGTGGTGTCCCAAGTTTGGGGCCATGATCCCAAGGCTTGCCATGATCCTGTCATGCTCCAGGCTAAGGCCGACACTCCCAGCCTTGCCATCTGTCCTCTCCTGCCAAAGGAGGGACCAGGCTGGTCCCTGCTGCCTTCACCCCACACTGTGCCAGGATGAAAGGAGCTAGGAGATCTGGGCTGCAGCCTGGTGTCCTCAGAGGGCCATTATGGGATGGCACCTTTCCCCCTCCCTCCGCAGACAGGATCCATTGCATGGCCCCACTGCAGGAGAGCATAATCCCTACAGCCTCGATCCTTAATGAACACGTGGGGCTGTGCAGGTCATGGAATCACAGAGGCTCAGAATCCCTGAATCCCAGGATTGTGAGGGTTGGGAGGGACCTCTGGAGATCACCCAGTCCCACCCCTGCGCAGGCAGGGTCACCTGGAGCAGGTGACACTGGCACTCCTCCAGGTGGGTTTGGGATGTCTCCAGAGGGGGACACTCCATGCCCTCCCTGGGCAGCTGCTCCAGAGCTCTGCCACCCTCCGTGGAAAGAATCTCTTCCTCATGCTGAGGTGAAACTTGTGTTTTGGTTTGTGGCCATTGCTCCTCGTCCTGTCCTGGGCACCCCTGGAGAGGTCACTGGTCCCGGGGGTGGGGGACAGCCCCACTCAGTGCCCCTCAGGAGGCCACAGCAGCTTGTGCTCCCACACGAGCACACTCTGCTTCCCAACAGGTTGCTCCAGGGTATGAGCAGCAATAAAAAGCTGGAGAGAAGAGAGGATAATATAGAATCCAGCTGCGAAAACAAAGATTAAATCCCTCCGAGCCCACGACCTCCCTTGGCCAACGTGCGGGAAAAAACGCGCCAACATCAGTTCCTCTCCCCACGTCCCTCCAGCTGGTGATTTTTCATGAATGAGCACGCTGGGGCAGCAGGGGAGGGCAGGAAGATGGAGGAGGAGGAGGTGGAAAGCCCTTCCACGCCTGATACACAGGGGAAACTCTGCAGCCTCGTGGCTGTGGGTCTGAGCCAGCAATGCTCCCGCGCTCGGGGCTGATCCACAATGATGAGCGAGCAGCGAGAGGAGGTTTCTCTCTTTGCTTTCAGGTTGGTCCTGAATGCACAGATCGTCCCAAGGGAGCACCAGGCCCACGGGTGCAGGTTTTGCTGGAGAAATGAGAGCTCAGGTGAGCACTGCCCTGCTCACCCCAAACCCTGCACCACCCCTGGGATGTGGGGGGTCCTGCTTCTAGGGCATGTACCCCCAGCATCATGGGTGCTGGTGAATTTGAATGGTTCCCTTTGGCTGGTTCTTCAGGGACGCCTGAAGCTCCACTGTGAGGCTGGGGACAGCACACAGAGGATGTTGCAGTCATGGTTTAATTCACAATAACACTAAAATCCCCCCATGACATGCAGGGAGCTCCTTCCCAGGCTCCCAGACTGGTGCTCACATTTCTTCCACACTTTCTGCCAGCCCAGGGCCACTTCAGCCTCCTCTGCTAAGTTTAAAGAGGCAAGCAGCACAGAAAACGCTGTGGAAAGAGGGTATATAGGGAAAAATAAAAAAATTTCCTTTACTTTGCAATAAATCACCCTTAAAAATGCCACAGCAGGGTCTCTGACCTCCAGGCAGCTTTTGGGACATGTCTCAGTTTGTTGCTGCTCAGCTGAGGTCCATCCTCTTTGCTGTGCTGGGCACCCAGCCCACCACATTTCGGTGTTCTGGAAACCCCCTGAGACTTTTCTGGAGTGAAAAGCTGCAATCAGTGACCCTGGCCATTACCAGGAGCTGAGGAAAGAAGACAAAGTGGTGGGAGGCTCTTCTTGAAAATTCACTCTTTCCACCTCTGGTTCTTTCCCTCCCTTCCTCTCCAAGCCATCCTCCCTTCAGTCTCCAGACAGAAGTAATTAAGAAACCACACCACCATCTGTGTTTCTGAGAAACCTGAAGAAGCAACAACTCCAGGGACATGACTCAAACCCCAAATCGTGTTCTGCTGGGGGGCTGGAGCCAGAGGAGCAGTCCCACACCTGACTGGTGGCACCTGACTCGCTGAGCTGCGATGAATATGAAGCCTCTGAGATTCCTTGTGTCATTTAAAAGCAGACCTGCATCCATTGTGATCTTTTTTCCTGGCTGCTTTTTTGGTCCCTACTGACCTCAAAGCCTTGGAGTCTCCACCTTAATCCTCTGGAACTCACGTCAGTGCTGCTCAGCCAATTCTGTGCTGTCTCTAGGGTGACTCCAGGCAGAAATGAGCAGGAGATCCCTATTTCATACCCTTTATTCCCTATTTCATACCCTTTATTCCCCATTTCACCCCCGTGTCACACAGGAAATTAGTTCCAAGAGTGGTGTGCACCATTGCCTCCTGTGTGGATGTGCCTGTTCTGCCATGACAAAATGTCACTGCACTGCCCTACCATGGCCACAGACCCCATTTTGTGTCCATCCCTACTGTTTTTACTTACATTCCTGACCCCAAGGCTGAGCAGACCCTCTCCTGGCACACCTAACACCACACCTGAGCAGACCCAGACCTGGGCAGCCCTCGTCCTGCTGCTGCCCATTCAGAGCTCCTCACTCCCCCCCTTCTGAAAATCCCGCTGACCAAGTGGGATTTCTCCTTTGGCCAAAGCCTTTCTTTTCTGCTCTCCATTTAATTGCCAAGAATTTCCAAAACCTGGTGGAAAA
Organism: Origma solitaria; assembly: GCA_013397895.1. Taxonomy (NCBI): domain Eukaryota; kingdom Metazoa; phylum Chordata; class Aves; order Passeriformes; family Acanthizidae; genus Origma; species Origma solitaria. Next base: position 96,095 of record VZRL01005613.1, on the reverse strand, counting down.
TTAGAGAACCAGCAAAACCTGCCCTGCCTTGGAGCGCGGCGCGTTCGTTTCCTGCCAGCCATCCTCTGTCAGGCGCTGAGAGCAAAATATTTCGGGCCTTCCAGGCACTAAATCACCCCGTTGGACTCATAACGGGGGCAGCTGAACTACACCTAGTTCCACCTATTGAAATGACGGCAGCAGCTTCCATCCCACAGGAGCTGACCCCTCTGCTGCCGCTGGAAGTGCCAATGACATCCATTTCCAGAGGTGTTTGTGGGGTTTGGAGCCGTGCAGAGCCAGGGGTGGAGGGCTGGAGATGGGATGTGGGGATGTTCACCCCAATGGAGACGCCAAGGGCTGCGTGGAGGGGGAATTGTGGCCTTGCTGAGCAATTAGCCCTACCAGACTAATCATTGAGGGTCATTAAGGTTAGAAAAGAGCTCTCAAGTCCAAGCACTGATCCAGCACTGCTGTGTTTAGCACAAACACTGTCCCCAAGTGCCACATCAGTGAGGCTTTGAACACTTCCAGGGATGGCTCCACCACTGCCCTGGGCCTTCCAATGCCTGACCACCCCTTCAGGGAGGAAATCTTCCTGAATATCCAATATAAGCCTCCCCTGGCCCAGCCTGAGGCCGTTCCCTCTCCTCCTGTCCCTGTTCCCTGCGAGTACAGCCTGACCCCCCTGGCTGTCCCCTCCTGTCAGGAGCTGTGCAGAGCCACAAGGTCCCCCTGAGCCTCCTTTGCTCCAGGCTGAGCCCTTCCCCAGCTCCCTCAGCCTCTCCTGGGGCTCCAGACCCTTCCCAGCTCTGTTCCCTTCCTGGGACACACTCCAGCCCCTCCATGTCCTTCTTGTCGTGAGAGGCCCAGGCAGGGACACAGAATTCCAGGTGCCCCAGCAGTGCCAGCACAGGGGGACAATCACCACCCTGCATCAAACCAGGTGTCAGCTGCTCAGTCAGAATGCCCTGCGCATCAGCATCTACTCCAGCCATAAAACCAGAGAACATCTCAGACTGGAAAGGATCTGCAGGGACCATCAAGTCCAATTTGCTCCAGTCATCACTGAAATCCTTCACTCAAAAACACCTGACGTGGCTGCTGGGCTTCACAGGACCGGGAAGTGGGGTCACCATGGGGGTCTCCACGGAGGTCACCATGAAGGTCACCATGGGGATCACCATGGGGGTCTCCATGGAGGTCACCATGGAGGTCACCCATGGAGGTCACCAGAGGCTCCTCTTGCAGCTCTCAGCAAAGTCTGCCCAGCACAGAGCCCACACACACTCAGCCATTACCTGCCCCATCCTGGCCAGCCCCAAGAAGTCACTGCTCCTTCACCAGGTGTCCCTGCCCGGATTTCTGTCCAGCTTCCACTGTTGGAATTTTGGGTGCTTTCAGCTGTGATTTGGGGAATGACCCATTTTATGCCTTTTCATGCCTGTGCATGCAACATTAAAGCAGCGATGAGAAAGGGATTTGGAAACACTCAGCCTCTCTGCCATGCAGTGGAAGGGGCTGGGTGAAATCTGCTTCCCTGGGCAGGTCCGGTTTTGAAAAGCAATTACTGGCAGGGAAGACCAAATCCTGCATTCCTCAGCAAAGGAATCCGGATGATGTCACCTCCTGCCTGGTGGCAGGAGCATTCCTGCCTGCAGCGGCTCCCTCCAGGCAGCCCCTGCCTTTCCTCCAAATATTTTTTTTGGAAGCTTCCCATTACAAGGAATAACAGCAGGATGGACTCTCCTACTGTAAGGTTTGTCCCTGACCAGCACGTTCACAGGGCCATGGGTTAATAGAGGCTCACAAGTGTCAGCCAAAATTTTATTGCCAGTAGCAGAAGTGGGGGATTTGTTGGCTTTGTGTCTTTTTATTTTTTTGCTCCTTTAGAATTTGTGTGGTTCAGTGCACGCTGAGAGATATCAGAAATCTCTTAAAACAGAAGATTCCCTGCTTCACTAAACCACTTTGAAGCAAATTCCTTAAATTTTGTAGCATGAGTGCCTGGACTAGAGGCACGTAGATGTGCCTGTGATCCTGTGGCTTTCTCTCCCTCCCTTCCTATTAGGATGCATCCAGCAGGACATATCTACCGAGGTGCCTGATGCTAGCCAGGACCTTTCCTAAACAACTGGCCGGGAATAAATAAAGTGCTCTTTTCCCTGGCAGGGGAGTCCCAGCAGATGTTTCTAGGAAAAGGGTTGCAGGGGTATGGAGCAATTGCGGGGTAATGTGGAGGCAGGACCCTGTGCCACGGTCTCGTTGAGAGGATAAAATCTCCAGGATTGGTTTTAAGGCACTTGGGTGGGATTTCATTGCCTAAACTTGGGTGATCCAACTTCCTCAGAGCTGAGCTCGACATCTTCCCTGTGAGGGTGAGGAGGCCCTGGCACAGGTGCCCAGAGAAGCTGTGGCTGCCCCTGGATCCCTGGCAGTGTCCAAGGCCAGGCTGGACAGGGCTTGGAGCAGCCTGGGACAGTGGGAGGTGTCCCTGCCCATGGCAGGGGTTGGAACAACAAAGTCCCTTCCAACCCAAACCACCCTGGGCTTTATGACCTCCCTGACATCCAAGGACTGGTCTGGGACTCATCTCAGTTTCCAGCTCTTCTCTCTGCTCCTCTCAGGATCCGGGAGAGCTGGAACATGCCCTGCCCAAGATGGGGTGTCTCACTGCAGCCCTTTCCTGCTATTTTACACTTTAAATTGCCCTTAAGAATTCCCATTCCACACCAATGTGCTGCCTGCGCCCCACGGATCACCTCCTTCTCCTCAGCACTCGTGATGTTGGAGAAGGGAAGGTGGACACATTGGAGGCATCAGGAGCTGATTTCAAAATGAATAAATTCCTTCCCCATTGCTGGCACCTGAAAAAGTTTCCTGCTCTCAGAGTAATTCTTCAGGACTGATGGGAGAGGGATAATACAGTGGAAAATGAAGAGCAGGAGGGGTTTTTTTTTGTGAGGGGTCCAGGAGATTCAGTCACTGCAAATCCCACAGATGAAGATGGGATCTCACAAAGTCACTGATTTTACTAAAACCTGAGCTGAGACACGGAGATCCTATAAAGACACAGGGAGAGGAGCGATGGGATGGAAGTGAGCTGCATTTCCACCACCAGCACAAGGTATTTCCCCACATCGGAGTGCGGTTTGGGTTATAAAAACCCCACATTTAGGCAGCTGCTTGTTTTTCCCAAGCGGAAGCCTCTTGCATCTGCTGATCATCTTGCTCTGTCAGGCTCTGAGCATGAACAGGAGCCCGAGGCACCACGGTCTGTCCCTCTCCATGCCAGATGTGACCTTCACTGGCAAAATGGCTAAACCTGCATGGATCCCACCCCAGTGACGGATGAAATCATCTCTCCTTCCCCATGGGGACTGCAGGCTGCAGCAGCCCCTCGGAGCCAAGCAGGAGCCAGACATTTTGCAGCCCCAGCCCTCAATCAACCCCTCTCCAATTAGCGCAGGACTTTCATCAGCGCTCTGTTGTTTTTCAGCTCCGGCGATAAAAGGCTTCAGCGAATATTTGAAACCGTACATAAACTCCAGCCTGCCAACATAAACACCATAAAAATACTCCCTGTAAATCAGAGTTCGCCCTCGCTGGAACTGTCCAAATTCTCTGGAATGGCTAATAAAGTGCCGTGAGCTGCCAGGAGGCTGTGCAGCCATGAGATGCGGGAGGCAGGGAGACAAGCAGGGCGAAAGCTTGAAGAAAACAGCTGCCCGGAGCAGAGCTTCCTCCTCATCCTCCCACCTCGGGATCTCCGGGAGAGCTCCGTGCATGCAGGAATAAATAAAGGAGCTCCACGCCCACACGTGTCCTGGCCAGCGCAGGAAACCTCGCCTGCATTTGCCCTTAGAAACAGAATTTCTGGCAGAAAGCTGCTCCTCTGAGCTGGCCACGTCCCTCTCTGCTGCAACAAGCAGGAGTAAGGTTATCCCACACCAGCTTCGGAGCCCCCACAGCTCAAGCTGACCTTGAGGATAGGCACAGGACATCAAACCGCACATTTGCTACCTGAGTTTTCCCTGATCTCCAGACAGGAACAGCCTTGGCCAAACCCTACAGCAGCCCCGGGAGCCGAGCGGGGTTTGGGGAGCAGCCCCCAGCCCCAGCTCTGCTCATTTTGCCGTGGGTTCCACCCACAGAAAGACCAGCACCAGGTCATGCCCCAGGCCGGGGCCAAAGGAGAGGGCACGGAAGTGCTTCCCTCTCCCCAAATCGCGGCGGCACGCGGTCCCTCTGCCCGCCGCGGGATGCCGGGCAGGGCTTTGCTCCCCGGTGGGGCTCCTCACCTCTCCGCTCTCACCGGGATGCTCGGCACAGCTTTGCTCCCCGGCCGGAGCTCCTCACCTCTCCGCTCTCACCGGGATGCCGGGCAGGGCTCCATGCCCCGGGCACGGCTGGCTCAGGCTCCACCAGCCCCGCGCTCCCCAGCTCTCGCCGCCTCCATCCTCCGCAAACCGCCGGCTCCATTCAAGCGGGCGCTGAAGCTACGGCTGATCTCACCCGTGTCCCTGCGGCCCCGCAGCACGGAAAATGCTTTGTCCGGGGATTCTACAGCCCGAGAGCAACCACCTCCCACCAAGGCAAGCCACGCGTGCAACAAAGCCCGGGAAAGGCAGGCTTGCTCTGGATGCCCTCGGAGAAGAGGCTGCGGGAGCGGCTCCGGCAGCTGGAGCGGCCCAGGAGCCACCAGCCCTGCCCGGAGCCCCGGCAAGACTAACGGGTAGTGGCATCTGGGATGACCCTAAACACCTTCCCAAGCAGCTCGGGGTGTCCCTGTCACAGCCCTTGGGCTCTGGGCACTGAGGTCAGCGCAGGGTCCTGGCCCTGCTGGTCACTCCTCTCCTGGGGATGCAACCACAGCCCCCAGGAGCAGCCACGCTGTCAGCTGAGCTTGTGTCTACAGGAGGGATGGCTTTGCAACGCCCGTGGCACCATCTCCTCTCTCTCTCCTCCCCTCCCCTTCTCCAGCATCCCTTTTTACTATTAGCCTGATCTGTTCTGACTCGGAGCTCCGCGGAGCCGGCGCTGGCTCCCGTGTCCCCCGGAGGCACGAGGTGCTGCCACCGCCCCGCTCAGGGGACAGCGAGCCCAGGGTGGCTCTCGTGCGGCACAGAGGCCCCGGGGGCGCTGGCAGGGCTCGCACAGGCCACCGGGTCACCAAACACAGCCCGAGCCGAGGCGCGGAGACAGCGTCTGCTCTTGCATCACGGCCCCGGAGAGCAGCTCCTCCCCGGGGCTCCGAGCGACACACGGGCAGGGGGAGGGAGGAAAGGAAACGAGGACATTCATTCCTTAGCCAACCTGGTTAACTGTTTCTGTCTGGGAGCGCGGAGGAAAGGGCTGGGCAGAGCCCTGAGCAAATCCATTGTCCCCAGCAGGAAAAAAAAGAGACAGAAAAAAAAAAAGGGATGATAAAAACGTGCCTGGAGGAATTTGGCTCGGGTTCATGTTTGAACCGGCTTCAGGTTTCCGAAGCAGAGGCTTCCGGATGCACGGCAGGAGTTCTGCAGGGCTGGGACTACTGGGGAACATTTTTTGGGGTCGTGGGTTGGATTAACTCTGGCCTGATCCAGAAAGGGAGACAGAGAAGGGATTGAAGCACCCAGAGATGTTGAAGGCTGGGCTGGAAGCGCTGCCTCAGCGATGCCACAGGAGGGGGACGAGCCCCATTTCTGGGCTGTTTTCCCCTGATTTTGCCCATTTCCATCCCCCTGGTGGTGCCAGCCGGGCCTCGGTGCCTCCCTGGCCCTCACCCAGTGTTTGAAAGGCGCTTCACACCAAGCAGATACCTGCACAGCTCCGGGCCAAGCCAGTTTTAGAAGGTGTTAAAAAGGGTCAGAAACAACAAAGCAAAGCAGTCTTGGGAAGTGCCGAGATCCCCCAATCCTTGCCCTGCTGAAATGGATCTTATCTCGAGCAAAGGAGGATGCTGTGTGTAAATCCACTCAGAAAATAGGGTTTTGTGACCTCACCACCGTCCTGGCTCCGGTGGAACAGCTGGTGCCACCCTGCCACCCCCCTGGTGCTGACAGGTCCCAGCTGGTGGTGGCATCTCCCAGGGATGGCGAGTGGGGACAAGGCTGGTGAGTGTCATTAATGCTCAGGGTGATGGCACCGAGCTTGGGGCCAGTCCCAGCTGGGGGGAGCAGTGCTTCTCTCTTGGGGATGCTCACAGACATCTCAAAAATACACCAGGAAGGGACAGAATGCAGCCAGGAAAATTTCAGCTGGGTAGGAAATAAAAGTCTCCTGACAAACACTGGCACAGGGATCTGCACCTCCTGAGGGACCTTCAGCCTCTGCTGTCCTGTGATTGCACAACTCATCCTCAGATCCTCATCAGTCCCACCTTGCTCAGCATCTCCCACATTTCCACATCCCCTGCTGGCCACGAAAAGTTGGCATCCTCCCCCAGAGAGTGGAAAAGGAGCAAAAAGAGCACAGAAGAGAGTGTGCAGCTCTTAGAGGAAAAATTCTGACCTGCTCGAGGGCTTGGCTTGTCCTTATAAAATCACCTCATTCCTTGGGGACAGCTCAGGACACCTGAGGATGGGGCATGGGATCCTCAGCTTCTGAGGATGCAGCCAGAGAGAGGATGGGACAGCGCAGAGAGAGGCAGGGAGATGAACAAATTGCTCCAGCAGAGTTAAAGTGGAATAGCAATTTATCCTCATGTGCCTTCAGATGTGCTCACAGACATCTCAGAAATACACCAGGAAAGGGCAGAACGTAGCCAGAAAAATTTCAACACAAAAGGAAATAAAAGTCTTCCTGACAAATACTGGCACAGGGAGCTGATGGGATTTATATGATGGGGCTCCCCTTTTCCATCCATTTTCCCTGTCTGCTACTGCTACAGCCCCAAGTTGCAGTGATGATGTGCAGAAATCCCACAAAAACTCCTTTATTTCCCCTTCTCCTGGCAGCAAGGAGCAGAAACCACGTGGATTTTCAGCATGATCACCATGATCTCCATGGGACAGACCGGGTCAAAGGCAGCTGTGCAGCCTTAAAAATGACCCTTGGGATGCTTGGATGAACATTGCATGGAAGAACTCCAAGCAAGCCATAAATTACAGGAGAAGAGAGTCCTCCCCAGCCCTGGGATCCTGCAGGAATATGGCACACACCTCGGATTGCTGGGGAAGGAGGGATTTCCTCATGATCCACACCAAAAAAACCTCTCCTGGTATTTTGGTCTTGGACAAGATCCAAGGATTGTCTCGGAAATGGCTTTCCCAGCTTGCAGGAGGAGCACAAGGTGCAGATTCCCCATCTGGCTCATTCCCCTTTTTCCTGTTCCCACCCGGCTGGGGCTGGCTTATGTTGGGATTTCCTTCCTCTGACTTTCTAAGGAATCTCTGGACACAGGAATGCCTCCTGTGGCATTCCCAGGAAATTTGGGTGAAAGGAGAAGGTGCCCGTGGCCTCCTAAGCTTTAAAGAACTCAGTTTCCCTTTGGGGTATGGGAATGTTTGCTCACCTCCCACCAGGAGACGACACAGCTCTCTCCCATCAAGCACAGCTTAAATAAATTCACTAGGCCACTAATAATTAATATATTCACTAATAATGAAATTCACTAATAAAGCCACTAATAATGAATAAATTCACTGGGCTTGGGATAGATGGGAAAGGGCATTTTGGGATGGGAGATGGGAGAGGAATGCCTTCCCAAGCCACCTCATGAACACGGAGGGGTCAGGAGCTCCTTCCAGCCCCTCTCTCCAGGAAACCCTTTGGACAAACACTGGTTCCAACTAAATATAAGGCAAAAGGGACATAACTCAGGGTCATCCATCAGCCATGGGGTTAAGGATTTAAAAGGATGGGCAATTAAAAGCTATGGAAATGCAACAGTGTCTCCATGTGAGATTCATCTCAGGATCCTGAGGTGGAGATGGGGGATACAAGTTGGAAATCCCATTCCAGAAGAGCATCCCGGGTGTTTGGGAGCCAGAGTTTTCTCTCAAGGAAGGCTGGCCAAGAAGGTGAGGCCACCAAGGAGCAGGTTCAGCTCCCACTGGCAGTGCTGCTGCCAGGCCATGAGCTCCCCCTGCCTCAATTTCGCCAGCTGCACAGGAGGGAACACAGCCTTTGCAAGGTGGTTTGGATGTGAGGACGGAAAGTGTGCTCACAGCCTCAGATCTTATTTAAAAAACAAGCCAAAAGCACCTTACAGAGAAGATAAACTTCTCAATGGATCTTTTGTCCGCGGATTAGAGACAGCAGCTGCGAATGCACAGCCTCTGCTGGGATGGGCTCCTGTGGGCGCTGCTCTCCAGCTGTGCCTGGCCTCACAGCCCAGCTCGTGATGCAGGAGCATGGGGATCCAAGCTGATGGTCCCAGAGCAAGCAGGATGCAGATCCCAAAATCTGCAGAAGCCTCAGGAATGTGACACAGGAGCAGCAGGAAAACCAGAACCTAGTTTTACTCTCCCCAGCTCTGAGGTCTGAGATAAGAGGAGGTTTGGGATAGGGATGGACCAGGGGGTCCCAGAGCACAGAGGGGTTTCACAGAATCCCAGAATGGATTCGGGTGGAAAGAACTTTAAGGATCATTTCATTCCATCCCTGCCATGGCAGGGACACCTCCCACTGTCCCAGGTTGCTCCAAGCCCTGTCCAGCCTGGCCTTGGACACTTCCAGGGATCCAGGGGCAGCCACAGCTTCTCTGGGCACCTGTGCCAGGGCCTGCCCACCCTCACAGGGAAGGATTTCTTCCTTTTTCCATGAGGGAAAATCTAAACCACTGCTGGTTTAATCCCAAACTCCCCAGAGATGGATTTGCACTGCCCTGCGTGCCGGGGGATGATTTATGCCAGCAAAGTGTGCACAAACTGATGCCAAATAGGGATGTTGTGCTTCTTACCCCGGCAGGAACAGCAGCACAGGAACGTTCCATCTCAGCAAACAAATTTCCCACCCAAAGAGCTGGGAAAGGGCAGAAAATGAAGAGCAGGGAAGAGCAGGGTGGGAGCAGAGGGGGTTGCGGCACAGGGAGGGGATCTGTGAAGTGCTGGGATGCAGCCAAGCTAAAAACCCCCAGCAAATCATCAACACCGAGTGGAGGGAGAACAAAATAAAACAAATAACATACGGAGAAGCGCTGGGCTCAGTCCTTCCCAAAATTGTCCCATCCTGGCCGGCTGTGGGTCCCTGGATCCCTGCCTGGGGCCACTCCCAGCGCCGCTTTCCTCCCTCCCTCCGTCCCACGCCGCCAGAGCCGCGCTCTGACGTGGAGACGGGAAAGCTCCTCTGGATCTCACTCTGCACACCCAGCGTTCCCCGGGACAGCAAGGAGTCCTGCAGTTCCCCTTCAGTTTTGGAATTTCCTCCTCAGCGCACATAAAAAACTCCGTAAGGAAGAGAGCGCGAGGAACAGCTCCAGAGCCAAGAGCAGTGCTTATGGGAAAAAAAATCAAATAATGCAAATAGTGGAAGAGTTTAGGGCTAAAAATAGCAAAAAGGGCTCCTTGGAGCAGGACAGGGAGGCAGGAAGCGGAGGTGCTGCAGCAGGATAAGGAATGCTTCCTTCTTGTTTAGGATTTCTTTTCCTTTCCACTCCAAACCCAGTGGAAAGTCGGCTGCAAACTCGCCCAGTCCTCACAGCTACAGTGAAACACTGCAGCACTGCCAAAAAAATCCTTTCCCCCCCAATTTTTCTGTCCAAACCAGTGCCTGTTGCTGAAATTTTGTATTTTTAGTGTTTTGTGTTGACCAGGGGCTCCTATCCAAGCCCCTCTTCGTCCCTCCCTTCCCAACAGTTTTGCAGGGCAGGGGGAACAGCTGGAAGCATCTCCCTGCTCTGTGGAGAACAGCTGGAAGGGAAAACAGCTGGAAGGGGACAGAGGGGACATTTTCCTCCTCCCCCAGCCCCTCCTGCTCTCTGCCAGAGGGATTTTCCCCTGTGCACATCTCTGGCTGCAGAGGGGGATGTGTTGCCCCTCACCCAAACAGGGATTAAATAACTGCCCCATGCCGAGGCCACAACCTTTGGCACTTCGTCATCTGTTCCTTCCCATTGCCAACTCGCATGATTTTATGGCTGATCTCACAAAAATTGATGTTTTCCTTAAAGGCCCCATGTTGTGAGGGGAGATTTGGCTTCCAGCAGTCCAAATCAGTGAGGTTTTGCTCACTGCAATTAAAGAAAACCCCAAAACTGAACAGGGCTGGCATGAAAAAGGCATTAAACCTTTAAAATCTGGTGGCTCTTCATCTCTTAAACCTACATGACCCTCAGCATGTCTTAAGCAGCTCCCACCATGTGAAACTCCTCAAAATAACTTGTTTTCCCTGGTTTTAAGGGAATTTTAGATGTTCTTTCTTCCTTGGCACAGCTGGGATGGGGCAGCCAAGTTTTCCTGCTCTTATTTAATTTCTCCAGTGGGTTTCTGCTCTCCAGCTGCTTCAGGGGAGGAACAAGCTGGGAACAGCCTGGCTGGCTGTGCAGGGGGTAGGTGTTCCCAGAAGGAGTTTTCCAGAGGAATTCAGCTCCTAGGAGGCTCCAGGGATGGAGGAGGAGGAGGAAGGAGAGAGGCATCACCACAGCATTTGCTCCTGCAGCTGCTGCTGCCCTTGACACAGTCACAGGCCCAAAGTTCTGCCCAAATCCAAGGATTTCGAGCAGATTTTGGGCAAGGAAAACACCCTCACCAGAAGGGAAACCCTTTCATATCACAGAGCTTGAAAACAACCTTAAATATGCTCCAAAAAAATCTCAGCCCTGCTCTGTGTTGGATTCAGAGCAAACTCTCATTCAACTTTGTTCAAAACAGTTCCAAGAAAAATCCTGGATTCAAATTTTAAGGAATTGTCCGGACACCAAGGGGAGTTGGATTGCTGTAGCTTGAGCACACACTTAACACAAAACATTCTGTGGGCACAGAACGAAATGATAGTATTCATGGCTCTCAAGGTTGACTCTATATATTTGATATATAAAAAATACCCCATCTATAATATATAAAATATAATAAATACACAATATATGACAAGGATCAATGAAACTCTGGCATGGCCCCCTGGGGTGAGGAACAGAGCATCCTTTTGCTCCCAAACCCACAATCCCTCCCCATCAGTGCCACCGCCAGAGCCCCACCCTGGTCAGGACGCGGTGCCCGAGCCGTACCTTTCACAGCCAGGAAAAAAGGTGCCTCTGGAGCCACGGATCTTCACCGCATAACCGGAGCCGCGGGTGGGGAGAAGCCCTGCAGCAGCACCAGCACAGCCCTGTGACAAAGGCAAGGAGGAGGCGATTATTCCCGGGCATCTCTCTGCCAGGCACAATACGGCAGCGTTGCAGTGGCCCTGCTCAATGGCACCATTGTCCCCTCTGGAGCCACGGCTCCTGCGGGTGGTGGCACGGGGAGAAGCTTCTGCTCCTCGGAGAGCTCCTCAAAGGCTTTGTGCCACCGCTGGAGAGGAGCAGAGGCTTTGTTTTGGGAGCCAAATTTTGGCTTGCCCACAGCACTGGGGTGAGGTTTCTCAAGAGAAGAAGGGAAGAGGATTTTGGGTGAAATACATGGGGGGTATGAAGGGGATGGGAGGATTGGGGTGAGAATGGGAGCTCACAGCTCACTGATAAAACAGAGGGGGATTTTGTTGGGATCCTTGCAGGAGTTTGCATCTGGATGCTGCATCCAGGGGAGGAACACATTGAGATCTTTGAATCCCAGAATGGCTTGGGTTGGAAGGGACTTTAAAGCTCATCCAGTGCCACCCCTGCCATGGGCAGGGACACCTTCCACTGTCCCAGGCTGCTCCACGCCCTGTCCAGCCTGGCCTGGGACACTGCCAGGGATCCAGGGGCAGCCACAGCTGCTCTGGTTATTGGGCTGGAGGGAGCATGGTCAGGGCTGGAGGATGGGAGGCACAAGGGGAGGCTGATCAGGGTCTGATCAAGCTGGAGAAGAGCAGGGAGACTTTATTGATAAATGCAACTATTAAAGGGGAAAGTGGGGAGAAAACAGAGCCAAAATATTCTCAGAGGCACCCAGGGCCCAGAGAGGCAGCACATCTGTGTCAGCCAAGGTGATGGGAATGCACAAGGGAAGATCCTGCCTGCCTTGGGAAACAGCAGGAGCTGCTGCAAGAAGACCAGAGGTATTTCCTTCCTATAGGACAAGGGGGATCAGGCTGGATTTCAGCAATAAAACCAGTATATAGCCCAGAGGTGCCACCATGGCAGTGCTGTGGGGTGAAGCCCCAGCGGGCTGACCCCAAGGAGCAACAGCATCTGTGTTTGGGAGGGCAGATGGGGTGAAAAAAACATGATGTATTAAAAAAAAAAAAGACATATAAAGGCAAATTAAACATGGAAATGCTGCTGTGACAGAGGATGTATTATCCTGGGGATGCTGGCAGGGGCAGGGAGTGCGGGCAGCACTCGGAGGAGGGAGCAGAGGGATGTTCACGGCACAGAGGCCACGAGGACGTGGCTCTGGCCAGGATGACCGTGGGCGTTGGGCTCGCTGGGCTGCGCCGGTCAGGAGCTGCGATAACGAGCAATCGGATCCCAAATCGATGGAACATGGGAGATCATCCTCCCCGCTCAGGGGGACAGTCTGACAGGCGCTCACCCCATGGACACCACTGCAGGGAGGGAGATTATCCCACTCTATCAGTTTCCCTTTCCACCTGAACTGGGGGGCTGTTTTCTCCCTCCAGTCCACACCCTCATATCCAGGAGGCATCGGAAACCACCACTATGTTCAAAGTGCAGCACTCACAGCAAGGAAAGATAATAAACCTCCCCTTTCTTCCCAACCTATACCCAGTATATCCAGGCCAGCACGTTGCTGGTGTGACTGGGGGGACTAGAACTGCTCTTGGCTTTTTGAGTTTTTCCCATCACCTCCATGCTGACTTCACATTAGGGAGCCAGGCCTTCCCTACAACTGAATGCCCACCAGGTAGGCACTTGTTTTCCATCAAGGCTGGATACAAACAGGAGCAGCAAGCCCTGATCCTTCAGGGAATATCTGCAAATTAATGCTGGGCTGACAACTTGGACACTGAGGGGGCACAGCTGCCCTGTCCTTCCCTGTGCCCATTGGATCCGGCTCCCGGGGGTCTCATTCCCACATGGCTCCAATAAAATAATCCCCTTTAGGTGGAAATTGAGGAATATGTATCTATATTTGCCCAGATCCACCTGAATACTGGAATTTTTCCTTTTCTGCCTCCCTTCTTTTTATCCCCTCCTTGCATCTCTGGAGATGGGGAAAGCAAAATCTGGAAAAAACATCCTGTTTTTCCACCTTTTTGTGGCCGGACAGAGAAGAATCAGGCGTCAGGAGGGGGATGCATCCCCGATTCCACAAGCATCCGCTTGTTCCAGTGGCTGTACCAGTTGCCACGGCACAATGGGAATTGCAGATGGCTTCTGGTTATTTACAGGGCCGGAGTCATGTCCGGGACAAGCGGAGTCACAGCTGCTGCTGTTGGAAAAAGTTGAGCCTGTAGCGATTCCCAAGCTCTGGTGCCTGGGAGAGCAGCTGAGCTGGACAAAGAGGAGCAGGGTGTGGATGCCGGGCCGTGCGTGCCACCCCGGCCGGAGCCGGCCGCATTTATGGATCGCCGTCCCGCGCTCTCCAGGGATGACACAGTTGCACACCCAATCGATGTGGCTGACCCAAATACAGTGCCCAGCGAGGCAGGCACAGCCCAGCCCTGAGCTGGCTGCCAGGGCCACTCTCAGCCTCGTGGAGCTGATGGGGATGGCAGAACTCCTACGAGCACCCTGGAGCATCCAGAGCCACGGGATGCTGGACAGAAAATTCCATCCTCCCACACAACTTCCTTTCCAGCAGCTGCACAGTCAGAGAAAGGCCTGGAGTAGCAATGCTTTGGCCAAGGGATGATCTGTTTGAGGCCCACATGGATCAGTTATCCCCGGGAGGGTTATTGGCTGGTGGGGGTTATGGAACCTACCTGTGGTCAGTGTTGGTGGTGCTGGTCAGAGTCTCAGCGTGAGGGAGCAGCAGCTGGAGTGTGGTGGTCACCTCCCTGTCCTGTGGGAGAGCACAAGGAACATCAGGATACCCAGGCATGGGTCACATCACCCATCCCAGCTGCAACCCCCCAGAAAAAAGCCCATGATCCACATGGCTGGGGAAATCCATCCCACGCCCACCTCTCTGCTCCCACAGGTTCTGATGTTCTTTATCCACGTTGGAGCAAAGTCAGCTGGGAGATGCCAGAGGTTTTTGCACCGTGGCGGATTGGGGAACACGGGCAGGTGGCTCCACTGTGGAGGGATGAGGATGAGACCCCCAATTCCCTGCTCTCAACTCCTGTTTGAAGCCATGCAGGCTGCTGGAGGATTTCCTAGATGTTTCTAGCATATTGGATAGAACAGAAAAAAATTCTTTACCAAAAAAAGGGAATTAGTGGCCTCCCACACTGAGAGCTGAACAGCCTCTCCAGAAGATCCCAGAAGTTTTTCCTCCCAGGATAAGCACTTCTGACAGCACTCAGAACAACCATGACACACCCTCCCCATGCACTAGCACAGCACATCCCATCACACTTCCCATACCTGGGATGCTCAATCCCAGCGCTGCCGTGGGAAACACACGTGGAGCGAGCTGGACACTGATGGACAAGCAGGAAAATCAGAGTTATTCCTACTCCTTTTTCCCCTTGTTGCTCATTTTCTACGCCGGCTGCCCAATTATTTCCCAGGCCGGCTCTGCCCCGCGGTGCCTTTCTGCAGTGGCATGGAAGGAAGCCTGAAAATCAGAGCTGCCTCCAACAGCACTGAGATGCCAAGGAAAACCACGGCAAGGACAAGTCTCTGGACCGTGGGCTCATCAGGATGGGGGCAAATGGGCTTTGGGCTAATTTTGGCTGCTTCAAGCTATCCTGGAGTGTGGCTCCAGCTTTTTTCTTGGACAATCTGGGCTTTGGGGGCTGCCTGCCCTCCTGCATCCCTGCACAACATCCTTCCCAGGCAGGGTCTCGGTGCTGCTGGGTCACAGCAGAGGTGACCTTTGTGTCCAAACCCCACATTCACTCCTTGAAGGAGTGTTTCTATGGCCAAAGAGCTTGGACAGGCAGGAGAATTGAAATGTGGGGGGAAAATAATCAGCTCCTGCCCCAAAAGCAGCATGTCAGCCTGGATTCAAAAAAACACAATGCGATGACGGCAAAGCAACAGCTTTGAAGCAGAAGTGCTACAGGGGGTTGTTATTTTTTTGGCATCAGCTCCAAAATATCCTCAGCCTCAGACAGGAGAGCTCCCAGGGCAGGTTTTATCCCAGCTTTTATCATCCCCTGCACTCCTCTTCCTCCCCCAGCACCCTCCTCCTGCAGGGATGTAGGTGCTGCCACATTTCCCAAAGCATCTCAGCTGAAAAAAGCTGAAGTCTGTCCAAATTCATCGCAGTCTGATGGAACAGTGCGTGTATAGTTACATAAAATCCCTATTTCTGACATTTCTAGAAGCAACCCAGGAGCAGGCCTGTTCCTTCAGCGTATCCCAAGATGGGAACAGCACCTTCCTGCCTGGAAGGTCTAGGTGGGGAAAAGGGTCCTCCAGGAGGAGCATCTTCAGAGACAGACCACCCCTGGGCTGGAAGGCTCCTGTACGTTCACATTCCCAGGCTGATCCCTCGACCCCGGCCCCACACTGAGCACCTGGAGCAGATGTTTGCCGTTGTGGAGAACCCAGGATCTGACACCTGCAATGCTCAGCATGGGCCTTGCCTGCCCCAGGGATGTGGGAATGGAATACCCCAATGAGCCAGGACCAAACCCACAGATCCAGAAAAGGTATTTATGGCTGCAAATGCAATTAATAAAACAGACATACCATTTTTGAGGGTGCAGGAATTAAACTCACTTCAACAAGTGCCTTCACCCACCCACTTTTGGGATTCAATGCTCAGCACAGCCCCTCCAAAACACCAAACCTGGAGAGGGGCACTGCTGACAGCACCCAAAATGACACCCTGGAGATGCTCCACAGCTGTGTCACCTGCTTGGGGACCAGCCTGGCTCCACCACCCGCTCCCACTCCCTCCGCTCCCATCGCCATCCCGACGGCCATCCGTCACCTCGTGTTAGCGCGGCATTCCAGGCGCTCTCCGTCCGCTCCACCACACACAGCAGCTAAAGCAGCTCACCCCACCGGGGTGGAATATTTCGGACTTCCCTCTGCCTCCCCTTCACCAGGGAAGAGGGACACAAGTGACCCAAATGATTTTTTTTCCCGTTTTCCAGCGCTGCCATGCAGCTGGAGCATCATTCCCATTCCCGGGTGTCACTCACCTCTCCCGCAGGGACGTGCCGAGGCCAGGCTGGGGGCGGTGGCAGGAGGGATCCGCAGGGAGCAGCTGGGCACTTCCATCTGGTGACAGCCCCGCAGGTCCCACGCAGTGGCCACAGAGCCCCGGACTGAGGCGGGCGCCGTGTCCTGCACCTCTTGTTCTGCTGCTCCGTGACTCCGGCGCCTTCCCACTGCCGTTCCTGCCATCTAGAGGGGACCTTTTCCCACTGCAAACGTGGCCCTCAAATTGTAACAAAATCCCACGATTCAGAGGGAAAAATCACCAGAGCCCATCACTTGATGGCGCAGGAAGAGCCTGGACACAGCGGTTCACACCATGAATCCACACAGGATTTTCCTGCTTGTTTAACCAATTCCAGAATCAAGCAACGGCAAGGAGAATTTTCTAGGAAATCTAGAAAAGGTGTATCAAACCAGTCCAAGAGAGGTAAATGATCAAAATAATCGTCAAATCATATTTGTGAATGTGAGGTACCCAAAGGGTGGCCCAAGGTGTGGTTTCTGCTTGTTCTCTCCGTAAGGTGGAGGATGGAGGCTGGGAGACGACCTGGATCAGGAGGTACTGCAGAGCAGCTGGATAAACTGGAGGGATGAGATGTGAAGAAGATGGAACCCAAAAGTGGAGTGTTTAGGTACATACCTGCTCTGGTAAGATGTGGTTTGGGTGAGAAAATATCCCAGCCTGGCACTGCAGGATCCAGCTGTTCATGGGCTGTGTGGTTTGGGGGGAAAACAGCTGGAAAAGTCCACCCATGGGCTAGGAGCTCTGATGGGCTGGTCATTCCATAGAATGGAATCCCAGAATTTGGTTTGGGTGGAAAGCGACCTTAAAGCTCATCCCATCCCACCCCTGCCATGGACAGGTACACCTCCCACTGTCCCAGGCTGCTCCAAGCCTCAATGTCCAGCCTGGCCTGGGACACTGCCAGGGATCCAGGGGCAGCCACAGCTGCTCTGGGCACCTGTGCCAGGGCCTGCCCACCCTCACAGCCAGGAATTCCAATATTCCATCTAACCCTTACCCCCTTTCAGTTTAAAGCCATTTCCCCTGGTCCCCAAACTCTCTCCAGGTCTCCTTTAGGCACTGAAAGGGACTCTAAGGTGTTCCCAGAGCCTTTCCTCTCCAGGTGAACACCCCCAGCTCTCCCAGCCTGGCTCCATAGTTTTCATAGTGTGAGAAACCAACCCAAGGACCCTCAGGATATGACCTGCTGGAGGGACCAAAAGGCTTGGAAGTTTCATGAAAACATCAGTATTAAGGACAAAGAAAACTTTAGTGAAGTGGAAAGCTCTCTAGATCTCAAAACAGAGACATGTACCAGCAACATTTACTGGATGCAATGGATTCCTCCTAGTAAAAGGGATTTACTGCTCCCTTCAAGCACATCAGCCCAACAGCTTCTCTACAGCCTTCCACAAGGGCTCTGCCCTTTGGCAGCTCCCAGAGAATCCAGAGGTACAAACCTGGGGGAGCACGTGCTGAGCATGCAGTGAACAGAAACACAAGCATGACCAGGTTTCCTTTTCTTTCCTTTTAATATAAACATCCTAGGGTGATTTGGGAGTAGGAGCAGCCTAAAGGGAATGTCTTTCGGAATAAAATGGCGTGACGTGCTTCGGGAATGATGTGCAAAATTAGAACGCCCAAGCAGGGTCAGCTCAGGACTTCCTGGATTCTTCAGTCTTCTTGATTTCCTGCAAGGAGATCAGGAAAGAGACTGAGAATCTGCCACTCTTTGGGAACAACTCTTGGTTTCACAGCTTAGGAGACCAAGAGTAACCAAACACTCAGACCAGTTCCACAACATCACAGGACCACACTCTGAGTTCATCTTTAGGGACAAGGCAAGCTTTGACTTGGAAGCTCCATAAACAGGAATCCCTTCTGGGCCACCCAGGGATGAACGTTAATTTTGCCCCAGCTCAGAATTGTGTTGGATTCATTTCCCACTCTTAGGCCACTGATCTGTCATCACTCGTACTCCCTCAGCAGCTCAAAGCAGACCAAGTGTGGGATGAAGTGACATTTCTGTGGCTGCCTGAACACAGCCCCTCACCTGCTTGGCCCGGAGGCCATCCCTGCCTGGGAGTGAAGCAGAAAAAAGTCCCAAGGACTCACCTCCAGCAGCACCTCCTTCAATTCAGAATAGGCTTTTTCTAAATCATCGTTAATAATGACCAGGTCGAACAGCCCAGGCTCTTTACCTGGGGAGGGAGACGAGGACAGAGTGAGAGGAGAATGTTTCTTCCCCGTGGCACCTCCTGTGCACAGCCCGAAGTCCTGTGGCATTCTAATATTATTTATTAGTATTATTACTTCAGCTGCTGCTAATGAGCTGCTCTGCCAACCACCCCCAAGGAAGTGCAGTGGGAAATGCAGCAGTGCTTCCATCCAACTCAGCTCATGCCAAGCCCTGCCAGCACCGCTGGAGAGCACAATCAGATGTTCCTGCAAAAACCAGCTCCCAAATCACCCGGGCATTCCCTTTCTTTGCACACATCACTCCAAGGACTTACTGAGCTCCAGGTCCACGCGGGCTGCAGTCAAACGCTTCAGTAAACTCTCTTCTGTCTCAGTCTTTCGGTCCCGTAGTCTTTTTTCCTAAACCCAAGAGCAAAGACATTAAAGAAATGAGTGTTCTGAAAGCTGCAGGCAGAACCACCCCCCACCCCTCAGGCCAGTGCTGTCTGTGACCACGGGCACGTGAGAACACCGTGCAAAGGGTGAGGGGCCTCACTTACAGCCCAGTGCAAACCAGTGGCCAAACTGGGCTTGAGATCTCCTACCCACAGTTCAGGGTCCCAGGTTTCTTTTACCTCCCTCTCATTTATTTATTTTTCCAGGTACTGCTGGAAATGAGATCTCTCTGCTGGGCTCTGGCATCTGGTGCTGCTGGCTTCCTCCTCCACAAACTCAACGAGAAACAGAGACTGCCTGATGTACTGAGAGCAAGAGGGGAGAGTCAGGAGTTGTCCTCAAGTGTCCTCATCCCTCTCTGAACCATGACAGTGATTCCACTTCTGCAGGAGTCCCACTGCAATCACTTATATAGGGAAAGACCAAGAGGAGTGTAGAATTTATGAACCAGCCTCCCTGTGTTTAATTTTAACTGTGGAGGCAAATCTCAGCACAAAATTCTTCTCTCCCCAGCGTGGAGAATAATCAATGCATTTAAAGCCTGGCCATGCTGTGCTGGAGTCCACAACCAAGGTGTGGAAAACATCCAGGAAGGACTCAAAAAACAAAACACAGGAAGATTTATCCCTGAGATCCACAGGCTGGGGAGCTGGACTGGGCAGAGATATGCTCAGGAATGTCCTCCCCACCTACTGCAGGGCCCTGAAGAACACAGAGTGGCTGAGGGAAAGGGGAGCCCCGTGGCTGCAGAGCCAGACGCTGATTACCTCTAACTGCTAACGGCAAAGCAAGGCGGGCGCTCACCAGGATCTCAATGGACGGCGGCTGCACCGAGATGTAGATGGGGTTCAGGTCTGTCTTCTTGATGTTCTTCACGCCCTGGATGTCGATGTCGAGGACACATATCTGGTTCTGGGCCTGCACAGCCTGCACAGCACCTTTACTGCGGGCACAGCACACAGGGAAGGGGTCAGAGCGCCTGGGGGGGATTGGGGTGTCCCCCGCCAGCGGTGGGTGAATCTCACAGGGCTCCCCTGTGCCCAGGCTGTGGCAGGAGAGAAGACAAAGCTTGCTCTGCTCTTAATAAAGAGTTTCTCCAAGTGACCCTGCTCTGGGGTGGAGCAGGGAGCTGCTGTCTCCTGCTGGAGAGGCTGGCAAAGCCATGCTGGAAGGTGTGGAAATGGATCATGTGTGACTATCCCACAGCGCAGGTGGGATGCCCATAAACTCCTGCCTTGGCAGAGCTCCACCTTCTACAGGAAAGTTCCCTGCCCGTGGCAGGGACCTGGAACTTAATGATCTCTAGGGTGCCTTCCAATCCAAACCATTCTGAGATTCTGTGACAAACACAACCAACCTTCACCAAAGAGCAAAACCCCTGAGAATTTCCCTTCTCCAGAATCCCCTGACTCCACATCCTCTCCTGAAAGATGCTGGATGGAGATGGATGCTCCATCTGGGTCACAACATGCATTTAATTATCCTCTTAATTTTTCAAGTGGTGGCCTTTATATACTGTTAAAGACCATCATCTCTCTTCCCCAACATGGGAAATTGCCTCAAGTTTTTTAATCAATTATTGTTATTCACTGATGAGACTTAGAGAGCAGAAAGGATTGGTGAAAATTTCAACTATTCTGCTAAGCATGAGGGACTCTCCATTTCATCCCACACATGATCAGGAGCATCCTCAGACACTTGAAGAGGAAACAAGCTCAGAGAGATTCTGTGTTTATTTTGTTTGCAAACTGGTCTTCATTGCTGAGAATTTTGGGGTTTATTTCAGCTTCCCATACTGCATGGCAGTGTGAATACAGAGGGAACTCAAACACAGCACATCATTTAATCTGCTTAAAGAACCAAATTCCTGTGTGTTTCAAGGAAATTGGCTGAGATGTCCTCTCAGCATCCAGTCTAAGGAAAAGGCACCAAAATCAACTCCACCCACGCCCCAGGCATCAGGGAGCAGCCATCAACTGGATTAGAACACACGTGGTGGAAGGAAGGCTGGACTACACAGGATGAAGGCAGGGATTAAGGAGCCTGGGCTCCTTTCCTCCTTGGAGCTGGCTGTGGGAGATGAGCTTTCAGCTTTCAGGTTGACTTTTCTTGTCAAGGCCAGGGACTGCAGCACATTCAGTCTGGGGGCCTTATGCTGGCAACTCCCACAGGGAAACTATCATGGAATGTTTTGGGTTGGAAGGAACCTTAAAGATCATCCATTTCCCTGCCATGGCAGGGACACCTTCCACTGTCCCAGGTTGCTCCAAGCCCCATCCAGCCTGGCCTGGGACACTGCCAGGGATCCAGGGGCAGCCACAGCTTCTCTGGGCAATCTGTGCCTCATCACCCTCACAGTAAAGAATTTCTTATCTCAGGAGAAAACTTTACCATCTCCAAAAATTCCTCAAAAAACACACACTCAATTCTTCAAGAAACATCAAGCCCTCCTGAAAAGCAGGCAAATTTCTTTAATGCAAGTAATTAAACACATCAGGAAACCTTTAACCTCCCTTCTCAGCAGGTCCTTTACTAAAGCGCCACAATTTTCTCCCAATAATTATATAAGATATCTGACTTCTAATTAACATTCCAGCCTCATGTTTTATTGATCATCAACTCCAACGCCAAGGGCAAAGCTATTTTAGAACCCACCCGACTCTAACCCCAGTCAGGGGTTCCATTAAATTTATTTACTCATAATCTAACACTTATAACAGTAGCACATAACAGAGAGCACAGTTATCACTTCTGATCCCAAATTTCTAGAATCCCAGAATAGTTTGGATTGGAAGGGACCTTCAAACTATTTAATTCCAGCCTCTCTGCCCTGGGCAGGGACACCTGGCCTACCTTGTCCCGTACATATTCCCAGAGAATTCCGCATGCTCGATGAATTCACCAGCATCAATTTCTTTCTGCATTTCCTCTCTGGTCACAAAGTGATAATCTGCAGAAGGGAAAATGGGAAAAAGAGACAGAAATTAACAGTCTTAGAGGTAAAGTTCACAGTCAAAATGACACCCATGGGTTTTTGGGCACTTAAAATCTGCTTCAGACAATGTTGGCTGACTGCAGAGATTTACTTCCTACTTCCACACCAGTTATCCAAACACCTGCTCAAAACATTTTGGAGTTTTCTGTGGCCAAAAATGCTCCTCTACTGCATTTTTCATATCCTTTCCCATTCCTGGTGCAGTGGGAACCTCTCCCCACTTGCCTACAGGTGTGGGACCCATTACAGCAAGACTGGTAAGGCCTTTAATTGGAAAGCATTTATAATTAAAGACCAGAATGGGATGAGAGAGAAGGAGATAAAAGCGAACATCAAAACCAAACTAAAAAGGAGTACTTCTCTATCTTCTGTTGAAATTCCTCCCTTTATTTCAGAAGAAAAACTGCCATTGGAAATGAAGAACAAACCTCATTTGATTGTTTCTTAAATATGCAAAAAAATGAGAAAACAGCTGGGCACAAGCTATCAATACAGCTAAAAACACCTCACGAAGCACCTGCACTTTCCAAAGCACTGGGAATTGCAGGTATCTCCCCAGAGCTACCTGGAACTTTGGAAAGTCGAATCACCCAAGTTCAGAGCAGGGTGCCTAAAATGAGAGCTGAGCTTTGAAAACCTGAATTATTTGGAGAGTCCAGTGAGACAGAGCTGACTGCATCAAGCTCACCTTTGCCATTCACTTCTCCAGGTCTTGGCTGCCTTGTGGTATCTGCAGGGAAAAAAAAAAAATCAGCCTTGTAAATTCTGTGTATCACCTAAGGGTGCTGTAGGATCAAAGAAATGCCAGGCTCTAAGCGGCACACGGATCTCTAGGAAGAAAATCTCTACCAAGAGGCAGTTTGGGAGAAAATAAGGTTTAGTTTGGAGTGAGATGAGAGATTCAGTTGAATCAAGAGCATACGATCACACACACACAAGAAGAGGTAATTTTAAGTTTTTTTCTTCTCCCATAACATTAAATTTTTAAACATCCAGTATTTGCTCTTTCATGGCAAGTGAATACAGATGGCAAAGCACAAATTTTACTTGCAGTATCCAAAGTGTTGGGACACTAACACACATTTTGGTAATGGACTTAAGAACACCCTGCAGAGCTCCATGGAAAAATCAAATGGCTCTTGAAGCAGAAATGTGGGGGAATTTTGTTACTGTCAGAGTCAAGAATCACTCAGAGGAATCTTGTTTCCTCTCTGAGCCGTGTTTAAAGATGTGGGGAGTCACCAGGCCTGGAAAGGTGCTACTCAAATCAAATCTTAGACTTGCCACTCAATTTCAGGAGTAAAAGGTGTCCTCTGAATCATTTAAACATCTCCAAGAGCCCACAGACAGATTAGGACACAGGCAAGCCATGGAAAACCACATTTTGGTATAAATAAAGCTCCAGAGGTAGGTTCTGAGCTGGTACTCCTGAACTGCTCCACAGCCCATCCCTGGATACTCACGGGAGACGCTGAAGCCGAAGATGTTCTCATAATCTTTGAGCAATTTCTTTAACAAAGTGCTTTTCCCTGCACCCGATGGGCCACTCAGAACCACTGGCCTTGGTCCCTGCATGACTGGGGAGAGACAGAAAAATACATATCTGGTTAGAAACAGATATGGAAACACAGCTGTGGATTCCCAGGAATGCTCAGCCCCTCAAAACAGCACCAATCCTTTACCCTTGGGTACAAATTTCTGCAGGAAAATCTGAAATTCTGTAAAATCACAACTCTAGAGCTGATAAAAAGTACTGGGAATATAAAAACACTCTTCCCAAGAGACTGAGGTTAAACTCATAGGATGCAACCAAAGGAAGAGGAAACAGCTCCAGCTGCCCTAAACTGGGATAATTCAAGCAGCTGTTTTCTATCGCCACGGCTGGGTCTCACTGGGACCAAAACCCTAAGGAAAACTCTCTCCAACAGGAACAAAATGCTCTTTGTGCCTGGCGGCATTTGGAATCGTGGGGCAGAGGTACAGTCCCATGTACAGAGATACAGTTCCCTCTCACAGGGAAAAAGAGGCTTCAAGGAGAGTTTGCAGGAAAAAAAACTTTGCAATTCTCCATCACTAACCCCCAAAACCTTGCAACAGAATCTGAACTTGGGTGTAATCACTGCCATGAACATGCTCTGGGCTTTATTCCCATATTTCCTGGAGCACCAACTCCATCTGGAGGTAGCTCAAGGCAAGAGGGAAAGGTTCAGTTCCTGGTACAGCTGAAAAAAAGGCAGCCTGAGGCCACACAGAACTTGCTGCAGTTGTTTCTTCAGCCAGAAAGAAAAAGGAAAAAAAAATCGTTTTCATCTCTGTGTCCTGCATCTCTGGGGAGGAAGAAAGGTTAATTATCCATATGGGAAAAAGAAGGATGTGTAAGGATGCAGGGGGTACCACTGGGCACCTGCATCCATCAGCAGCTTCCAAACCAGAGGTGACAGTGAGAATGGGACAAATCAAACAAGCTCTTCCTATTAAAAAAAACAATGACTTTCATCAAGCAGTAAAATCCCTGGAAAAGCATTTTTTTACCCCCATGGATTGGGCGTGGCCTGGGGAGCCACCAGCCAAGAGGCAGCTAATGCCTTTCCATTTTAAATTAGCTCATAGCAATGTCACCCTGACCTTAGACATCACTTTTCAAACAGCCTTAAGCCAAATGCTGTCTCACCAGAGCAGCCCGGGGCTAATCCAGCCGGGCTCCCTCCCTGACCCCGCCTGCGTGAGCGGGACACCTCCTTAGCCCTAAATCCCTCCCTCAGGCAGCATGACAGCCGGAGAATTACACAACTTTTCCCTCTGCTCCCTGAGGATACTTGTCTGACCGGAGTTCATCCCAGGCTGTGCGAAAGGACGGGATATTAATACACAAAGGCTAACGAGGTGCCAACAGCAGCAACGTGGGCGGTGAAAACACCCACGGTTAATAATCATCCATAAGAAAATTCCTTTATTCCTTTTTATTTATATTTTTTTGGTTAGTGCCCTCTGGGTGCTGCAGCCCCAGAGATCCAACTCATCAGAAGTTCTCCGGGGATCTTGGAGGACCAGTCCCATCGCCACATTGCTGGATTAAGCTCCACCATCCCAAAAACGGATGGCTGGACAAACCCTAGGAAGTCCTTTGGGGGCGTTCCTACCATTCCCTTAGTCCTTAAATTTCCATAGTTTTCAAATAACATAGGTTTTGCCTAAATATTTAACACCAGAAGAGTAAAACACCAACAAAATGCTACTCAGTGCTTGCAGCAAGGAAGCAGAGTGGTGCCTGAGGAGTTATCCAAAGCATTTTCCTCTCTCCTGTCCCACAGTGTTTTTCTCTCCCACATAATTCAATGAGGTGAGCCCTAAGCATTCCTTGGTAAACACTCCACACAAATTCATCACCTTCAGACATCCCACTGTGCTTCACAACACATCTGCTCACAAACATCGTTCCTTCATCACACAACAGCTTCGACAACCACCCAGAAAGCCCTACATGTGACATTGGGATCCCAGCATGGATTTGTCCAGGGGTTTCAGATTCCTTTCAACGATCCAGCTGTGCCAACAAGAACTGTTCTGGATGCCCCAGTCCTAGATCCCAGCCAGCAGGAAAAGAGCTTTTCCCTCTCCTCCCTCAAAATGATTCATCCTTAAGCAAACACCAGTAGAAAACCAGGAATTTAAAGCTGCCCAAATCACTTACAATCATTTCATTCGACCCCAGACAAACCAGGAAGGGGGGCAGAGGAATGGGCTGGGAGCAGGCTCCAACATATCCTTACCTTTTCCTTGTCCTCCCTTCCAGCCAAGGAAACCAGTCCAGCCCCTAGCAGCAGCACAGGCTCCTGGGGACAGAGCTGGGCTATTTGTGAGCTCCTAAAGCCTTAATTAATGAGCCGCAAGTTTAAGATGGCCAATGAGAACAATCCCGCAGGGCTTTAATCTCCCCTCCCTGTTCCTCCTCCGCTCCCTGCTCTCCTGGCTGGCAGAGCTGCATCAAACACCCCCAAAAGGCTCAGGGGTGCCAGCCCTTGCTGCTCTGGGGTTATGGAAAACAGCAAAACTATCCCTGTCTCTGCAAGTGACCTCAGAGTCACTGAGGGCACAAAGATTTCATCTGTGTAGAAGCCTGGAATGGTTTGTGTTGGAAGGGAACTTCCAGACCATCTAATTCCAATGCCCTGCCATGGGCAAGGACAAGGCTCCTCCAAGGCTCCTCCAAGCCCCATCCAACTTGGAACACTTCCAGGCACTTCCTTCTGCAGGCAATGCTCCCTTTCCTTTGGACCAAATCCACACAGCTGTTGCCTCCAGCCACTGCTTCACCTCAGCTCACAACCACAAAGGCGACAGGGAAACTCCTTCTCCTACGCACAGATCCAAACCATGTCCCACCACTTTCATGGTGGGACCTTTTCCTTCACTTCACTCTCTTTTTCCCCCCAAAATACTCATAACTAAGAGAAAAGCCACCTGGGTTGTGATCACATCTCATTTCCTTCAAAACTGGGCTAAAAATAAACCTAACAACTTGCAGGTGCTTCCTCTTGCCTCCCTTGTGAATCCCTTCTCTTGCTGGAGATCTGCAGAGAAAAACAGGACTTAACTGAGAAGGAAAAAAACCATTTCTACTCCCAGGTGATGGGGCTGGGCCCTCATGAGAGGAAAGACAGCAAACTGGGAATTTCATAGAATCCTAGAAACGTTTGTTTGGAAGTGACCTTAGAGCCCCTCCTGTTCCACCCCTGCCATGGCCAGGGACACCTTCCACTATCCCAGGCTGCTTCAAGCTCCATCCAGCCTGGCCTGGGACACTGCCAGGGATGGGGCAGCCACAACCTCCCAGGGCAAACCCACGATGGCCCTGCCCTCATTCCCTGCTCCCCCATCCTTGATAAACAGCTCCTCCCCCACCAACCCACAGCCCTCAAAACCCACAGGAAAAGCAACAAAAGAGCCCCAAAAACCCAGATCTGGTGGATATGGGTCTTTTTCTCCTGTTTCGTTCCCAGTTCAGGAATGCATCCGTGCACTACATATCCAAGCTGGCTGCAGCAGGAACATCACAAAGATGTCTTTATTTTAGGCAGAAGCTAATTTTTCCTTCCCCTTCTGTCAGATTTTGGCATTTTCAGAGCAGCCAATCTGCAAATATCCAGCACAGAGAGTTTCAATCCAGCCTAACCCACCCACAGCACTGCAGTCATGCAGCAAGAGAACAGCCCAACTCCATTAATATTTGGGGTGGTCCCACACCTGGCTCTGAGGACAAACAGCCACATAAACCCCTCTAGGCTGCAAAAAGATGAGGGGGTCACAGGAAGATGCAGGAGATTGTTCCCAAGGGAAGGAATGCTTCCTGGTCTGCTCCTGCCTGCTAAATTTGCCCTGGATTTTACCTCGTAGGTGGCACCATAACCAGAGAAGCAAAGGACAGACATCACAAGAGTTAAACAAATTAATACTGATTAGCAGAGAGGCTTTACAGGGAAGCCAAAGCCCCTTTATGAAGAAGAAAAGAAGATTAAAGCCTAGTTTCCCTGGAGCCTTGAGAAAGGTCTCCTGGATTAGGATTATAATCCCACTCCCTATTTTTAGCAGGTTTGTTATAAAGGTACCACCCCTACCTTTCTAAGCTTTGGGGCAGGTTCCAAAGGAGAGAGCTCCTGCCCCAACACACAGGGAATTATCTGCAGCACTGGAATAGGAGCAGGGAGGTCCTTTTCAACTTTACCCATTCTGGGACTCTGCGAGCATCCCATAGCAATATGGAGCTAGAGCTGATATACCTTCTTCCTGGAAATAATTACCTAAAAAGTGCTAATTAGCCTCTCCCCTGGCTGCATTCCTGGCTTGCAGGCAGCAGTGATGCTGCAGAGGGGACATGAACCACTTGCTCAAGGTCACTGCAGAAATCACTGATGTCCAAGCCAGTTATTCCAAGACCATGTCCTGCTGCAAACTGGACCAGTTTAACCCACCAGCAGAATGAAACCAGCTTACCCACCTGGGAAAACCTCTAGAGGTGAAACTCACACAGGTGTGGTTTTACCATCCACTTCCCCACACGTGTTTCACCACAGGGGGCTTTGTTTTAGGATACCTGAAGGATGCTTATTGCTAAACCCCGCACCATATCCCACAGTGCCCACAAACCCCACCTGATTCCACAAGCACATCCCTGTCAGACTTATCTAATCAGGGACAGGGACATCTTGGAGCCACCCTGGAGCAGCTCAGTGATGGGGACCCAGTGTAGATGGAGGGGACACAGCTAGCCTGGGGACAACCCTGTGGGGCTCAGACAAGTCCCACCCCCCCACACGGATAACAGGGCACATGCAGGACTCAGCGGAACGGGGGATGCTCAGCTTCCCTGGGGCTGGGTGTCAGCTCCCTCATCCAGGAAGTCCCGTGAGGGATGAACACCCCCAGGTCGGCACTTTAGTGTCCCGGAATCCCTCTACCGAGGTGCTGAGAACCGCTATGAGGCGCTCAGAACCCTGGGGTCAGCCAGGACTCCTTAGCTGAGGGCTCCCAGGAGGGGCTGAGGGCCCTCAGTCCAGGACGCTGTGAGGGGCTGAGCATCCTGGGGCCTGCTGAACCCCCTCAGCCCAAGGCCTATGCGAGGGGCTGAGCACTCCAGGGCCAGCCAGGATCCTTCATTCCGAGACCCCGAGGAAGGGCTGAGCGCCTCGGGACCCCTCATCAGAAGAACCCCGTGAGGAGCTCGGCACCCCAGAGCAGGCTGGGCCCCCTCGGCCGAGGGCCCCTGTGAGAGGCTGAGGAACCCGCTGTCGGCCAGGACCCCTCATTCCAGGCCCCCCGTGAGGGGCTGAACACCCCAAGGGCCCTCAGCAGAGGATCCCTGCGAGTGACTGAGCTCCTCGGGCTGGCTAGACCCCCTCAGCCCATGGCCCCTGCGAGGGTCTCGGCACGCCGCGGCCGGCTGTGCCCTCAGCCGGCGGTCCCCGTGGGGGTGCGAGCCCCGGCCCCATCCCCGCTCACCCGCCCGGGCGATGCCCGCCCCGCGCATCCGCCCGAGGATCATGAGGGGATGGGGGGGCGGTCCCGGCAGCCCCCGCGCGCGCCCGCCGCCACCGCCGC
>VZRL01005613.1:46393-62472 GCA_013397895.1 Origma solitaria | reverse complement strand
GACGGCCGGGGCCGCCACCCGTCCCCGCGGCGCAGGGGCAGGAAGAGGAGCAGGAGCAGGTCCCCCCCGGCCCGCGGCGTCCGGCAGCGCCACGACACCGACTCGGAGGACTGAGAGGGAGCCTGGGGTTGTTTCAGGGAGATCTTCCATAGAGTTTATATTTTTTAAGGTGATTAAATTAAAAATGCCGCAGCTCCGCGGGCGCCGGGGCAGAGTCTGGCAAAGGGCATTAAGGCTGTGGTGCCAACAGCCCCTTCCCTGCTCACCCAGGGGCAGCACCAGCAGGTGTGGGGGGCAGCAGGGCCGGGCACCCTTTTCCTCATTCCCCAGGTCCATCCATCCAGGCAGGATTGAGCATGGAGGATGCTGTGGGGTGGAGGCTGGTGCTGGGTTGGTTCTGGCTGTGGTGCTGAAAATGCTGTGGATACCTCGTGTTTATGTATAGAGACTTTGGAAGAGATTATTGTTATTATTACTGTTTTTTGTCTTCTTGCCGTGCCCTTGAGTGCTTGCCAGCACAGTGGCTGACAAGTTTCTTTCCTTAAAAATTGGCTAAGTTCATCAGCTGCATGGATGGGACCTTAAAGCTCATCTAGTTCCAATCCCCCTGCCATGGGCAGGGACACCTTCCCCTGGATCAGGTTGCTACAAGCCCTGTCCAACCTGGCCTTGGACACTTAAATAATTCCTCAACTTATGGGGAGAAAGTGAATGGGAGCAGGTGTCTCCCAGAGGCTTTTGCCCTGGCCCCATCCGCCTACCCCAGGGCGTCCCAAACTCCATTCCCACCCAGGACTGAAATCCTCAGAACACGGTTATTTATGTTCTTGGCATACTGAAAGGGGAATTTTACATCAATAAATAGAAATATTGATCCGAATGGAAAGGGGTTATCCTGAACAGCGCCGGAGCATCGCGGACTGCGGCATGGCCGTGCCAAGCACAAGAGCCTCATTTGTGTAATTAACGATGCAATTGAAGACAGGGAGGGTTTGTGTGTCTTGGTGGACAAAAGCCCAGTGGGACTGTGCTCAGGAGCTGACAAAGCCCTTCTGTCCCAATGTGCTCAGCCTGGGCAGTGGGAGATGCTGCAGAGCCATCACAGCCTTTAGTGATCCCCACCCCAACATGATTTTGTGGGTTGACAACCTCTTGGCACAAGGACTGGGCCTCGTGGTCTGAGCAGCTGCAGATCCAGATCCAGCTCTGGGATCCCCATGGCACAGCTGGGGTGGCGCTGAGCCTGTGCACTCCCTGGCCAGGGGCTCTGACCCTGCTGGTGGCTCACCAGACTGAGCTCACTGTCACCTCCAGAGGATTCTGAGATCCAAACTCTGGCTGGAGTCTGCTGGGAGCATCCCAGAGGAGGACTGTGCATAATGGGAACTGGGCACTGGGAGCCGAAGGTTGAAAAGGGAACTGGGGGCGAGTGGAAACACCACAGCAAGCAGCGAAAAAACACCACAGGTCCAGTGTCCTGCTCCCTGCATGGGCTTCCACTTCCCATCTTCACCTCCCCAGCGGATGGCATGGATGCTGTGGCAGGGCTGGACTCTACCAGGATCATTTGCACCCACAGCTCCACGTGGCAGAAGGAGAGAGTGCTGATCTGCCCAGAACCATGGCAGAGAGGCTGGGGCACGGCTGTCCCAGCTCAGTTCAGCTCTCCTGAGATTTCTCCTGCCCCCCATGTCACAACTTAGCCTCTCCTGCTCTCCCCCTTCCTGTTTCACACTCAAGGTCTGAGGACCCAAGGTCTGAGGAAATCAGTTTGAGAAACATGGGAAGCCAAAACTGAGGGTTAGGGGGACAAAGGAGCCCAGCCCCATCCCTATCCCAGGGCTGCTTACCCCGAACCCTCCCTGCCCAGCTGCTGCACCAGTTCCTGGGGGCCAGGGCACGATCCTTGAGCAACCTCCCAAAACTCCTGGAGGCCTGGCTGGGCCTGGAACAGAGCAAAGCCTGTGCTGCCCAGAGCAGAGGGCAGAGCACGGCTC
The DNA here is from genome assembly GCA_013397895.1 of Origma solitaria. Classification (NCBI taxonomy): domain Eukaryota; kingdom Metazoa; phylum Chordata; class Aves; order Passeriformes; family Acanthizidae; genus Origma; species Origma solitaria. The sequence goes on along the minus strand of VZRL01005613.1, from coordinate 60,475 downwards.
CCACAGCTCCCATAACATCACCACATTCAGTTTTCCACAGCAAATTCTGTATGCAGAGCAGCAGGATCCTAACCCAGCTGGCCCTTCAAGTTCAATTCCCTCCCACAACAGGAATAAAGGGCTGTCCTGCCCTATTAGGGATGCAAATATCCTGACTCAGAACTTGAAATTCCAAGGTGAATTTCTGCCTTGCAAGAGGTTTGTGACCCCAGTCTGCCCAGTGCTATTTACCCTTCACTACAGCCCCAGCCACAGTCCCTGTTACCCACCGAGTCCCAGGTTTCCCCACAGGGAATTTACTCTCTAACCCGCAGGACAGACCTTTCATCCTACAGCTTTCCAGCCTGTGTCATGGGGAATCTGCTGCAATTCCAGACAGGAAAACAGCCAGGAGCTGGCGGGCAGCCCGAGCGTGACCAATGGGGACGAGAAGCTGCAGCTGATGGGGAAGGCAGGAGGATCACCCAGAGAAGGAGCTCTGTCCTGGATCCAGAGAGGACTGAAGAAAGGAAAAATGCAAAACAAAGCGTTTAGGAAGGCAGAATTCCCACGTTTTCCCCCACAAAACTGCTAATTCACAGATGCTGTAATTGAATGGGATGAGCAGGAGGAAGAATCTGCTGTTGGAAGTGATGGGGCTACTCAAGCTCAAGCTTTGTTGCCCCAATGACTCCAGCAGAACCCAACAGGCATCACCCACCACTTCATCTGCAGGGTTCCAGCCAGGAATGATACATTTCTTGGAAAATACAGGCGATATCCTCAATTTTTCATGCAAATTGTGATGTGGCAAAATCCTGCTTGGATTTGGATCCACTGCATAAAGATGATACAAACCAACACAATACCAGTGCAAGTTTCATGAAACTTTTTATTCAACAAGTATTTAATTATGATTCTGCCAAGATGATCGAATGAACAGCAAGGCATAAAAAACATGAAATAGTTAAGAGATTTTATTCTAATAGCTTTAATTACAGTGCTTGTTTGTCGAAATGAAAACTGAAAACAAGTATACAAAACAGTTGATTACTAGTTGTGTATTGAAAGCAATAAAGGTTTCCACAACACTAAATAAACCAGTTCTGATAGTTCCTCGAGTTAAAGTTTAACAGCTCCAGCTTCTTCAGTGTTTATCAAAATACAAAAGAAAAGTAAAGAGGTCTTTTTTTTATTTTTCTGATGGCAAATCTGAACCTTGCAGTATGAGGGATGCCAAGGGTTTTCACACATATACAGATATGGGATTGTTCCAAAATGGGATTGAATACTTGTAGAGTGGAATGACTCTCCAAACTCTCATGCTTTTTATTTTTTCCCTAGACACTATACATAGATGTTTGGTGTTTTTCATGGCAATTCTTATGTTAAGTACAGTACTTTCTGCCTATAGAGCTTAGGACTAGGACAGGCTGTGCTTCCTGTGGAAAGGTTCTGCCTTCTGGAGTGGTTTATGCACAAGAAAAGTACAAAACACTTTTTGACAAATACAACAGGCTAAAAATGTTGACTTCTGGAAATGATTCAAGTTCAATGGAAACGAGAAATCTCACCTGAACCAAAAGTCAGATGTTTAGCATGAGTCTGCAAAGCTCATCTAAACCAGGCCCGGCAAATCTTTTAACGGTTGTGAACGAAGATGAGCACAGACTATGAGCTACAGAAAGAGCCAGAGATCTACTACTTATGATCTGTTCATTAAGCAGATGAAGCTAATTGGGTGTCAGTCATTGCTTCACCCTTTCAAAAGAATCAAGAGTCACCACGTTAGAGCTGGAGCAGCAGAAGCGATGTCAAACGTTTGTGTGTTTAAGTGTTTTTACTTTTCCTTGTCTATTTAAAAAAATACAGGATTCAGGTTAAAAACCAACCACCAAAATGGATCTCACAGATTTCACAACCCAACCAAGATCGAATTCAGCTCTACTGCACAAGGACCGCTGGCAACCCTTACATTATTAACCCACTTAAAATCCCTTCCAGGTACTAAACAGTGACTTGATTCTTTACAATAAAAAAGCTGAGTAATATTGCATAGGAGTACCAGAAACTGCCTCATTGGAAACAAAAACTATTTACATTAAATAAGAAACCTAACTGTTTTCAGGCTTGTATTTGCCACATTTACAGCATGATGCAATATATACTGTGACAAAAAGAAATGAAAACAGCTTCCGGCACTCAATACCACAAAGTAGCACAGTTTGCCACATTAGAGTAAAGCGAAGGGCGAATAGGAGGAAATAAGAGGGAGGGGTGGAAAAAGAGGGAAGAGGAAGGTTTATGGTTTCATTTCTGGTTTCGGAGCTGATTGGACAACCAGTCCAGTCCTTCATAGAGACCGTCTCCACTAGTGGCACAGGTTGCCTGGATGTACCAGTTCCTGTGACGAAGAGAATGCAGTCCAAGTTTGTCTGTGATTTCTGCTGCATTCATCGCGTTCGGCAGGTCCTGAGGGAAGGAACAACAGTCATTCCCCACTCTTTTCATCATCAGCTTTACAGGCATTACAAGAAAGTTAAGAGCTCTCAGAACTTCTCTTTCAGAAAAGCCCAGTGGATTACTTTGATATTCAAGCCATTCCCCTGCACAGCTGAAAGCCTCAAAGGTTTAACAGCACAATCAAAAGCAACATTATGGAATATTTCATAGGGAAGCAAGACAGCTGATGCCTGGATCCAGTTGTTCCCCCAGTACTGATCCAAGCTCACAATTTCAACTCTGTTTCATTCACTTTCCACTCATGGCTTTTTTTCCGTGACTGCGGTTACGATTTAAGATTACCTTTTATCACCAAGTCCTACTCTGCTGAGCACAGCTTTTTTAGAGCCCACCTTTCCTGCTCCTGGACATGACTTACGGCATTTTCACCTATCTCAACTGAGCCTGTGCAATCAGGGGAGCAGGATGTTATTCCCTCTTTACATTTCCTAGTCACATTTCAGGCCCTTGACATTTGGGTTTAAGCTGCCAAGACCTTTACAAGCAATAAAAGGCAGAACTCTCAGCTAGCTCTGAGGCCTGGAAGAGCCCAGCTCACAGGTCAATGCCAGCATATTACAAGTCAGCCTAGTGCTTCCACCAACACCACCAGTGCCCTCAAACACCCTAAATGAGGAATTCAGGGAGGTTCTGACATTCCAGCCATTCCTTTTCAGAGGAAGTTTGGAAAGGTGCCATAATTGAACCACATCAACCTTAAAACCCCAACTGGTTTTTGCTAAACCTGAAAATCTCTTAGCCAGGACTGTTCAGAAAGATACTCCTTTCAGATGAGAATTTAATCCATGGTTTCCTGCCTTCAACATAGCTCAATGGCCATTTACTGTGAGTTTATTTATCATTACACTGAAAATATGAAAAATCAACGTCAAAATATGGCACTCAGAAGGATGCTGGAAGTTTTCAAGGGTTCTGACAGAAAGACAACTTTTTTGGGCATACCTGTTTGTTAGCAAACACTAATAAAACAGCATCTCTGAGCTCATCTTCTGCCAACATTCTCATAAGCTCTTCTCTGGCCTCGTTCACACGTTCTCTGTCATTGCTGTCAACCACAAAAATCAGACCTAGAAATAAGCAAACGAGAATAAACATAAACTTGAAGTCTCATGTCTGAGAGAAAGTCTGCTCTTGCTGAAAGCTGGTGAAAACTCCTATTAGCTTGCATTTGTGTTTTTGCAACTTGGGTACTCCCTCTACATAACTAATTGGCATTTTCCAGAGAGCAGCAGCTCCTGAAATGCTGTGACAGGACTCAAAGACAGGCACATTATAAAGGCCCAGCAGTGACAGAAGTGACAAACTCTCAGTTCGTGGGGCTGCAGAGCTTGCGGTAAAGACTCTGCTTTGAAGTGAGGGCAGAGCTGTGATGCTGACAGAAGAAAAGCAAACTTCTGAACTTGCTCTGAGTCAGAAGGACAAGGAAGACTGGTTCCTGGAATTCTTCCCATCCCTCTTTGAACCTGCAGTGGCTTAAGAGAAGAGCCAGAGCAGCACACAAACACACCCTTTTATAATAATAAATATCTCCACTCCCCTCCAAGAAACTTGCAAAATTAACTTAGTGAAGACATTCAAAAAACCCTCTTAGATTCTGGAAAGCTGGGAATTAGGTGTGCGGACTCACCTTGTGTGTTCTGGAAATAGTGGCGCCACAGTGGTCTGATCTTGTCCTGACCGCCCACATCCCACACTGTGAAGCTGATGTTCTTGTATTCTACTGTTTCCACATTGAAACCTAAAACAGATTGTGGCACAAATCTCACTTAAATATAGCTGGCCTACTGTACTTAGCAAGTCACACTCAGAATGTCATCACTAAAAGAAGTTAACTTAAAATTTGAATGACTTTAAACAAGCAGAATCCCGTGCTGAATCTCTCAAAGCAGACAAACATGGGTTGTCCTGTTTCCACCATCATCCCCACCACAACCACACTAATGAACACATCTAATTGTTGCCTGAGCAGCTACAAAAAGCAAACTATGTTGCCTAAAAAAACCCCACAACAAGGAAAAAACCACACACCCCCCGGTTTTAAGAACTGCAAATCAGGTCTCTCAATATCCTCAAATTTAAAAAAAAAAAAAAAAGAGGAAAAAAAAAGGTGAACCCTCTGCTTCTCAGTCTGATTTACATGATGCCACAACAGCCTGGGAGACAAATTGCCCTTCTGTGGTCCACAAAGGCTCATTCCACAAGCAACTGATGAGAGGGAGTGGAGTGAGAAAAGAGTCACAATCTCCTCCCATAGCAGAGCATTTGGCTGTGGCAACTTCACACCACAGGCTTTAGCAAGTGTTTGTTCTGACAGACAAGTCACTTAAATCAGCTGAGACCCAAATCTCAAAGCCATCAATTATAGGAATGTAAAAATCTTACCTATAGTAGGAATAGTAGTTACTATTTCACCAAGTTTAAGTTTGTACAAAATAGTTGTCTTTCCTGCAGCATCCAGGCCAACCATTAGAATACGCATTTCTTTTTTGCCAAAAAGGCCTTTGAAGAGGTTAGCAAAAATATTTCCCATGGTTGAGATATGTTCTCACTGGCCAGTAAAGTCTGCAGGAGAAAGATGAGAGTATCATTCATGAGTTACCGACAGTTGAGTTCTGACCACAGCAGAAAAACCCCAAAAAAACCAAAGTAAGAGATAATGTGAATCATTTATAGACACTCCAGCCACCAGTGAACATTCTACCCCACACTGAAGCAACACTAAGATGAACAGATGAGCCAAAACTCGGTGCTCATGAAATGACCCAGCTTTGAGTACTTGAAATGCTTCAAATATTCTTTCAGAGATTTTAGCATTAAAAGCTGTTCTCAAACTTTTGCTTGCAAAATTCATGCATACTTCAGGTATTTTGCCCCCCATTGTTATGGGATAATTTACTGCAGCAAAGTGTCACCATTAAACAAACTTCTTCCAATTGACCTCGAGACAGTAAGATTTTGCTTAGCACAGCAATAGCTGGGCGCCTTCTTTTGGGAAGGAAACTCAGAATACAGCCTCGATTTTCTCCTCCTCGGAACAGTTTCCTTCCTCTCCAACCCAGAGGAAATGGTCTATGAACAGCACATAAACACAGAGCAGTTACTTTCATTAACATCAGAGGGAGACCTTCTGTAGGAAGCAAATGCACATTTAATCAAACTTAACTATCGCGAATTAACAGCCACATTGAACGAGCAGGTTCAGAGATGAGCACTTCCTTCACAGCCAACACTCCTGCCTGGGTGATTAAAGTGATTAATGTCACCAGGAGCTTCCTGTTGAGGAACTGCAGAAGCTGCCTCTGCACTCCAGCCCCAGACACTTCCCTGTGGTTCCTGGGACCTGACCCATCCCATCACAAATTCCCCCCTTTCCAAACTTAATCCTGCACAGCTTACAACAGGATTGAAATCACCATGAGAACTACTGCTGTGCTCATACAAGGCACGAAAAGGCAGCCTGGAAGCTTCACAGACACATTACAGGGTGACAGGGACGATTCACACCCTCACTGCTGCTGGGTCTAGAAGCTCTCAGGTGTCAGTTTAAAAAGAAGAGACCGAGCCCAACTGAAAATTCAAGTTTCAAATACGAGATGCACAAACAGCCAATACATTCAAAGCACGAGTTTCCTGTAAACCAAATCACACTATTTAAAGCATAACATGAAGTCTGAATCATTTCTGGAAATATTCTCTATTTCACGATGAAGCTCTATTGAAGCCAAACTCTCACTAGAAGCAGATTTCATAGAGTATCTATTTAAGAACATAAAAGCAAGATTTGGATTGAAAAGCACACCATAACAAAAGCCTTGTCCCACTCTGTTTAGTGCTGTCCTAGGGATGTCTGAAGCCTTGCTTCCCCATTCTGCACTGGGAAAGATCCGAGCAGTTCTCTCCCCTTCAAGAAGCGCTGCTCTGCACAATTTTTAACCCAAAAGTTAAACTCTGTAACATTAACCAAGTGACGTGTCCAAGCACAGGCAGCTCCACAGGAAGTTCAGAGTCCACTCCAGAGTTCCTGATGGACATCAATATCCACACCAACTTGCTGAAGCAACTCGAATTCAAAGATTCACTTATTTTATATGACTGAAGCTTTAAAACTGAACTCCTCTACAAACGAGACTGGGCAGCCTGTGAATTAAAACCAAATGGGAGGTTTAAAAGTTCCATTATTCCACCATTTCCTTTGTATTTCTGCAGCACGACCATGGATATTCCACTCCCACTGGAATATATGAAGGCTGTATAAACAGGAAGGTTAATTAGGAAGCAAAGAAAACAGTTTTGCTGGAGTCCCCATTTCTCCACAGCAGGAAATCTCCCATCCCAAGCAACAGCAGCAGCTCTCACCGGGCTGGAGGGCAGGGAGGCTGTAAAGCTTTCCTTTGTCTGGCTGCTCATGCCACCTCTATCTCCTGCTTCATCTGGAAAGCAGCAGTCAGGGCTGAACTGTGACCTTTTACCAGAGCTCACATAAAGTGACTGCAAGAACTTTTACAGCAAGAGAACCTTAGAAGCTCTGACAAAGAATGCCTTTCTTTGGTTTGCACACGTTTAAAAGCATAATAGCTTATCAAATGCTTGGACTGATCACAGTAATTAGGTAAAAGAACAAAATCCTATCATTTACATCCATGATATCTTTCCACATCCTGGAGAAGTCGCAGGCTGCTGAACAAGTTGCTTGTACTTGGCACAAACAGCAGTGAATCCCGTTAGATCCTTGTTTTGCTGGCAGCTATTTCCAGGTCAAGCCGGCCCTTCGCCACTGAAGCTGCTTTTATACCACCCATCCTCCCTATTTTTACTTTTTGTAAAGAATAAGAAGTTAAGATCCATTTAAGCACTTGGTTTCCATTTCCCTCTTGTTCTCTTTCACATCCCTCCTATCCAAACCGATTCTGTAACTTATTTGGTACTTCAGGGTAGGTGGCATTACAAAAAGTCACATTTATTTTTATAGGCAGCACAGTGTAGTTTACAGCCCACTCCTGCAAGAAAAGTGTGTTTACAAGTTGACTAAAAAATAGTTGAATTCCTGCTGCCTAAAAGAAAAAAAAAAAAAAAAACCCAGGAGAAATTCATCTGCAGAGCTCCCACAAACTGTTTTGGTTCCCACCAGGGCTTTGTTGGATGGGGCTGGAGCAGGGTCCCTGTCTCCCCCACGGGTGGGGCCATCCCCTGACCAGCAGTTACTCCTGTTCATCTATTCCCACAGGAAAGGAAATCCCACTCCACGGTTTGTACTCCACACTCCTCTCCCTGCACTGCCACAGAAACTGCCTTGATGGTCCTGAGCTGCTTCCCAGCCTTGGCTGCCTCCGTTAATACAGCTCAGCTGAGGGATCACGCGACTGCTCCCTCTGTATTCCAGGACTGAGCTTTAATTCCCATTTCAGCCCATTACTTGGGCCATGAGAACGTGCAGTTTCCTTGTACATTAAGTTAAGCAAAATCCCGTCAGTCCCAGGCATCATCACCCCTTGCAATGGATATCCTGACTCGCCAATGGCTCACGTGTATTCCATACTGAAGCTTAACTTCCTCCTTCCCTCCACCCAAATGTTGTCAGTAATTGCTACACCGATCGTTTTAGAAGCACAAGTTGGATAAAATTCCTGAAAACATAAAAGACTACGGCTTGTGAGCTGCTTGTAGTGCTTGAGCACATCTTCAAAAGAGGGATCCATCAGGCTAAGTGGGAAGATTTGAGTATGAAAGGAAACGATTTGAATAAACAGCACAGACTATTTTTGCAGAATTCAGTGTGTATTTTCCCTGAGCACAACTTCAGTCTCTAGAAACGGCAGCTCAGCACCCCTCACCAAACCCAGATGGCCCCAGTACCGAAGTGTGTGTCTGACTGTTTCTCCCTGCCCATCGAAGCCCTAAAGCACTTTAACACGCACCATTCCACCTCAGCAGCACTAAAAACCCGTCAGGCAGGTTCGGATAACATACAATGTGCCATTGGTAAACAGCAGGCTGACGTTCAATGGCTAAGTTGCAGTTTCGTTTCTGAAACAAAAGTATTTTCAGCCGCCCGTTTTCTAGTAAGCGATACATTCAGAAAAGCAATTAGGAGAACAGGCAGCCTTTTGCAGAGAGGCTCAAAGTGAGGAGTTAAAAATGAATGAGTGTCTGCAATAGCAGCAGCCTGGTTGTTGTTAAAGTGATATGGCCCATGAGGAAGCAGCAGAATCTGCTTTTATTAATTGTAAGTGGTTAGAATAAGAGCTCTGATGAATATCTCAAGGCGAAAGATCACTAAACACTTAATCATCTACAGCCCTTTATATTTAAACATACATTAATGTATTTGAATGTCATTTCATTCAGGCTGCTTATCATGAGAAGCCAAATCTGCTGCTTGACCTCCAAACTCCTTGGGTGAGCTGGTAGCTAACAAGCCCCACAGATGTATGACCAGAAGGGTGTGTGGGCCATCAAACACAGCATAATACATTCCCACAAAACCTCAATTTTACACTTCTGGAAAAGTTCTTTTTGACCACATAAACTTCCCTGAGACAAGAATTGTGGCAAATACTAGTGTTTCATTTAGGTTACACCATTTCTTTGAACATACCAGAGCAGACAAAATCAGGGGCTAAGGTGGAGGACGCCACATGCATTATTTAGTCAAACTATCCTGCAGTATAGAAGCACATTTATTTCTCTTCTCTGTCCCAGCACTTACCACATATGGCTCCCAGAGGGAAAAAAAATGCTCAAAACTTTGCAAGCGTTAAAACCAAACTTGCTGGGCCTGTCATTTTGGCAATCTGAAAATCCCAGCAGCCATGGCAGGGGGCTGGAACCAGATGAGCTTTAAGGTCCCTTCCAACGCAAACCACTCTAGGATTTTATGGTTCTGTGATAAGATCAGTCAAGAAAGTTCAACCCTCTGTCCCTCCCCTGCCCAGCAGGCTGAGATGGAGGTACAGGGGGCATTTGTTGTCTCCGGGAGCTGTTAAGGCCTCCCTGGGATGTTCATATCGAGTTTTAAATGCCCATTTCAAGGAGAGATAAACACAGTGCCACTACCAATGACACACTGTGCTACACAGTTACAATCAGACAAAATATTAAAGCACAAGTTAAAATCCCAACAGTTGCAGGTTTACCAAACTTCCTGGTAGCTTCCCGCACCTTGTTCCATATGCTTGGGCACCTGTGGCAAGTGAAACTGGCCTTTTCACAAAGACAACGGATTCATTACCAAAATTCCACCTCCACTTAAAGAAAAATCTACTTGACATTGGCCTGAGTATTAACTCCATGTCTAAAACAATTAGAAAAACCCCAAATCCATAATTCCTAAACTGGCATTAACATACTAGTTCTGTCAGTCACAGGGGAACAAAAATGGATCAATTTGTTATTTACCAGAAATATTGATTTGAAATTCAGCCAGTTACCACTAGCTGGCCTGGACCATTCTTTCTAATTTACAGCATTCTAGAATGTTTTAAATTAAATTATCCAGAGAAGCAAAATATTCATACAAGAGATCACCGAACCAATGTGCAAATAAGAAGTGAGAAAGCATTTTTTAAAAAACCCATCCAACTTCAACAGCTGTTACTGGTGTGACATGCAAGAACAACTGGCAAATAATTTAAAGTGCAAATCTAACCCGACAGCTTGTTCTTAACAATATAAAGTGTGACTTAAAGGAGAATGTGAGAAGAGATCCAACAAGAATAGAACACTGCTAAAATTCAGGATTAATCTACAGCTCCAGTGTTTCACACCCCCACTCAGCAGGGAACAGTACTGATGTGTTCTCTTGAAATAATTTCTTTACAGATTAAAGTGTTCTGTTACAGCAAATTTTGGAAACACCTCTTTATATATAGCCAGGGTGGCCCAATACACTATTTCAGTAGAGTTACATTCAACTATTTTTAGAAACTGTTTACTGGCCTTCCACATCTGATAACCTGAGAGAAGACAACTTATCAACTCAAATCCTTTAACTTTGGGCCATCAATACTGAAATTTAGCTCAAAGAATTTTGAGTTACTTTAGACCACATCTCTATCAGTAGGCATGGATTACACGTAAAATGTAAGAGCAGCCAACAAGCAGGTCGGGCCCTTTGTTCTCCAGGTGATTCATTATCCTGCACAAACACCACTGTAATAAAGGCCATGGCAACAACATCTTCCCAGAGCTCTTCATTAATATTAAGTCCTAACTCCTTTATAATTTTAACCACTAGAACCAGAGGAGTGTTAACTGTGTGGAGCTCGACACTGAGCACTGCGACCATTTCCCCCAGTTCACACAGAGGGTGCTCCTGCCAAGCCTGGGATGGAAAAGGTGTCCTGAAGGATCATAACCTGGTTATTTGTCTGTGAGGAAAAAGGTACCAGCATTGAAATAAAAGTTAAAGATACATAATTGTGCTTACATCTAAAGAGAAACAGCTGGATTTGGCCACCAAATCTTGCAGGGATCAAGTAGAAAGCATCCAAGAGCACTCTGCACGTTCAAGGCAGATGGAGGACAAGCCAACCACAGGTGAAAAGCCAAGTGAAAGGAAATCTCCTTCTCCAGCATCTTTGTTTAACCCAAGGACTTGAACACCTTGCCATCTACACACCTCACCCAGATAAGACATTTCCCACATGCTGGAACATTCTCTTGAGAGCACCGGGCTTGGAGTGGCAGAAAACAGAAAATAGTTCCACTTAGAAGATCAAAACAAGGACAAAAGAGAGAAGATTTCCTTAGGGTCATGCCTATTTCACAGACACGAGAACAATTCACTCCTAAAATAACAGCCAGAATAAAAAGAGTCAGTATTAAAGAGAGAGGGTTGCTTGACTTGATACTCAAATCCCAAATCAGAATTATTCCCTTATTTTCACCTTCAGGCAGGGAAAGCAAACTGCTGCTGTTTCACAACAAAACCTCCAACTACTTTAAGAATTTATACTCTAACATAATTCAAGAGCACACGTTTTTCCTGTGGGTTGGTTTATATCTGGTCTGAAAAATATTTTATTTAAAGGCTGGGCTGACAGGTGAAAAGCACAGAGGGAGGTGCATCCATGCCGTCCCTGCCTGTGGCTGCTCAGGAAACAATGTGGTGCCAACAATGCAGTTGTGACACTCAAGAATGGCCTGTGACTTTGCGCTCACCCATTCAGCACTGGCTACACTGGTGTGAGAACTGGTTGCTACAAAGAATTTCTGTTCAGATAAGCAGCACGCAGTTGGGGTAGGTTTTTCTTTTTGTTTTTGAGGCTGAATTGTTCCCGAGTTCAAAATCTTCAATTTTAAGCCAAATATCCTGTTATTCATTCCTAAGAACTGGGCACTAAGTCAACATTTACACTCCTAGTAGAAATGGCAAGAACTCACACGAGAGCTCCATCCAGCAATGAAATTGGCTTTTGCTTTGGGGGAAATGTTAAGGAAGAATCCCTGAGTTGTGAGGTACCAGAGCAGTGTGTGAGCATGAGTTGTGCTAGACATGAGAGTTTTATCAGAATTGAAACATCAGCAGAAGCCTCACCACAGCCCTCTGACATTTGCGTGTTAAAAGCAATGAATAAAATCGTATACTCGCAAGCAGAAAGGGAAAAATGAATTACACAGAAAAACAGCTGCTGTAGTAGGAAGCTGACTCTGAACTTCTTTACTCATCAGTTAAAGAAAAGGAATAATGGCTGAGGATGGCGCCAGCTCCAACACAAGTTCTGTAGCATTCCAGGAGCAGAACTTCCAAGAGATTTCTAAAAAAAGAATCAGAACTATTCCTTTTCAGATAAAGTTAGCTCATATTCACCAAATTTATCCACTGTAAAGAAAGCTGGATGTTTGGGAAGGCTGTTGAAATCCATAAGAATTCTTGCTTGAAAGCCCATCTTTAAAATTAAAAGGTTGTTTTAGAAATAAAAGCCTGTGGGATGTGTAAAGGTGGTTCTTTAAACTTCACCACTGCCAATTCAGCTGGGATCCTGGGTTGTGAGCTTTTCCTCCTTCCATCAATTCATGTCATCAATGGCTTAGCTGATAATTACCAGTATAAATGCTCCTGCTTAAAGCAGCTGGAGCACAGCACAATTTGGTGAATTCCCAGGAGCAGAATCCAGCCCCTACTCCCACACACGCTTGGTTTGCCTTGAAAAGCTGTGACTGGTCCTCCCCCCACTTGGTCAGCATGACTAACACTCACAGGGAACTCGGTGCACGAGCACAGCTCCTGCCAGGCCCTTCCACATTCCAACTATTTCACAACCCAGGAAATGTTCAGAGAAACCAATCTGAGATCCTCAGACTATTTACACTGAGGTGTTTGACTTTTAACAGGATTTACATCACAAAAACAAAGCTGCTCTGAGGGGACAGCTCTGCTTCAGCCATTTTTATTCCTGATGCTCCACCACGGGAAATACCAACAAACTTGGCAAAGCTGGGGAGTTTGAACTGAAGAGGTTCAATTAAGGTGAGTTTCCTCACCCTTTCACCCAATGCAATTATTCCAACAGGGAAAGCAGCCCAACAGGGTTCTCCTGCACTGCAGACATGTTTGTAGCACAGGAAGTCAGTGGCATCAAACCAACCCCAAAAACCTTCCTTTCAGAGAATTTCTTAATCTGTAAGACTGTACTTCCATTTTATTCCAAAATAAACCCCATGGATAAAAGTAAAATAGCAACCCTCCACTTCAACTACACTTCCCTCTTTTCCCACAGAAGTGCTCCAAATCAGCAGCAAAAATAGCAATAAAGATATTGCTGAATGACCTTGGAAAAATCCACTTTGCCTCCATTTCTCCGCCTGGAAAATAAGGTTAATGGAATACCCTGCAAAGGGGTGCTGCGAGCCTCGCAAGACAAAGCTCAAAGTATTAAATAAATACTTGGAATTTTAGTTATTGACAAAGCTACAATTTCAACACTAGACCTCTGGTCACCACTCTAATCAACCTGTGGAATTTGCTTTGGCAGGAGCAGAGCAGCAAAGCCACAAGGTCAATGTCAAATACAACAACATCTGGGCAGTTTTATGCCCCGGCAGAGTTTTAGTCTCGCTCTGCTGGGGCAGAGCTGGGCTATCACCTCATCACACAGAGGTTTATCAGCCCCAAAGTATCACGTTCACCGCTCACGGAGACAGTATGGAGTATTTTCAGACTGAATATAATATCCTCCCACCGGGAGCTGCTCCGCCAAGGAAAGCTGATCTCCCACACCATCAAACCCAAGCCGATGGATGGCAAACAAGAGTTGCTTGCTTCAGGATAAAGCTCAACTCCTCAGCCCAGCAAAAAAAACCACCCAACTCAGCAGCCAAGGGCTTACAGAGAAATAACCTCTGCCCCACGAGCTTCATCCAAGCCTCGTTCCCCCCACCAGACGAGGGCTTTCGGGGGGAGAGGAGAAGGAGGAAATGCCTCTCCTTCCTCAGAGCCGTCCACGGGCGGGGCAGAGGCCGGAATGAGCGAGTTTGGGGAAGGGAGGACAAGCCCATCCCGTCTAATCCCATCGCTAGAGGGAGCGGGGCCTTTTGCAGCTGCTGGCGAGCTGGAGCGATTCCCCTTTCCCACCCCTGCCT
>VZRL01005613.1:14400-44929 GCA_013397895.1 Origma solitaria | reverse complement strand
GTTTCCCTGCACCGTTCCCCTTTCCTGCACCGTTCCCCTTTCCCTGCCGCATTCCCGTTTCCCTGCACCGTTGACCTTTCCCTGCCCCATTCCCGTTCCCCTGCACCGTTCACCTTTCCCTGCACCGTTCACCTTTCCCTGCACCATTCAACTTTCCCTGCACCATTCCCCTTTCCTTGCCCCGTTCCCCTTTCCCTGCACCATTTCCCTTTTCCTGCACCATTCCTCCTTCCCAGAGCTGCTGGGGATCTGCTCTGGGCTCTTGCCCATACCAGCAGCCTCATTCCATGCCCGGCCCTGCCGGGATGCAGGCTCAGCACGTGCTTGCTGGAGGGTTTGCATGTGCCAGGCTGCGTTGGGATGCGTGTGTGCCTGAGGAGGTGCGTGTGCACCTCAGGGGACATGGGACAGGCGCTGCTTTTGGGGATGGCATGGGCTGTGCCGGGCGGTTTGAGGATGTGTGTGGCATCCGTGCCAGGCAGCATTTGCACCGTGCAGCATCCGTGCCATGCATCATCCACTCATGCCATGCAGCATCCCATGCCATGGAGCATCCACTCCATGCAGGATCCACAGAGTGCAGCATTCACTCTCCTGTGTGTGCTCAGGGCTGTGCTCCCGAATTAAATATAAAACATGAGAAGCTGTCCATGCACCCTGCCTGGGGGTTCCTGCATGTCCTACTATCCTGGTGTGCTCCCCACCTTCAGCAGCAGCTGGTCATGCACAGATCAAAAAAAAAAAAATCCTTAAGGCTTTTATATCCAGAATAAAACAGGACTGCAGGGAGGGCCCCCTTTGCTGCTCTGCTGCTACTTCTGTTCACTTCTGAGGCAAAACAGAGAGGGTTTAGTAAAATGTTTATTTTTGCTAGTGCTAGAAAAGGTTAAAAGGAGGGGACCCACCCTGGGTACTACTCCAGCCTCTCTGTGCCTCAGTTTCCCCATGCAGGGAAAATTCCTTTTTATTTTTTCCCTTAGCAATTAATTTTCATTATTTAAACTAAAATGAATTCATTTTACATTACGCAGGATAGAGGGAACTGCTCAGCACAGCAGTATTTTAACTCCACGTGGAAAGAAAATAATTCACATGGTTCCAAAGCTCAAGAGATCCATGAAGAAACAACTGTGCCCAATAAATTTAGGCTTATCTCCTTTCTGTTTTGGGTTAACTTTGAGATAAATCGAGGTCATGTGCTGTCCCAGGCTAAATACTAAATACTTCCTTTGTTAAAGACAGGAAGAGAAGTTTTGAAACACAGCAGGAAGCCACCAAAACTGCTTATTTCCAGATTTGCCCCTGATGCTCCTAGCAAATGAATACCTCTAAGACCCCCATCCCCTATCAGATGGGGTTGAAATCGCCAGCTGAAAACATTGCACAGAGAAGGCAGACAGGCAGATGGGCGTGAGCCCAAAAGCTTCTTTTCCTAAAAAAAATGGGTCACACGCAAGAGAGATGGCAGCAACAGGGCTGAGAAGTGCCAGGAGGGAGCCTGGGCGGGAGGCAAGATCGTCCCTGTGCTTCTTCCAGGGAGGCACCACCCCCATGCAGAGCAGGCATAAATTAGTATTATTATTTTGCTTAAGAGAGCACCTAAATTGCCTTAAATCACCCCAGACAGCCACTCAGCAGCAGCAGTGCTGATGGTCTAAGAAAGTGATGGCAAAGACATGCTGAGACATGGAATTAATCCTGTTTTCCTGCACTGTGGAAGCTGACCTGGCTGAAATGGGGGATTTCAGGAGGAGGAAAACTGTGCCAGGGGACAGATTGCTGCCCACCTCCATGTCCAGGCATGGACAGCTACCACTGGGATCACAGATGTCCCTGTCCCTTCGGTGAAGCCCTGCCTTTGTGACCTGTTTGGGACACAGCATCCTCCAGGATCTGCTTTAAGAGAGACCGAATCGAGCCTAAAAAGCAAAGTGGGATTTAAGGAGAATAAGGAGAATTTGGACTTGCTCAGGTCTTCTGGTGAATATCTGCCTCTGTCCTCGCTGGACATTTTGGGTGAGCTCTGGGGCAGGAGCTGGGCTGGGAGGCTCCCTGTGCCCGTGGTAGGAGGAAGCTGCTTCCAATCAACAGCAAAACCTTGTTAGCGAATTTGTCCCCAACCCCAAATCCCCTCCTGGCCACAGCTGAGCTGAGCAGCCCTTGTTTCACAGCCCTGCCTCCATGCCCGGGTGGTGAACCAGATCAGGGCTGCTCTGAGTTAAAAATAACCCTTCTCTCCTTTTCTTTTTTCTGCTTTATTTTTAACCCAGAGCAACTCCTCGATTTAGCTCCCTCAGGGGAGAAGAAGACGCTCATCCCACCACCCCACCAGGGTGAAAATCCAGCCGGTGTTGGAGCAGAGCGAGTCCCAGGGTGTTATTTAATTATTCTCCTCTATGATACATCACCGGTGATATCTGATTTCATTATTATCATGTGATGGAGACCCGAGCGGACGCTGAGCTCGAGGTCTGTCTGATTCATTCCCCAGGCTGCTGTGATGCAACTGGAACACTTTGCCCGGTGACTCACGACATTCATGGAAAGAAGAAAGAAGCCTCAGTTTCTTTTTCAGCTGAGGGAGCAGACGTGGCCCTTGCTTTCTCCATCCTAAGAAAAACCCATGTGGGAGAAGGACAAAATGGGAAGGGATCCCCAGGGCAGCTCAGCTCATTTTCTGGGTGCTCCCAAGGTTCCTGAAAGCCCCTGAGCCTTTTCTGGATGGCCCCTTTGGAGCTGGAGAGTTTTCCTCCCGTCTGGGAGCCTCTAATGACAAATCTGCAGCTGAACTACACCCTGTTCTCACTGCCCTTTGAAAGGAAGAAAAAAAAAGTGTTTGTGCAAGGCGATTTCTGAGGTTATAAAAATATCACCCAGAGCGGCAAAGCGTTTCCCAAGCCATGCTTTGCCTTCTGCATCTGCCCCGAGGGAAAAATACCACAGGCTGCATTTGCTCTTACTTCAGGGCCCCCCAAAATAATCTTTTCTCCCAAGTGTGGGCACATTGTCTTTAGTGAGAAAATTCTTGATGATAATGTTTGGGATAATGAGGTGGGGCAGACCTCTGAGCAGGTGGCAGTGATGTCCAACCATTAAATCCCTCCTGGTGGTGATGGAGAGGTATTTTTGGGGTGTTTTGGGGTTGGCACCCACGTGGAAGGGGCTGAAGGACACCAGGGACCATCACTGTTCTGTTTTCTGCTGCCCCGAAGCTCCTGGTTGCTGTCAGGTTGAGGATTTCTCACCTCTGAGTCTCTCACCTTGAGGTGAGAATTGCAATTACTCACAGGAGCTGAGAAATTACAGCACCCTGCACCCCTCCAGCAGCTTGCTATGCTGCCTACCAAAAATAGCGATGATTCCTGGGATATGTGGTCCTGGGGTCACCTCTAGAAGAGCCTGGGCTGCTGAAAAGATGACAGATCTAATCTTGCTGCTCACGAAGAAAAAGGAAGGTGGAAAAAGGAGAAAAGCAAGAAAAACTCTGCATGACTCCCTGGATAGGTAGAAAAAATCAGAATATTTGCAGCCAGAGCTTTTATTCTGCTATGGCTTCTCCTCTCAGAGCTGATTGAGGTGGCAGAAGGATCCACTCAGCTGAAGCACCTCTGAGAGCACCTCAGCTGTGGCACTGAGGGCTGGAGAGCAAAGGGAGCAGATCAGCTCCTCACTCCTGACGCTGGCTCCTCGGGGACATTGGGAAAATTGCCACAGCTCTCTCTGCCTCCCATTTCCCCCCTCCTTCATTTGGAAGCAGCTGCACTTCGTGGCTCAGTGCCGTGCAGGGTAACCTGGTGGTGAGGGAGGAGATGTTTAACATCAGCGCTGCTGACTGCTCACACCTCTGGATAAAGCTCAGCTGCCATGGGGTGATGCCTGTCTGGGAGCCTTGGAGATGCCTTTTGGGAAGATGGATTGGACAGGGAAAATTGATTTTTCTGCTGTCATAGAATCACAGAATGGTTTGGGTGATTGAAGCCCATCCAGTCCCACCCCCTGTCATGGCAGGGACACCTCCCACTGTCCCAGGCTGCTCCAAGCCCTGTCCAGCCTGGCCTGGGACACTGCCAGGGATCCAGGGGCAGCCACAGCTGCTCTGGGAAATCTCTTCCAAGGCCTCCCCACCCTCAGGTGCCAGTGGAGGTGAAGAGGAGTGATCCACCCATCCTGCTCCAGAGATCACCTGCAGCAGGCTCCATCCCTGGGGGAAATGCCCACCCTCAGCCAAAGCGATTCCCCCTGTGAGGACAGGCATGGATTTGCTGTGTCTCCCACATCCTTCTGACCCCAAACACTTCATTTACTCAGCATTTAGGATGGCAAACAGGATGTTTTGCCTGAAAAACCCTGTGACCTGTGCAGCCTGCCCTGTAACTCCAACATCTGTGCTCAAGGAGCACTCGCTGGCCACATCTCCACAGAGCACTTCAAATGTGGAGCTGTTACCATCAGCCATAACCACATCTGGCAGCATTTTGGGCATCTGCAGCTGTAGAAACACATCCCTGAGCACCCATCTCCCTTTTGGACAGCCAGACCTCACTGCAAAGGGCACGATGAGCTGCATTCACCAGCGTGGGGACATGCTGAGGAAATTGCAGCAGAACATTGTGAGCTTGTGTTTCAGGAGTGAGGAATAGTGTCAGTGTTTGACCCCAGGGCCTCTGGGGTTGGTGGTGATGCCATGAATGGTTGGTGCCATGAATGGTTGTGTTGGTGCCATGGATGGTTGGTGCCATGGATGGTTGATGTCTCCCTCCACCTTCTCCGATTTTGGATTTTCAGTATTTTAATATTGGAGGCAGCGTGGCAGTGCAGCTCCAGCAGGTGTCCTGATCCATGGGGATTGGGTCCATGTGGGTGGAGGCATGGACAATCACCACTGTCCCCTGTCTTTGGGCATCCCCACAGGACACCAGCCACTCCTCAAGGTCCCCATGGCAGAGCCGTGGGATTACCCATCAAAGTTTTTGATGGGATTAGGTCCTTAGGGATATCCCCTCTGGGTGGGGGATTTATGCAGCTGATGCTTGGTGTCATGAATGGTTGGTGCCAAGGATGATTGGGGCCATGGATGGTTGGTGCCATGAATGGTTGGTGCCATGAACGGTTGGGGCCATGAACGGTTGGTGTCATGAACGGTTGGTGCCATGGATGGTTGGTGCCATGGGTGGTTGGTGCCATGGATGGTTGGGTTGGTGCCATGGATGGTTGGTGCCATGGATGGTTGGTGCCATGGATGGTTGGGTTGGTGCCATGGATGGTTGGTGCCATGGGTGGTTGGGGCCGTGGGTGGTTGGTGCCATGGATGGTTGGTGCCATGGATGATTGGGGCCATGGATGGTTGGTATCTCCCTCCACCTCCTCTGATTTTGGGATTTCAGTATTTTAATGTTGGAGGCAGCGTGGCAGTGTGTCCAGCAGGTGTCCTGATCCACAGGGATCTGGTCCATGTGGGGTGGAGGGATGGACAATCACCACTGTCCCCTGTCTTTGGGCATCCCCACAGGACACCAGCCACTCCTCAAGGTCCCCATGGGATTACCCATCAAAGTGTTTGATGGGATCAGGTTCTTAGGGATATCCTGGGATGCCCAAGGCTCCTGCATGAGGATATTTGCTCCTGTGCCCTGGAATCCTTGAGCTGCTGTAGGAATGAGAAGTACCCTCAACTGGGGCGTCCCCTGAAGGTCCCATAGGCTCTCCCGTTTGGTGGCAGCTGCTTGCTTGATTTACAAGCTCAGGGTGTTTTGTTTGCTCTCTGGGACTCTCTGTTCTCTGGCATGAGCAGTGCAGCAATGCCTGAGTAAATTCCCTCATCTGCTCCTCCTCGCAGCCCATCAGACACTGCCAGAGGGGAGATCCTCTCTGAGTGTAAAGACAAAAGGTGCAAGCATGAAAACAAAAGGCAGGAGTTAAAACATCCCATTTGGAGAGCTCTGGGCAGTTTCACAGAGTTCCATCAGGGAAAGCTGTCTGACCATCACCAGGGTACCACATGAATCCTCCTGCTTTTAATGACCACTGACAGAAAACGCGGATTTTTAAAACTCAGCTGAAATATTTCCCCTCCATCAGCAGAGTGCTCTGAAACCCCAGCAAAGCTGCCACCTCAGAAACACTTAATATTGTGTCCTGTCACTCAGGACACTTTTCCAGCCAGAATTCCTTGTAAAAAAAGTAGAAAGGCTCCTCCTTTCCCTGTGAAGTCGCTTGGCTACAGAACTTTAGAAGAAAACATCACGCCAGAGGGAGCGAAGTTATTGCCGCAGTGTTTGCCTGGGTGGGAATGAAATCTCGCCTGCCCTCCGTCATCAAAACCTCATTAAGCTGTGCAGCCACTAATTGATAAGCCCAAACCTGACAAGGAGGAGACGGCAGCTGCCCTGGGACCTGCCAATCAATGTCACAGCCGTCCCAGGCCCTGGGTGAACTCTGACCGCCGGCAAGAATGACAGCGATTGTTCCGTTTGGGAGGGGAGAGATGGAAACCAGCCTAATTATAACATCAATGTCAGGTCACAGCCCTGCACTGGACACCTGCCTGATGGAGGGGAAAAAAAAACTCCAGACAGTGGTGATGGGGGTACAGCTTCTGTTTCCAGACTGGAAAAGTGTCACCTTGAAGGGCTTTGTTCAGCCAGCGTCATTTTTGTGCAAGTCTGAGGGTGCACATTGCAGGAGTGGAAATGCCAGTGTGGAAGGGTTGGTTTGCAGCAAGGTTTGAGAGGAACAAGGAGTTGGACTCGGGAGGCTGCTGGAGGAAGGGCTGAGGAGAGGGGTTTGGGGGTAGGAGAAAGGTGTGGTTCGGACAGGAGGTAAAAAAATGATGAATGTCTAATTCACAGCAGGACAGGATCATTTAATCTCATTTTGTGTCTCTATGAGGCAGCAATCCCCTGCCAAGTTAATTCCCTGTGAATCACAGAAAAATGGAATGGTTTGGGTTGTAAGGGACCTTTAAAGGACATTTAGTCCAACGCTGCATCGAAGGGGCACCTTCAACCAGATCGGGCTGCTCAGAGCCCCATCCAACCTGGCCTTGAGGGTTTTCAGGGATGGAGCATCTCCAACCTCCTTCTGCAGATCTCTGTGCCTGGAGAAGCAAGAGAATGACCAGAGGGATGGCAGAGGGACTGGACTGACTCTCCCCTTGCCATTCTGCAGAGCTCAGGTGAGATCTGAGGGGGTCTCAGAGCTGTCCCCAGGAGCAGAGATCTCTCTCTCTGTTCTGAAGCTCCTGCACGACCCCACAAACCTGAGGCTGAGAATATTTTTCCCTTTTTTCCCTGGGCACGGGGCAAAGGACCTGCCTGGGTGGCAGGAGTGGGGTGGGCTCACTCAGCAGCCTCCAGCACCCAGCTGGACCTCAGCAGATTTTATTTCTGGGCTCCCATGACATGGATCAGGAGGTTTTTCTGTGATCAAAGGTTAATCTGAAGTCAGAGGTAAATTCAGGTGTGAATTAACCGCGGCTTGTATGGTGCAGTGGTGCCTGAGCATCCTCCCATTACTGCAGGGGAGGTTATCCTCACTGTGGGATCTGCCAGTGCTGAAAGTTCATCCAGATCCTTCAGAGTTCCCGGGAGTCCAAAGAACTCTTAATCCAATGTGGCTCTGAGCAGCCTGGGGAGAAGTGGGAGATCTGCTGTGGGCTGGTCATGGCATTCATCAATATCTCCATGTGACACCTGCAAATGTCACAAATGGGGACTTTGGGAGGTCTCTGTGGTTAAGGAATCATCTGCCAGGACTTCTCCTTGCCCAAAACCACAGGACTTGATCTATCAGCAAGGACTGGCCAAGGGACAGCCTTGTGGCCAAGATCCTGGAATGCCTTTTTTATCCCACCTCAAGGATCCATGGAAAAACCTCTGCCCACTCCATGCTAAAATCTGCCCCCGGGTTTCTGCCATCCTTTGGAAAAACACCGATTTCCTTTAAATTTTTAGGGCTTGTGCCACACTCGTCTCTAGGGAAACAGCTGGGATTTTTCCTCGAGAAAAATTACAATTGACATTTAAGCCTGTGCCCATGACGCAGCTACAAAGGCAATATAATGAATCAGGTTTTTAATAATGAGCTCTGTAAACTCGCCCTGGTGGGAGCTGGGCACAGGACAGAAAATGCTAGCACCGATTCCAGAGCTGCCAAAACAGCTCCACCTTTCCCTGATCCACTCACTGGGCTCTGATGAGCGCGTGCTGCTCACTAATTAAAATCGGTGTGAAAATGAACTTGTTTCTGCAGCCAAAACAGAGGTTGGTTTTATTCTGCAGGGATGGATGTGAGCTGGCCACAGGGTTTAGGTCCTGGTGGTGTGGGGTGGAGAGGCTGGAGGAGAAAAACCACCGCTTCCATGGGAAAATGGGGAAAAAAATGGGGATTCGAGGCCCTGAATTAGAGAACGGCTCTCCTAATCCAGTTGCAACCAGCATCCAGCACCCAAAGGCACAGATTTCTGGAGCTGTGAAACCTGCAATTACAGAGCAGCTAAGGAAAACACAAATTCCACATGGATTTTGCGCATCCCAGGCTTCGGCGTAGCCTGAGCTTGGTGGGGACGTGTCTTTGGGATGGGTCCCTTGGCTACTGTGTGCAGGTGAAGCCCAGGTGGGAACAGCTTTTCTTCTGGGGTTATTCTTCTCCTGGTTTGGTGCCTTCAGCAGAGGGGAAGACATCGCTTTGGGATGTGCCACCTGGAATTTCTCTAGCTGCAAAATGCTCTATCCTAACCGCTAGCTCCCTGAGAGGCCTTTTTGCCTTGGGTGCAGACTTTTGGTGAGGAAAAGTCCCCTCTGGCCATCACAGGAGCAGCTGTTGGTCCGTGAAGTCCTCAGTCTGACTCACTCTGGGAGCTCCTCCACCCCTCTGGCTCCTGCTCCAGCTCAGACTCACTCCAGCTCAACACCTCCCAGGAGGAGTCTGGGCCCAAATCCTCATTTTCTGAGGAACAAACTGCAGCAGTGAGTTTCCTTGGCTTGAAATCCCTCAGCAGCTGCTCCAAGAGGTCCTGGGTTAAAGAGCTTTCCAGAACTCTTGTCCTCCGGGCAGCTCCTAAAGCAGGAACCATCACCCTGATTTCTCCAAAGGAGATCCCAAATCCAGCTTGGAGCTCCCATCAGGTCCCATCCTTTTGCTGGGACGATGTTGGCTGCTCTCCTCATTTCAAGGAGATCCCAAATATTTTTTAAGTCCTTTATCCAGCCCCAGCTAAGAAGCTTTTTGTGGTTTCATGTATTTTTTGTTTGGGGTTTTTTGTTTGTTTTTTTTTTAGGGGGTTGTTTTCTGTTGGGGTTTTTTTTTTTAGTTTTTTGGGGTTTTTTGGTGGTTTTGGGGGGTTTTTTGTTTTTTGGAGTTTTTTTGTTTGGTTGGTTTTTGTTTGGTTTTTGGTTTTTTGTTTGTTTGTTTTATTTTTTTTTGTTGTTGTCGTTTCTTTCTTTCAGACCCTTTCCAAACTGAAATGAAAGCAAAAGCAAAAGCCAAAGTCCTGGGAAAAATTTAACTTTGGAGCCAAATAGTAACGACAGCTCTTTGCGTTGCCAGAGGGCACATTCTGTCCCCACCTGGCTTGAGGGCAAGTGGGAAACCATGGAAAATTGGGGGGGAAAAAGTAAAACAAACAGTAAAACAAACAGTAAAACAAAAAAAGTAAACAGAAAAAGTAAAACAAAAAAAAAAAGCCAGGTTGGAATGTTTTGACCACAATTCTCCAGGGAGAAACAGCATCAAATGTGGCCTTTTTCTGCTCTTTTTGTTTTCCATGAGTTACATCCTCACAGGGAAGGATTTGTCCCATTGAAAAGTCTGTATTTCCCCCTGGAGAGGGGAATGGATGATATTTGAATGTATCCAAAATGATAAACGCACAATACCGTCACTGTGACGGCCAATTCTGGGCACAGCTGAAGCTGAATTCAGCCGTCTGGATCCATGGTTTTATCCGGAAAACTTTCCCTGCGGTAAACTGAGGCACGGAGCCCTGCCCGGCTGTGAGAGCAGCAAGATTGGCTCGGAAAAGGTTTTCCAGCCCCTTTTCCATGGCCCTTGGCTCCCGGGAGGTGTCTTGCAGCAGATGGCAGCAGCGCATTGGCGAAGCCACCGCAGCCAGGTCCCGGCTGCTCCCGCATCCGAGCCCGGAATTCCAGCAGGGATTTGGGGAGAGAAATGCCCCATCCGTGATCCAACATCCCTCAAAACACCGAACCCCAGGTGGATTCCGCAGTGCTGAATCAAGGGGTTGGGTGGTCTCTCCCTCTCCCGGAATTCCCGGGGCTGAGGTTGGGTGTGGGTCCTGCCGAGCACATATACCCCAAGATGTTAAATTCCAGTTCCAATGATCCCCAAAGCCTCCGTGTGTTCGACAGTGAGGCCAAATCCCCTCCTGAGATGTTTGGGAGCTGGGGGGGGACAGGAACACAGACACAGACGGACTGCTTTACCCTTCTTTCTCTGCAGTGGAGATTCCTCCTGGAAGAGACAGTCTCTTCATACTTTCTACTTCCTAATGAACGTGGTTTCCCCCCTTTTTCTATTTATTTTTAGCTAATTTTATTATTTTAGCTAACTTTCTGAAATCAAGGAGGGGTCTCGTGATTGGGGTGTCCCCTCTGCAGAATTACTGCTCCATAGGGCTGATTTCAGCCCAATTAGGGAAAATGCTCTTCCCAAATACCGACTGAAATCCCTGTGGGAGCAGCACTCCCTCCTGCCCCTGCTTGCCCCTGCAGACCAGACCTATGCCTGGTGTAATGTGGGAGGGTGACAGGGACAATGATGTGCCCAAGGCCACACACAGCAGTGGCAGAGGTGTCTCTGGACCCCAACACAGGGAAAATTAAGATTTTCTCTCCATTAAGAGGTGGGAATGCTGGTGTGTTCCTGCCGAGCATCCCTTGGGGACCGGGAACAGCAAGGGGCAGAGGATGTGGCTCAGGAGATGTGGCTCCGAGGATGTGGCTCAGGAGATGTGGCTCCGAGGATGTGGCTCAGGGGTTATGGCTCAGGGGATATGGCTCGGGGGTTGTGGCTCAGGGAGTGTGGCTCAGCCCTTCTCCAAGATTGTTTCTGCCAGAATTGATTTAGATTTCGGGACAGATGCTATCTGTAGGGTCAGGGAGCTGATGTCTGAGCATGACCTGCTCCAGGGGATGAGAGGATGGGAGAAGGGGAGACTGCCCAGTCCCATTCCACGTGAGTAGAAACCAGATAATGGCTGTAAAGAAAAGGTTTTATTTTTTCCTTAACATACATTTCTATGGATTTATATGCATAGTTTTGCATGCCTCAGCTGGCAAACGCCTCTGCAGATGATGCACGAGCCTAGCAGTGGGGAATTGGCGGCGAGGAGGGGGTGGCTGCCTCTGTGCCCCCCCAAAGCACGAATCCCTTTCCCCCCGGCCTTTGCGCACACACCGGAGGCAGCAAAGCGAGAGCGCTTGTCCTTATTTCTACACGTGCCTCATCCGTGTGGGATGCTCTGGGGCTCCGACCTGCATCCCTGCCCCAAAACCGGGGGGGACCAGCGCAGGACCGTCCCTCCGCACGGCCCCGGGGCGGCTCTGCCCTCGCAGCGGGCGCCGGGGTGGCTTTGTCCCGCCGGCGCCTGGGTGGTCCCCCCCAGCAAAGCGAGTGAAAAGGGCTCTCTGAATCGCTGCGTTGCTTTATGGCAATAACTGCGGGGAGTTATTCTCCCCAGAATTAAGTCCATGACTGGTGGAAGAGCGTTAAGGTAGCGCTTCGCAGCTCCAATTATCTTGGCCCCCTTGGAACAAAAAAGCAGATTGTGTTGGCAGACAAAAGGCGTTCTCTGTGTAACTTCTTGTCTCGGAGCATTCAGAGTGTGTAATGCCGAGAGAAATACCCGAGGGCTGGGCGATCTCCTGTCCTGGGCAAACCTCCCATTCAAAATAACCGTTTGCTGGGAAATTGTATTCAGGGGGGAAGCCAAAAAGCGCATTCAGCTCCTCCTGAGACATCCCTGGCTTTAAGGTATGATCTGATTGGAACCCTCGGTGGCACTGGGGCAGATGTGATGGGAGGTGTGCGAGGCAGGAATATGGGATGCACGCAGGGGTTTGTGCACCCTGCCAGCTCCCGTTCCTGCAGCGTTCCTCCTTTCTCCCTATTTCTGGAGCGAGAAATGGGGATGTTTCATGTGCTGCTAAACACGTGGACCCCAAAAATCCCTCCATCACTCCTGACCCTGGAACATGGGTGGCTGAGGATCTCCTGCCGTGTGAGAGTGATAGCCACATCCACGTTCCCTTCACCAGCATCAGGAATAAAGTAAAGAGCAGAGTGGGGAATCAAGGCACATCTGGGTGATGTCTTGCACCCCTTGGCCTGACCCAATCACTCCTGAGCTTCCCTTCCCACCTGAGTTATCCTAAAACCCTTGGGCGTGAGAGATCTCTGGTCCAGTCCTGTCTGTCCACAGCTTTGGAGGCTCTTCTTGTTTCCATGAGAGCTGCAGGGTTTCACCAAAGCAAAGAGCTGCCCCTCCTGGGTCTATCCTGGTGTCTGGGCCACCACTGGAGGTTGTGCAGGAGGTCACAGAATCCCAGAATGGCTTGGGTTGGAGGGACCTTAAATATCATCCATTTCCACCCTGCCATGGGCAGGGACACCTTCCACCATCCCAGGCTGCTCCAAGCCCTGTCCAGCCTGGCCTGGGGCACTGTCGGGGATCCAGGGGCAGCCACAGCTGCTCTGGGAATTCCACTCCAGCTCCTCCCCACCCTCCCAGGGAAGAGTTTCTTCCATCAACATCAAATCTAAATCTCTCCTCTTTTCGTTTAAAACAATTCCACCTTGTATTATCACTACCTGCCTGTGTAAAAAGTCACTGTCCCTCTCTTTTATAAGCCTCCTTTCAGTACTGGAAGGCTCTGTTAAGGTTCTGAAGGTCCTGTTCTGGCATCAGCCCAGATCCATATGTGGGACTTCCTAAATAATTAAAATTTTACTCCCACTCCAGCATTAAAAAAAAAAAAATCTGTGAAATGTTCAATTTGCTCTTGCAGACATTTTATCAAAACAATTTGGAAGGAAATTGTTTTGCTAGCAAGCTAGACAAAAGCAAGCTAGAAAAAAAATCAATTTAATTTTGGTCACATGACTTTCAGATAACTTTTTTTGGAGGGTTTTTAAAATTATTATTTAATTATTTTTATTTTTTAAAGAATGCTCCAATAGCATCATATTTCTCCAGGGATCTCAAGCCAGAGCTGTGCCCAGAGCTGCCCCAACACAGCCCATCTCACTCTGCTGAGCGGAGAAGGCACTTTTGGTTCCTGACATCAGCTCTGCAGTTTGGGTTCCCCACGGTGTGACCTGCTCCTGTTTCCCCAGGAGCAGGATCGAAACCCTCCAGCTCTCTGAAAATATTGGATTAGGGCCTCTCCTCCTCCCTTTCCCACAGCCTGGGATGGTAACCCAGGGATGGTAGACCCAGCTGAGCCAAAAATGGTCATTTTGGGATCTTTTTGAGAAAGGAGCCAATTTCCTCTGTTTCACCCCCAAAACTTAACAAAATCTTCATCTCCAGCTGCTCTGAGATAGCTGCAAGGTTTGCAGAGAGGTTGCAAATCATTCCTCCTGCTCGAACACCTTGGAGAGAGGCTCTGCTGCCTTCCCACCACGAGGAAGTGTCACCTCCCAACTCTACTGATGGCCTTTCTTCGTGTCACCACCAATTCTTCCCCTTTGCAGGGGCAGCCTTTGCCAGAGGCTTTTCCTGATTTCCCCTGAGCCTAAAGCTTCGTTTGGGGCTCGAGGTGTCCCATTTGAGGTCTGGGAATGAAGTGGCTGCCCACACTGGAGTGCTTGGATATGATCCGATGCTCCAGCTCCTTCCGTGGCATCTTTGCCAATCACCTGGAAAAACTTTTGGGATGTATGAGAGAAAAGAGACAGGTTTTCCTAGCAATGAAAAAGAAACAAACAATATAAATGAACAACAAAAATACTAACAAAAAAACCCCCACCAAAAAATCAAAACAAAACAACAAGCAAAAACCCCAAACAAAAAAACCCCCCAAAAACAAACAAACAAAAAACGACAAAAATCCCCACAAACAAAAAAGACCAAAAAAACCATCCCCCCCAAAAAACAAAAAAAACCCCAACCCCCCCCAAAAGAAAACAAACCAAACAAACAAGAACAACAACAAAAAAACCACCAAAAACCCAAACCAAAAAAACAACCAAAAAACCCCAAACAAAAAGCTTCCCAAAAACCAACCAAACCAAAAAACCCCAAACAAAAAAACCCCAAAAAACAACCCCCCATAAAAAACAATAAAAAAACAAAAAAACCCCAACCCCCCATAAAAAACAAAAAAAAGAGAAAAAAACCAACCAACCAACCAACCAACCAACAACCAAAAAAACCCCAAAATAAAAAACCCACCAAAAAAGAAGAAACAAACCCAAAACCAAAAAAACACCAAAACCCCCCAGGAAACCAAACAGAATAAAGTCGCCAGGGCTTTGTGCTCCTCCAAAAAATTTTCTGTGTCCCGTTTTCCAAGCTGCCGATGTGTCCCTTCCCGGCCTGAGGGACATTTCCAACACTAGATGGAGCAGTGCCCCTAGACATGGAACAGCAAAAATACCTTGCTCGTGTTCCATCCGCTCCCTCCTTGCCTCCCATCGCTGCCCCGAGGGGAATTTGGGGCAGCACAGCTCTTTTCCAGCACTCAGACAGGTCGCCGCCCCTCGGTGGATACTCAGTCCCTGGCTGGGGACCGTCCCCGGGGGATGAGGGTCCCGGGGGATTAGGGTCCCGGGGGATTAGGGTCCTGGGGGATGAGGGTCCCGGGGAATGAGGGTCCCGGGGGATTAGGGTCCTGGGGGATGAGGGCCCCGGGGGATGAGGGTCCCGGGGGATGAGGGTCCCAGGGAATGAGGGTCCCGGGGGATGAGGGTCCCGGGGGATGAGGGCCCCGGGGGATGAGGTTCCCGGGGGATTAGGGTCCCGGGGGATGAGGGCCCCGGGGGATGAGGGTCCCGGGGGATGAGGGTCCCGGGGGATGAGGGTCCGGCTGCGGGGACAGCGCCCGTGCCAGGAGGTGCGGCAGGGATCAGGGGATCAGACTCGGGGTCATTTCCTTGTTGCCTTAACACGGCCGTGCTTCCCTCGGCCACACAAAGGCGAAGGTCAGAGGTTGGGGATTAAAAGGTGATGGACGGACCTTTGGGGTTGGAGTGTCCGGCGGCGGCTGCCGTCCTGGTTTTGGCTGCGAGGACACGCTCGGGTTTGTCCAGGGATGAGGGGGATCCTTGGGTCTCTCAGCCAAGTCTGCTGGGGTGGCACAGGGCTCTTCTGGCTTGTCCCCACCTGCCGTAGGTGCTCTGAACAAGCAGAAAACACTTGGCGTGTTCCTCCTTCCCTCACAGATTATCCGTCCCTCGTCCATGTGGGATATGTGTTTGGAATTAATGGGATAGATTTCTGCAGCAAAGTGCTTTTTCTTGGTGATTCAAGGGGACGTTGATGCTGTGGTCCCTCAGCCCTGGCTGTGTCTGTAGGAAATACCTTCTTTGCAGGTGAGCAGGGCAGAGCTCCCTGCAAGTTGGTGCCTCAGTTTACCTCATAACAGAATGGTTTGGGTTGCAAGAGACCTTAAAGTTCATCTCATTCCATCCCCCTGCCATGGGCAGGGACACCTCCCACTGTCCCAGGCTGCTCCAAGCCCTGTCCAGCCTGGCCTGGGACACTGCCAGGGATCCAGGGGCAGCCACAGCTGCTCTGGGCACCTGTGCCAGGGCCTCCATCGCTGCTGTGCCACACCTGGGTGGTGTCTCTGTGGCACGATGTGCTGGTGTGAATTAGAGGAGAGCCTTTACATCAGGCTCGGTTTTGGATCCCCACCCGTGGATTTTGGGCCCTTGGCAGCTGTTCCTGTATCCAACTCCTGTTTGTCTGTGACACTCCATGGGATTCTGCAGCTCACATGGATTGTTTGGAGTTCAGAGGTGCCTGGGCTCTGTCCAAGTCCCAGCTGAGGCAGCTCAGCCAAACTTCTGCCCTTTAATGGGTGGCTCTGGATGTTGATGTGCCTTTGAATGGTCTTCACTGGGGGTGGTTGTGGGAGCACATCAAGGAGCAATGACTCCAGTGCAGGACCTCATGTCCATGTCCCACACCATCCCTGTGCCAGGACAAACCCAAAGTGAGCCCCAAGACCTCCTGCCTTCCACCCCCAGCTAAGACAGCATCAGGCTGACCCCACAGGAGATGCTGCTGCTGCTGCTTTTTCAAGCTGGACCTGAAAGGTGTGGGTCTGGTTTCTCTGTCCTGGCCCCAGCACCAAAAAACTCCCTCTGGGGTCAAGGCACACCCTTTGCAGGCTTCTCCATCACTCTGGGAAGCCTGGGACGGGGAAAACCATGCCAAAGTCAGGGGTGGTGGCAGCTTGGGTGCTCCACTGAGGATTTCCGAAGTCCCTCCCAATGCTGGGAAGGTGACTTTGCTCAGGAATGACCAAATTCTCAAATACCTGAGGCCTGAGTCACGGCTCGGGGAGGAAATGTGCGTAAACAAGCTGCAAGCCAGGAAACTCCGTGGCTGGGATGGACAGAGGCAGTCAGGGGGTTGGGATTTTGGGGCCATAGCAGCACAACCTGAGGCATCAGATTTGGGCCGATAACTGCAGCACCTTGGGCTGTGCTGAGAGCAGAGCCCACTGCAGATTTGGGCTGAACTGCTGAGGAACACCCTAACCCACTGCTGGCTCTTGTTGTGGGTGAAATCACAGCCGCCCCTTGGATTTCTGCTGGGATATGGGGGATCAAAGCGGAGTTCACCCCATGGGAGGTGGAGAAACTGAGGCAGAGAGTGTGCAGGAGTTGGTAGCTCACGTTCTGGATGTTTCTGAGTCCTCATTGTGGTCCTTGTTTCTCTGAAAAATAAACAGCCGCAAATCTCAGCTGTCAGGGCTGGATCCCAATGGGGCTTTTCACATCCAACCCTTCTGAATTTCCCCTCCAGCTTGAGCTGCAAAGGCAAAGAAATTTCTCCCAGGGAAGGTCAAGCCTCGTCCCAGGGGTTTCCAGTGCATTTTCAGTCCTGGTCACTCGTCCTGAGAATGGAGATTGCCCTGTCTCTTTTATGCCTCAGTTTCCTCTGCAAAAGGAGACCCATCAAACTGTCATCCCACAGGGATGGTCGTTCAACTGACATAGGAGCTTTTAAATTAGGTATTAGGAAGAAATTCCTGAATATGAGGGTGATGAAGCACTGGCACAGGTTGCCCAGAGAAGCTGTGGCTGCCCCTGGATCCCTGGCAGTGTCCCAGGCCAGGCTGGACAGGGTTTGGAGCAGCCTGGGACAGTGGAAGGTGTCCCTGCCCATGGCAGGGGCGTTGGACTTAATGGTCTTCAAAGTTCCTTCCAACCCAAACCATTCTGAGATATGGCTGAGCATAATTACAATAGTCTGAAATTTTCTCTTCCGAGTATCCAGCAAAAAGAGGGAAAATCAATTTGGTGTTGGGAGATGGGTGGAGGAGACCTGGGGACGATGGAGAACTGTGAATGAAAGTCGATCATTTCTGGTGCCCATTGGCTGTGGGGCAAAGCAGGGACAGCTCGGGGTGAGGCTGAGCTGCTTTCCCCCTCATTAATCTGAGTTTTGTCTATCCCTGCGAGCCCTGAGCCAGCAGGATCACCTCACCCACGGTGCCCAGGTGGCTGATAAAGAGCCGCCGAGTGACGGACACGCTCCGAGTTTGCCTTTATCGCTCCCCCGGCATTTCCCATTTTCTGCGGCGCAGCACTTCACACACAGGAGAGACATTGTCACTGCCGCTCGAGCTGCCAGGCGGGGGAAACGGGGGTGGGAAAACACCCTGCGCCTCCGCTCCATAAATCAAGTGGATTTGTGCAGCTCCTCGGTCAGGTATGGGTATTAGCGCTGCGACACGGAGTCATTTCAGTAACCTGCGCCCAGGAATGTGCCTTATCTGATCTCCCTCTTGGGTTTTCTCTTCCCCAGGACTGCAAACCGAGGCTCAGCCTCCCCTCCGGGCTCCCAGACCGAGGGAGCATCAGTAGGGTGCAGGTGGGATTCACTGGAATCTCCCCGGTGAGCGTGGATCCAGGAACGTTCCCCAATGGAGGGCGCAGCTTCTGTCTTTTGGACACTAAAAAATCCCCCAGCCTGGACAGAGGCCATCCCATGTTGCTCAGGGAAGGACTGAGATGATGACAGCCCTCCCGAGGAGCTGCTATTTGGGGTTTGAAAATTTGAAAATTCAACCCCTTCCTTTCGTGTTTCAAAACACGGCGAGGATGGAAAAATTACTTTGAGAGCTCAAATATAACCTTGGGAGCTCAAATATGACCAGGTCACCTCCCAAATAGATCCCCCTCTGGATTTCTGTGGATGGGGAGCTTTCCATGCTGGATTTCTTTTGAAAAAGAGATTTTCCTTCACGGCAGCGGGAGGGGGCCGGCGGCCGGGGGAAACATGCCTGGAATGTGACAAGCCTGTTCTCCTTCTTGTTTGCGTAAACGAGTTGGGTCTATTCCCTTCCCCTTCAAGTGCGCGTTTTTCAGCCTCCTTGCAAAGCAAATTTACTTTCAGAGCACATGGATGCCAGCACGGGGGGAGGCGTGGTGGCTGGTGGTGATAATTGTTAATAATATTAATTATTGGGAATAAAAAAGTGAAGGGTGAATATTAAAGTGGTGGGTGGTGAACAGGGGCTCCATCCAACGCCACCCACCACCTTCATGCCTGTTTCACTTCTCACCTGTCTCCTGTGAGAGCAGCTGGCCATCCCCAGCTGGGAACTTCTTCAGGAGATGGTTTTTCCTTAGGAAAAGCTCAGGTGCCTATGACTGACCCATTTTTGGACAGCCAGGTTGCAACAAAGAGCTCCTCAGCTCCCGAGTCCCAGCTGCAGCCAAGAGCAGCAGAGCAGAACACAGAAAAACTGATAAATCACTGTAAAATTCACCTCGAATGCTGGGGGGTGGCAACATCCCTGGTGGATGAGGGAATTGCTCAGGTCCAGGAGGACACTCAGGCTGGCCTTGCTGCTCTCCCAGGAAGAGCATCTTTGATTTCTTCCACTGATGCAAGGCTTTGAGATGTCCCTGTGAGGCAGATCAAGGGACAAAACTCCCTGCTTTTGTCCTGAGAAAGTTCCCGTCCACCCCCTCCACCACCAGCTTCAGTTATAACTTAGAGGAGTTATTGGTAGCAATATTTTGATAATAATTATTGTCATTATTATTTTTAATAATAGTAATAGTAATAATAGTGATAATAATAATGAATTGAGAGATGGTGATCTGTGCTCAGCTACAGCATCCCTGCAAATGTCACTCTCCCAGGAGGCACCAGGAAGTGCCTGGGGAATGAGCCCCACTCAAGTGAGGTGCAAAACCCCCAAAATGTCCCCTCACACTCATCACCCTGGGCATCAGGAGGGAGGAGGCAAGTCTGGGGAGTTTTATCCACTGAAACAGTCCCTGGGGCTGGGAATTGGGTTTTGCAGAGTGGTGCTGGGCATGGTAAGGAGCTGTGGACCACCCATGCTCCTCATTCACCTCCCACACGTGACTGAACAGTTCGGATAAAATCCATGGACATCCCCAGTGTCTTCCTTGCTCCCAGGGCAGGCAGCCAGCGATATTTCTCCTCTTTCCCTGTCATTCCTGGCTGTCAAACCGGCTCCTTGCTGCTGGGCAGGCTGGCAAGCAGCCTTGGCATCACCTTATCACGTCCTGCCGAGCAGCGTTTTAGCTGAAGCTGTGCAGGTGAGGACAGACGTGTGAAAAGACAGCTCCAGCTTCTCCAAACAGTGCGAGGAGGGGGAACTGAGACTGTCAGAGGCAGCTGGGATGGGGCAATTCGGAGCAGAAGCCTCACCCCTTGTGTCCAGACCCTAAGCACCACCTGTGTGTTTTCCATGGCCAGGTTAACCCTGACTTGCCCCGGGCATGGACTAAGCAGGGAGGTCACCTTCTCCTCCTGTCCCTTTGGATCCTCCAGGTTTTCCTGGCTCCAGACTGCCCTTGCAGGATCATCAGCTTCGCTCCATGTGCAGTGTCCAGCCTTTCCCACCCCTTGGACTTGTCTTTTGATGACATCTGGGAAATCCCTCTCCATAACCACGGTGCCGATGGGATTTGTCAGTGCCACAATCCCTCGGTGTGCTGACCCTCCGTGTCCTGGCATGGACTCAGGGCGGTCCCTGGGCACATCTGTGGTGCCTGGTGGTCATCAGGGCTGCGAGGCCAAGGGGACATGTTGTGTCCTCCTCTGCAAAGCCGGCTGGGACCATCCCTACCTTTCCTCCATGAAAAAAGTTGGCTCATGGCCCTTAAGGCTTCCTGAGGAAATTTGGGCACAAGGAGGCTGAGGGCTGGATATTTGGGAATATCGCTGATTTTCTGAGGAAGGGTTAAATTCTGACATGTTCCTTTTCAGTGGCCTAAATGCCAAAATTTCCTTCCAGCTCATTTTTGA
Source organism: Origma solitaria (assembly GCA_013397895.1). Taxonomy (NCBI): domain Eukaryota; kingdom Metazoa; phylum Chordata; class Aves; order Passeriformes; family Acanthizidae; genus Origma; species Origma solitaria. The sequence continues at coordinate 24,444 of VZRL01005613.1, read as the reverse complement.
GTCCCATTTTGCCTTGGGTTGTGCCTCATTTTGGTCCCTGTGGGAGTGCAGGATGTGCCAAGCTTGACCCTGGCCAGCAAGATCCCAACATAGACTTCCTCTAGTGCAATTCCCAGGCTTGAATCCATTGGGCCTGGAGAAAAGAGTGTCCTGTTGGTTCCTCTCATTTGGCATCCCCAGCTCTGTCCCTCCTCCATGCCAAAGTTTTCCCAAGGCGCACTGTTGCACCAAATCTCCACTTCCCCCTGGAGATGTTCCCCTTGGAGCAACCCCGCGATCGACAGAGGTACCTTCTCAAGGCCCAAACCTCACCCCACCAAACCTCCCTCTTGGAGATGCTCCCGTCTTGGGCAGCAGTGATCCAACGTGGTCCTCTGAGCCCTTCAGCTCTGTGGGGTGGGCTAATTCTGGGCTGGGCTCTTTTCTCATGCAACATTTGATTTCTCCACCGCAATTCCCCGGGTTTGAATGGACTCCTGTCTACTCCAGGCCTCTCCATCTCCCAGACAATGCTGTGGAGAGTGTCAGGCGTCGATTTCTGTGTCGGGACACGTCCCAGGCACTGAGCTCCGAATGCCACGTGAAGATCGGGAACATTTTTGTGGCAAGCTGCCATCTTCCCCCGGATCATTTTCCTCTTGAATGACAAAGCTGGCTCCGAAATGCTTCTAATGCTTCGCAGTGCTGTGGCTTCTCTCGTGTGATCGTCTCCGATGTTATCTAATTATGGCCCTCCCTGAAGCAAAATGGGGCAATTCCTGGCGTTTTCAGCGTGCCTGTGTTTGTGTCATACGGGGCCAATCCAAGCAGATGGATAATCCCAAACGCTGGGGAGGCTTCAGTCTGCCTCTTTGCAGGCTGCTGCCTCCTCGGTGATGGCTGGGAAGGAAATTAGAAGGTGAGGCAGAGGTTTTCAATGGGTCTTTGCTCAGGAGCTCCGGTCATTACGGAAAAAGCCCTTCAGGTTGAATTCTCTGAGGTTTAAGAGCCTGGAAAAAGCTCAGCATCTCCAGTCTCTCCAACACCACGTGCCTAAGATGGCTTTTCCTCTGGACACCTCAATTTGGGTGTCTCAGTTTGTCTGCTGACTCTCACCCCTAACGTGAGGTGGGATCAATCCCACCTCAGCTGCAGTCACTATGGTGGGACCAGCTCCAGGTCCTCACTAGAGCATCTGTCCTCGTTTTCTCCTCACACAAACCCAGCCTGGCCCCATGGGCTCCACATGGGCTGGGAAATATCACCCCCTGTGTGCTCTGGGGTTATTTCCATCTGTCTCCCACTCAAGATTTCAGCCTCACTCCTGAAGCTGTCACCCAACATGGTTATTTAGACTTAAAACCAGTTGTTGATTTTTTTTCCCCTCCTTTTATTCCTTCCCCACCCCTTTTGGCCAATACACTTGGATGGTTTACTGGCGCAGATCTGCCGGATTAAGTCATTGATTCGATGGCTCTCGAGTGCCAAGAAAGAATTGCTCTGCATTAAAATAAATAAAAAATGTGCCAGGAAATCCAGCCCCAAGTACAATTTAAAGGCTTCTGAAAAAGCTGCTTTGACACTGGCAGGGCCACCCAGGCTGCTGTTCCTGTGCCTTGGGAAGGTGTCCCACACGAGGGTGAGATTGGGGTTTTATTCCCATCCATTTTAGGGCCCTGTGGGCTGTGTGGAGTCCAATAGGTTCCTTCCAGCTTTAACACAGCGGGAATTATTTGTAGCAGTTGGAATTTTCTCATTTCTCATCCAGGTGAGCTCCAGGCCATCAAGAAAAGAGCAAAGAGCAGCTCTGTGGGAGGATCACTGGCGGATCAGCCCTTTCTGAGGTCAGAGATCCAAGTTCCAGCTTCCTCCTTCCCTCTGCCGTGTCCTTATCATGAAGTCCTTAAGGAAGGGAGTGATTTGATGGTGCATGCACTTAATTACTCATCAGAGCGGGTGTGAACTGCTCTGGTGATGGACATTTCCCCTTTGCTTTTAATTAGAAATTTTTGGGACAAAAGAATGTTTCCTGGCAACTTCGGTGGGAATTGGGAAGTACCTAAAAGAGTTTTATTAATTTATGAAAAAAACTCATTCCAAAAATTGTCCAAAACACCAACTCACACTGAGCTGCTCTGAATGGCATTTTTGGTGGCCTAAATTGGGTGATAATTTTGCCTGGTAAGCCCAAGTGGAACAAACTAGCAAAGGATGGTAAAAAAAATATTGCAAAAAAGCCTTTTTTCCTTCTGGATTTCTGCAAATAAAGGTTGGGTTTAGCCCATGGCAGAAATATTTCAGTTGCTGGAGACTTTGGGGGAATAATTGAGGACAAAGAGTGAAATGGGGATAGGAACCTCTTCAAAAGAGACTTTAAAATATGAGAGAAGATGGAGTGAAGAATCTGTGGAAAATTTGGTTGCCCTCTCTGAAATATAGCCAAGACAAGGGTTAGAAATTCAGGATGGTTTAATCCTTGCTGCTAAATTACTTTATTTTGAACTCAATTGTGCAGTTGAGAAATAGATGCTCATTTTAGGTGCATCACCAAAGCCAAGCTTAGTGACCTCTCCCAAGGCAAGTCCAAATGGGAGCAGCCAGAGGGCCCCAAGGAGGGATAAAAAATCCATGGCTGTGCTCAGAAACACAATTTGATCATTCTGAGCCCAATTTCCCACTCACTAAAACTGCTAGGAGCAGTTTCATTGCTTCTCAGCTATTCTGAGCTGCAAAATAAATACCACTGGTTTAGGCAAAATCTCATGAGGGTTCTCTTCCTATTAATTATTTTCAGTGTTTTTTCCCACATTTTTTTTTCCTGGGGAATATGGTTTCAACATTGCCAAGCACCGTGTGATCCTTGGGGCTCCTGATTTTCTTCGTTTCACCATTCCAACTTCTGGGCTCCTGAAATTTCGGAGAAATCGTGACTTTCCTCTTGAGGATCCAGCAGCTTTTAGCTTATGGAGAAGCACAACAGATCCTGGAAAATTCAAATTTTCAAATTCAAATCCTACAGATTCAAAGCTGACCATAAAAAAAGGGGCTGTGTCCGAAGTCTAGATGGCTAAAATGACTCCACGTGTTTGGAATCCTCACTGATCCCGACCTGATGATCCCTCAGGAGCTCCACTGCTTGACAGCTGATGGACATTTGAGTTCCCAGCCCCGTGCTGCGGAGGTGGTAAAAGCGACACAAGCTGGTAATTACTAAAAAATTATCACACCGCTAGGAAAGGAAAAAACCAGGGGAAAAAAATGGTGTGACTGAAGCTCCCAGCTTGCGCCTGGCACGTTTTCCCTTTGGCAGCGCATCTTTGGGCTCGGGGAGAGGCCCTCGGAGTCCTGCTGAGTGCCCTTCATGGCCAGGACTCTAATTAGCCACTTGTCTGTCCCTGCAGGCATCTGGATGGGCTTCCCCAGCGCCGTGTGTCCCTCGGGGGGCGCAGAGGGGAGGCTGGCAGCCTCCTGCACCATTTGCCGCGGCTCAATGGCACGGAGCGGAGCTGGCCTGTCTCCTTCTCCTCCTTTCCCCTCTCCCTTTGCTGTGCTTCGTGACGAGCTGCTGAGTGCGTGAAGCGATGTGAATTGGTTTGATTGAATTAATCCCTTTAAGAAATATAGATCTGGTGTCGGTACATTTCCCCCGCGTCTCCCTCGACAGATTGTTGGCGGGATCGGGAGCCGGCTGCTGGCACGGCCACCTCCCCTTTCCCCCAGCCAGAAATTTATGATATAATCCGGCTTTCCCCAGCCATTGCCTTTGTGGGGACAGCGTGGATTTCCTGGCTTTACACATCAGTTGTCCTGGGCGTGCCGCAAGCCCCCATCCCAATCCGCCAGGAGAGGATGGACAGTCCAACATGGACATTCCCGTGGGAGCAGGGCCCTGTCCAGCAGCCAGCGTGGTTCCCTGGTCACTCATCTGGATTTTCCAGCAGGGACACAGGTCAAGAGCAGGGATCTGGGTGTTCTTACTCACAAAGCAAATTATGACCCGAGTTGAGCAACTGGCACCTGCCCAAGAGGGGAAAGAATTAGAGAAACTTTCTGCAGAGATTCTGCCTGTCTAGGGCTGGGACCTTATCAGGGCTGGACGATGTTGAGAAAGGATGTTTATCCAGTCAGACACTTTCTGCTGAAGAGATTTCTCCTCCACCAACCAGCAAAGCCCACACTCATGTGGAGAGCTTCCTCCTTGGCCGTGGCAAATGTACTTGAGGCCATGTACCCGAGCCCGGCCCTGAAAGCAACCACTGTGCTCAAGTGTTTGCTTGGCCTCAGAAGTGTGAAGAGAGGGAATTTCTCCTTAGGAAGCTCGAAGATGTTGGTTTTGAGTTTATTCTGTGCCCGGTCCAAAGCTTCTCGAAGGCAATGCAGAGTTATCGTGCACTTTGGATCAGGCTCTGAGCCCACAGACTCATACCTGAGCAGGGAAAAAAATATAGCAGATATCTGCAAGTGAAGAAAGATCTTGTTCCCAAAATGGCACCTTGAAATGCCAGGAATTGGAAGTCCTCTCTCTGCTGGGCAGCAGAGGGGTCACCCGTCTGAATTTCCATCTGCCTCAGCCTTCAGTTTGCTCTCAAAGCCGGCTGGAATCTTGTTCTCTGCTCCTCAGGGCAACCACACACCTCAGGCAAAGCCTGATTTAAAAAAAAATATTCCTTTATTATCTTGTCCATGGATACATAGGTGTTTTACCTGTCCCTATAAAGGTAAAATAAGCTTTGGAAGGTTGTGTCTGAAGTAATTAATCTGCCTTTCTTCTTCAGCTCTGTGGGGTGTGAGGCTGGTGCAGTGGATGGATGGAGGAGAAATCATCTGCTGAACGGCTTTGAAGTACTTTATAGGGGGATTTTCCTCTCTTACAACAACCCTAAACTCACAGAACCATAATTTGGGTGGGAAGAGCCCTCCAGAGGTCACCTGCTCCAGCAATGTCTTCTTGTGCCTCCTGGGCTCGGAAGGAATTTGGTCTGACACTTCCCATTAGAAGTTGGTCTTCGGACTTTGCCAGGTTTTCAGTGCTTGGGATGAAATTTTCCAGGTCCACATCTGCCTGTTCACTGCCGTTGAGAGCTGAGACCTCTGTGGTTTGCTCCTCTCAGTGGCAGCTGCTGGTTCTGCTCGTGTGAACTCACTCATTTTGGGGGCAAGAACTTCTACCCCAGTTCACAGTGGTGTTGCCTTGAGGATTTTTTCCTCCTCCAGGGAGGGAAACTCCTGTTGGCACATGAGCAGGAGAAACTAGTTAAAGGGCAAAATCCAAATCCTGCCACATCCCATCTCCATGGATAACCCTCCAAGCACAAAGCCATTGCCACGGCCGGTTCTGGTCCTGAGATGTTTCTGGTCAGAGTTTGAAGCTTTTAATTTCAGTGACTTTTCCTTTCAGTGACTTTTCCCTTTTCCTGGGATGTTGCTGGTCAGAGTTTGAAGCTTTTAATTTCAGTGACTTTTCCTTTCAGTGACTTTTCCCTTTTCCTGGGATGTTGCTGGTCAGAGTTTGAAGCTTTTAATTTCAGTTACTTTTCCTTTCAGTGACCTTTCCTTTCGGCAATTATCGTTGGTGGCTCAGGGAAGCCACTGAGGTTAGCAAGGCTTGAAAAACCCCACAGAGATATAAATCTTCATGAAAAGGGAACCCAGGCCCTGCAAAGTATCACAGAATCATAGAATAGTTTGGGATAGAAGGGACCTTAAAGACCATTAATTCCAACCCTGCCGTGGGCAGGGACACCTCCCACTATCCCAGGCTGCTCCAAGCCCATCCAGCCTGGCCTTGGACACTTCCAGGGCAGTGGAATGATGAGGATGGGATTTCCCAAGCTCAGAATATCATTTCCTTTAGAAAACGTCAGTTAGTTGTGCCATTTTTGGACTGGAAGTGCTTTTTTGGTTAAACAGAGCCGGCTGCAACACCCTGTTTTGTGCAGGTGCCCCAGGGACTTTCCCCTATTCCATTCACCTGTGGAAAACCATCCAGGACCACATTGCTGCTGCTCTTCTGAGCACTCACATTTTTCCCTCCCTCTTTAAGGCTGGCTGGGATTTAGCAGCCGTTCCCTGGGCTCGTCCCCTTTGGGCTGCTCATCTCCTTCGAGCTCCCTCACCCACGGTATCCAACCCCACGTTCCTGCAGGGCAGCCTGACACCTTGGGCTCTCGCAGGCCAGTAGCGGAAAAGTGAATTTTCCTTCTAGGCGTGTTTGAAAGAAGCCATCAGCGGAGAATTTCCAATGGAAAAATACCAAACTCTTGTACTTGACTGAGAAACAAAATAGATTGCAACAGTGCTTTCCTCTGGGAGGAATTTTCCTACCTGGGGGCGATGAGGGGGGAAAAAAAGGCTTGAACAGACAGGTATGAGGTTAAAAGAATTGTCAGGTCCTCTTTTAGCACCAGCAAAGGGGAAGTTGGTGGCAGAGCATCCTCCCTGCACGTGCTGGGCAGCAGGGATCGTGTCCTTGGACACCTCGTGGTGTTTCCTTGGTAGAGCTGATGGATGTGTCCCATTGGGAAAGGAAGGAATGAATTGTGTTCTACCACGGCATATGTTGGACATTTTTGTACATGCAGGGCCACGAAGGTGCTCCCAGGGCCGGAGCATCTGTCCTATGAGGAAAAGCTGGCAGGGTTTGGGTTATTCACCTGGGGAAGAGAAGGCTCCAGGGAGAGCTCAGAGCCCCTGGCAGGGCCTGAAGGGCTCCAGGAGAGCTGCAGAGGGACTGGGGACAAGGCATGGAGGGACAGGACACAGGGAATGGCTTCCCTCTGCCAGAGAGCATGGACAGATGGGATATGGGGAAGGAATTCCTGGCTGGGAGGGTGGGGAGGGGCTGGGATGGAATTCCCAGAGCAGCTGTGGCTGCCCCTGGATCCCTGGCAGTGTCCCAGGCCAGGCTGGACAGGGCTTGGAGCAGCCTGGGATAGTGGGAGGTGTCCCTGCCATGGCAGGGGGTGGAACTGGATGAGCTTTGAGTCCCTTCCAACCCAAACCATTCTGGGATTCTGTGATCCTGAATTTGCTGCATATCATTGTTTAAAATGTATCTGATTTCATAGGATCAAGGAAGAATTGAAGCTGGCAGGGATCTCTGGAGATCACCTACTCCAAACTTCTGCTCAAGCATGGCAAACTAGAACAGGTTGCTCAGGACTGTGTCCCACTGGATTTTGTCTGTCCCCAAGGATGGAGGCTCCACAGCCTCTCTGACCACCCTCGCAGTGAAAAAGCTACTCCTCACATTTAAAAGGCATTTTTTATTTATCTCTCTCCATTTATGTCCTATTAATTATTTTGAATGCCCACCAGGGTCTTTGAAATGAGCTCTCTTTCCAGTGCTCCCTCCGATCCATGGGTTTTCCAGCCTGAGGCCCAAATTCAGGTTCAAATTCCAACTCCAGCTCTCTGGGGGTGATGTGCAGACCTGACCCTGCCCAGGGATGGTCCCACCAGTCCCACCCTGTTTGATGAGGAGCAGGAATAGGTTGGGCCACCTTTCCAACCCCTCCAGCCACACCTCCCACTGCCCAAACCTCCCTCCAGCCATCGCTGTGCCCAAAGCAGGTGGTGGGACATGGCCTGAATTGCCTCCCCAGTGCTCAGAAGGGGTTGGGGGCTCATCTGGAGATTTCCTAAGGTCCCCTGAGCAGCAGGATCCAGCCCTGGGGTTGACAATGGGCTGCTTGTTGGGCTGAGGCGCTCGGCCGGACCCCGAGGTAAAGGGGAGACTCCCTTTTGCTGCTTCTTGCTTAATAACAGGCTTGAGGATATTAATTACCTTAATTAGGGCTGGCCAAACCTGTTTGGCGTGGAGCTGGGAGTCAGTGGGACCCGCTCTCTCAGCTTTTTTCTGCTCTCAGGTCCCGTGATGTTCCCCAAAGAGCGAGACCTGTCCTATTTCAAAGGTAATTAAAAGGCTTTTGAGAGGCTCCGAAGATCCTGAAGCTTTCCGAGCCCAGAGCCCTCCTGCAGCGTGGGGCTGTGCTGCATAAACAGCAAGAAAAGTGGCTTTTCCTCCCCAAAATAGAACCAGATATTTTCAGTAATTCAGGGAAGCACTGTTACCTTCCCAACCACGAGTGTAAGATGGCCCCAATGCAAAAAAAGTCATTCTTAGGATCATAAATCCTCTCTGGTGATGTGGAGGGTGGGTTTGCAGGTGAAGAACCAGGGCAGTTGTGAGGCTGGAGGTGGCTCAGTCCCCTCTGCTTGGCTGGCAGGGCCGGCAAAGCCTCCTGACTCAGCTTCCCAGATGGAAAACGAGCCGTGTGTCACCAAGTTATCACTGTTCTTGGCACACGGGTAATGTTTATCTGGGGTCTGGCATATCACAGATAAAGTTCAGTAGCTCATTTGCTCTGATTTCACCCGGAGAAGTGACATTGTGGTGAATGCCACATCAGTGGCATTGTGTTCCCAGAGCCACGTGGCTTGTCCTGGGTCTCCCTGCTCGTTGTCCCTCCCCAGAGTGGTGGGGAGGTGACCTGTGGTCATGATCCAGCCTTCTCGTTCCCTTCGGCTGCAGCTCACCTCGGGCTGACCTCCAAACGCTGATTTAGGCATCTGTGGGTCACGCTCTGCCCGTGGCTGAGGGGGACACTGCTGTGCTCAGTCTGAAATTCACCCTGCAGCAAAGCAGGGCTGTGTGGGAGCACAGTCCAGGCGATATTTGCAGCTTCTGATGGCAAACCACAACTCTGCTGCTGGTCCCTGATGCTCTTTATGACCCCAAAAGATGACTAAGCCCACACCAGACACCCCCAGCCCTCATTGTGTGTGAGTGACAACCTTGGCTCTGTCTCTCCTTATCCTGCGCTATCCATCTGCCCTCATCAGCTCCAAATCTTCTGTTTTCTGCTGAAAAAACGAGGACATGTCATGGGCCAGCCCGTTCAGAGGTGTCACAGGGTAGGCACTGGCCCGATGAAGGCATCTCAGCGAGGTGATCAAGCTCCCACCCCATCCGCCTCTGGGTTCAGGAGAACTTCCTCCAGAAGGACATTGGGAGATCCCAAGCTGGGCTTTTGCCCCGACTCAGCTCCCAGAGGCATTTCTGCTGACCACTTTGCCTGACCACTTTTCCTGACCATTTTTCCTGACCACTTTGCCTGACCACTTTTCCTGACCATTTCTCCTGACCATTTTTCCTGATCATTTTTTTCAGTTCTTCTGAAGGCTCTCAGGGGTATTTCCTCTGTGGTTATGGCAGCTGGGATCCTTCATGCCTCGCTGTGCGTGTGATCAACACAAATAGAGACTTAACCTGGAGAAGAATGTGCCACTTCTCTCCAGCGACTGTGAAAGGATCCTGGAGTTGCTCATGGAGCATCTCATGATGGTTCCAACCCTTACAGGGGTGGCCCTGGGTCATCACAGAGCTCTGGGGTTGCCCTCGGGTCAGGTGCAGTGCCCAGGGTCTGAGAAAACTCTGAGACTTGAGCAAACCTGGCCTTCTTCCCCTTCCAAAGCTGCAGTTGGGGAGGATCCAGGAGTGCCACGTTTAGGCCACCAACTGAGGTCCCCAAAGCTGGGCTGAGTGTCCCTCACCCTGATGTTCCTCCCCTCTGTACAGCAAGGACAGTGATCCCTCCTCAGGTGGAACAGCGTCTGCTGCCTGTAAAATACAGGTAGAGAATGCAGGAAATGGTCCATCACTTTGGTCAGCAGAGAGCAAATAGGAACAATTTGGTTGAAATGGTTTTTAGACATTTAACCAACTGACTTTTCCGAAGCAAATGGATAAAATGTCCATCCTAATCCTCTTCCTCCTGTTTTGCATCCCTTGATGAAGGGCAGATATCCAGAGTTGCCCTGTCCACCAGATGTTGCTGTGTTGGAGGAAGCACTTTTCACAGCTATCATTTTAATCCTGGTGTAATATTTGAGCATTTAGAAGGGTTAGGAGAGTCGTGGACTCTCCTGGCCTTGAGATCTATTTAGTTTTCGCGTTAGATCAGTTGAAGAAGAGATTCCAACTGAAGTCTTTCTTTTTCTTTTTCTTTTTCTTTTTCTTTTTCTTTTTCTTTTTCTTTTTCTTTTTCTTTTTCTTTTTCTTTT
>VZRL01005613.1:0-14180 GCA_013397895.1 Origma solitaria | reverse complement strand
TCCTTTTCCTTTTCCTTTTCCTTTTCCTTTTCCTTTTCATTTTCCTTTTCCTTTTCATTTTCCTTTTTCCTCCCTTTTTTCTTTTACTTTTTATTTTTCTTCTTTCTTTTAATTTTTTAAAGTTTTAACTTCATTTTTCTTCTTCCTTCCTTTTCCCCACCAGGGCTGCTCTCCTTTGTGCCTTTGAAACCCCTGCAGGTTGATTTCTTCTCCATCTGTGTGCGAGAGACCGAAATCCTGTGCACAATAGTGCAAAGATAGAACAGCCCATGGAGGCTATGAACCGGAAAAAGGGATTTTCACACGAAAAGCTGCGAGCTCAGGTACTGAGAGCCCTGCTCTGTGATGTTCAGGGTCGAGCTGACATCTTGCAGGATCTCAGAAGACCATCCCAGCTGAAGATGGTCACACACATCGGTTTTGCCTCCTGAACCTGATGCACTCCCAGCTGCTCCTTCCCTCCAGGCCCCCTGTCCCTCCCCTGCTCTCCCGGGCCTCTCCTGGGTCCCAGCTCCAGTCCCAGGCTGTCCAGCATTGTCCAGCACAGCCTGCAGTGGCTTTTGGGGGATCTCCCTCCTGCTGGACCTCATCCAGGCTCCTCTCTCACCCTTTGTCCTTAACACTGAATTAAAGACTCTTCTACACATTATAGATTTTATATATTATAAAAATTTATATCTTATAAAATTAATGCTATAATTACGAAATATTATAAAAATATTTATATATTATTTAAAAATCTATTATAGATTTTTCTCAGCCCACCTCTTCATCTCCAACAAACTCCCTGAGCCTCTGAGCTGGGATGAGGCTTCCCAGACCCCAAACAATGCAGTACAGCCTCTTGCCCCTGTCCTGGTGCTTTAGCAAAATCTCCTGCCTCTTCTGGGAAATGTGTCCTGTGTTTTGCCCTACCTTAGAAGCAAAAAACTGTTGCTTAAGCAGGTTTCAGGCATCCCAGCCTGTGACCTTTCTGTAACTGTTTGAATGAATGTATTGACTTGTTCTGTGAATTATAAACTCGTTTAACTCTTTAGTGACTCCCCAGTGCTTGGTGAGAAGGGCTTGGATCCAGGGAATATTCAACGTGCCAAAATCTCTTTTAGCTTATGTGAATGAGGAGCTTAATCCTTGTTTCAGATCTGGTTCAAAATGCCCTTTCCAGGGGCAAACCCTAACCTCTCTTTTATAAAATGCTTTCCTGACTTTCAGTCTTTGAGAAATAAATGTGCTGTGCCTTTAACCTTAACCCTACCAAGGTTTTCTTCTTTAAAAAAACACACACAACCCAAACCAACTGCACTGCAGCAAACACCTGTATTACCACTGAAAGGCCTTTTGCTAATATATTTCCCCCCTCCTGTTCTTCTTGATCACACCTGTCTAGCTTTGGGCAAAATAAAATATTCACATGGCTGCCAGAAGTAAAGTTCTTTCCTGGCTTGAGCTACTGTGTGTAAAGATCTCCAAAGAAATGTCAGATCACTTTATTGAATCCTACTGAAAACTTGTTTGACAGTAACATGCAGAAAGGATCAGGACCTCTCCGTAATTGCCAGTGGCTTGAAAAGAGCGTTTGTTTTGAAGACTTAAAAAATGTGGGGCTTTTTTCTTTCTCCTCCTCTTTTCTTTTTTTCCCCTTGGTGTTTTTTGTTTGTTTTTGGGGGGGTTTTTTGTTTGGTTAGGTTTTTTTGTTTTTGTTTGTTTGTTTGTTTTTGTTTCAGGGGTTTTTTTGTTTATTTTAAATTTGATTTGTGATGAAATTTGAATGCATTAAAAACACACTGCTGGCGTATTGCCACCAGAGCCCAGCCAGAAGCATCCACGGGCCCAGCAGATTAAAATATGTGATTTTTCAGGTGCTCTGAGCTTCACACTGGAGTAAAAAGCACCTTTTTGCAACGGACTTCTGCCCCCGTGAAGCCCTGAGTGTGAGCAGGTCAGAGCTCCTTCAGAGGGGTGAATTCCACCCTCTGCACACTCTGTCTCACAGCCCAGTCCTCCCCTGAGCGGGAACAAACAGCTATTGTAGTGGGGAGAATAATTAGGAGCAGGTGAAAGCCTATTTTTAATGATCCTCTGACCAAAGTGATATTTAATTTACAATAGGAGCAGTTGCCTCTCCAGGTCCTAGCTGGTTGTTAATTATGGTTTGTCATTCCATGAAATGTGTGAAATTCATGTTCCTCTGAGTGAGACACAGTGCTAAGATCTGCCTTGGCTTTCTTCTTTACTTATTCTTTGATTTTGAAAGGAATAACCTGGGATTACTAACATGATTAAGTTCTGGAACTTAAATTTTATGTGAGCTTCCCACACAGCTTTAATCTGAGCTAGCTTGTGCCATGTAGACTACCAGACCTCAAACTCTGGTTTAGGGGAACGCTCAAACCCCAGCTCTGGGTTTCTGTTCCCCAAAGGTTGTTCCTACTAGCCCAAGGTGAAGCTCAGTCCTCAGAGATTTTGCTTTGAGGTCTGATTTTACCCAACAATTCTCTGTTCCTCAGGCTTCCCCAAGTCCTCGGGTGATGCCACATCCAGGGTTTTTCAGATTCAAACCCCGACTTTCTGATGTCCCCAGCTCTTCCGTGGTCATTTCCCCGCTAAAGGGCACCCTGGATATCACAGGTTTTTGGGAAACCTGGAGCCTCCCGTGGCACCAACTCAGAGAAAGTTCAGCCGCCTGGGCTTGGACTGAGGTGCAGCAGGTTCGGCAAGGATGGAGCTCACCTCACCTGCCTTTGGATGCCCCAGGCTTGGGTTGGCAGTCGGGGACAGGCACCTGCCCTTTGCTGCCCATAAAAACAAACAGCAACATCTCGAGGAAAGGTTCAGCCTGAAGAGACATCAGAGAAATTGCCATCAGAGAAATTGCCATCAGAGAAATTGCCACCTTCTCTGTATGTTCAAAGTTAAGAGGGTTGGACCATTCCCAAGGTCTTTATCTCCAAGTGGACTTGGTTCTGACAGTGGAGACAGCAGCTGGGCTACATTTGTGTTGTTAGAATCATGGAATATCCTGAATTGGAAGGGATCCCAAGGATCATTGAGTCTAACTCTTGGTGGAGCCGTATTGACTGAGTGGCTGAATGTGCTTAGCATTGCACACATTGACATTTACCACACTGATTTTTAAATTGTCATTTTAAAAGTTTGACCTTTGGGGCCCAAATAAACCTTCCTGTGCTGGAACACAGAACAGCCCAAGGCAAGGGGGCTTACCCAAGGCCACAGAAGGGGCCACACTCATGACAGGGCAGAACTGAAACAGAAGAGCTGGTGAGGGCAATGTTTCCAGCTAGGAGACATCAGCGACATATGTGTGATTGCTGAGGGGAGTGATGTTTGCTGTCCAGCTCCTCTTTCCCAGCTGAGGGACTGACCTTGGCTTCTTCAGCTTTATCAACAGGAGCCTTAAAATTAGCCAATATCCTAAGCAAAGTCCCCTTGGAAAACCAGCGTGGGATCATCCAGGGACTCACCCTAGGAGGCACTCCAGGTTGTGCTGGTGATTTTGGACACATCCTATATTCACAAGGACTCACGGAGCATCCTGTGGCAGGGATTGACAGGGAAGGCCAGCGTGCCCCTCGCCTCCCACCCCGTGCCAGCGGCACAAGGCTGGTTTGGCACTGGAATCCCTCATTTATTTAATTCGTGTTTTTCACAGCTGCAGCTGTGGAAGGGGAGGTGAAGGATAGCTCAGCAAGCTTCTCCTGGGGGTCAGGAGCCTGGAGTCTGCGATGTCCAATGGTAAGGGAGATCTTTCCCTCTGTGTTTGGGAGCCCTGGATGAGAGGAAGCTGTGTGAATTAGGAGCAGGTCCTCCTGCATGGCTGACCCAAGCGAGAATTCCTGACCATGTCTACCAACATAAATCTTACCCAACACTACCCAGTTTAACAGCCTTGGCAGGGCTGTAAAACCTCTTCTGTGCCAGTCTTGCAAGAGAGACTTAAAAAGTCTCTATTCAAGGACATCAAGTGACACTGGAGGAGCTGAGAGCGCCTGCTACCATCCCCTTTTGGGTGGTACCTCCCTAGCTTGGCTGGTGGGGCTTCCTGCAGAGCTCTCCTGCTGCATGGTGCTGGTGTCAGCTGAATCCATCCACAGAGCAGAGTTCTGCCCATGCTGGATCCAACTACAGAGACACTGGTGTGGGCACAGAGCTCTGCCCGTGCTTCCCAAGGGCACAGCCCGGGAACATGCCAGATCCCATGCCCCGGCTGTGCTCCTGGGGGATGTCCTTCTGCACGGAGCTCTGCCACCACCTGCCTGCCCCACACAAACTGTTGGAAACCCTCTCTGGGGCTCATTTCCCCCTCACAGGTCCATCCATGCGGGAATATCCCTGCCCGTGCACGCACGTGGATGTACGGGCTCTGAATCCTGTGTTAGAGACTCACAGTCCTCCACACCTGCAGGTCTAGGTTGGAGAAATCAGGAAGCTGAGTTGTATTTATTTTTGTGCTACACCGGGGTAAAACATGCCCTGATCTCTCCCACCTTCCTGAAACCTGGAATCACCACCTCCTTGGAGAGGGACAGGCCTCTGCAGGGGCAAGTGTGACCTGGACTGGCCTAAGTTGCCCATTGGGATAAGGTTTTCTCTGAAATTTCATCCTGCAGATAAATCCTGGTGTAAAATCAGTTTGCTCATGCCTATCCAGAGTATCTGTTCTTCTTTAGCGGAGCAAACCCAGAGGATATCTGAGCTGGATCTGCAGATTGCTCTGCAAAGAGGGAGAAAAAATCAAGCAGGACTCAAAATCTCCACCTGCTCTGACACTGGGGATCCAATACATGTGGAATTTTAAATCAGCACCTCCAGCAGGTCCCTGAACAGAGGCATGACCTGCACTGGGTGCTTGTGTCTCCCAAACACTTCCCACGCCGCTCTTCATCCCTGCCTGTTAGTTCCCCATGGAAAAACCATCCCTGTCTCACTCTTGGGATTGAAAACTGTTTTGGTGATGGGGTCACGGCCAATTCTGCAGAGCATCAGTTCCCACTGCCACGGGGGCTTCATCCCATGACAGCAAACTCGGAGTCTTTGCAGCTTCACCACTCACTAATCACTGCTAAATAAGCCAAGGGGCAGGAAGGCCACTGAACTCATAACAGGCGAGTTTAAATCAAGGAAAGAAAAATCAGAGGCCAAAAATTAAGGCGCTTTGATCCTTGATTTTATGTCAACAGAGACGAAAGAAGAACACTAAGGCTTTTTACTTTTTACCAGCTGCTGCTTGAAACAAAATAATTGGATAATTAAAAGGCCTTGCCTTATGTCAATTTTATTTAGGTGCCTTGATCCACTGATGGAATGTGTCATTGATAGAAGGTTTAAGAGCTCATTAGAAAAATCCCGGAGATAAACCCAGGGCTCAGCCCCTTCAAAAGGCTGAGGGAGAGGGAGGGATGCTGGCCTGGTGTGTCCCTGTGGGATGGTGCCACCAGGGAGACACTGCTGGGGAACAGCTGGAGGGAAACAGGCTGCAGGTGCTGCAGAGCACCCCGAGCCCTCCCTGACGGCTAGTTTGGGTCTGAAGGGACACATTTGCTGTCTGCGATGGTGCGGCATTTTCCCTTGGCAAGGTGGTGGAGATTTTGGTGTGGTGAGACCGTGAAGGTCCATCCCAATTCAGTGATGTTTGCAATGCCTTGACAAGCGTGGTGTTTCCCTACGGAAAGCCACCTTCCCACCCTGCTGCTCCCCAGCCATCCCCTGCCCTGGTCTGGCACTGAGCTCTTGCAATGAACACCTTGCCCTTGGCTCACCAAGCCCCAAAATTTTATCCCAAGACTCAGCTGCCAGTGGTAAATAACTCAAAACTCTGCTCTCCCTTTTGAAAACACCCCCACATTCAATACACACATTTTATGTCTTGTGAGGGGTTTGACCTCTCCTATAGAAGCTCTTCCTTGTGTAAATGCATCCCTTTAGACCCAAGGCTGAGGATAACATACAGTTCCTGCCTGGGAAAATGATTAAAATATTTGGGACAAAGAACAATTTATTCTGAAGTAATTCTTCCCCCTTCAGATTTTGGGGGAATGTTTCCAAAGGCTCCTGAGCAGGAACACGTAGTCCATGAGAGGCACACCCCTGCCTCTCTGACTTGTGTGAGCCTTTGGAAATAGAGTTCCAGGTGCTGATGGGTGGATGATTTTGAGAAATGAATCTTTATTGTAAATACCTGTATCAATTTGTTAGCATTGGTTCCATAATTAGAAGTCCTTGCCGATTCCATTTCCCTTTTTATTTCTTTGTGCGACCACAGCAAACTGCAGCTCATGGCCAGAGAGGGCTGAGGCAGTGTCACCTGTATTATCTGTGCTGGGTAGGAAAGGTCTCATGCTGTCAGAAGGGAAACAGGTGTAGGGGAACCCTAGGGGTACACATACGGCATAAAAATTATATATATATATATATATATATGTATGTATGTATGTATGTATGTATGTATGTATGTGGTATGTGTGTGTCTGTCTAAGGAGTCTTTAAATAGCAAGAAGAGCAAAGAAATATATATAAATAAATAATATAGATAAAACATATATTATTATATATAAAATATATATATTATTTTATATCTCTCTAAAGAAATGTATATATATGAACAGATATGTATGTATCAGGGACAAATTCAGTCAAATCCAATAAAACGATGTGGAGTCAGCATGGAGGGAAGCACAGGGGAGAAATGCCTTCAGTGGCTCTGGTTCGTGGCTCCAGAGGGGCAGTGGCAGCGCCTGCATCCCGAAAAGTGCCATTAGCAGAACTAACGAGCGGAATCTGTCCCTGGCAGCGGGACAGGGCTCGGGCGCTGCGTGAATCCGAGCAGGCTGTGATCCTCGCAGCGGTGGGTGGCACAAACCACAGCGTGCGAGCGCTGCTTTCGGCTTTATTTGATTTGCGCCTGATCTCCAGGCACCTCTGGGGTGTAATTGGCTCCGCTGAGCCCTGCGTGGCCCAGAACTGGGCTGGGCTCTAATCTCCCGTTCCCGACCTCTCCCTGGAACAATCTGTGCACTGCTCTGACATGTGGAGGGATTGCGGTGTTAGCTTAGGATCTAATTAGCCTGAGCGATACCTGCGTGATGAATATCTTTGTAAAAAGCTTTTCTGGGCAGATTTCATTAGACATCCCTCAAAGAGCAGCGGGGCCTGTGGAAGGAGCAGCGTCTCATCCCGGGACAGCTGCCTTGGGGGCTCAGCATCAGCCCCTGGACCGGTTGTACCTGGTGCGTGGGGTCGTGGGGTGAGGTATGGCCGTGGGGTGATGCTGTTCCCTGACACGGTGCCGTCCTGGGCTGTGGTTGAAGGGTGTGATCCCAGTAGTGCTCCCAGCGTCCAGCACAGAGCATCCCGGGCTCAGCACAGCCAGCTCCCCTTCCCTCTGCCCTCTCTGGGAGGGGATGGGTGTGGGAATGACATCCTCCCTCATTGCTGATGCCATGGAAGAGTCTGGGTCCTGACCAGGAAAAAGGCCTGTCTGTGCTGGGTCCTCAACAGCAAACCCCAAAGGAGACATTCTTTGTGGGCAGGAGATGGGAAGAGGGTAAGATGGTGCATGGCAGTGTGGGGAACGTTCTCTGATCCAGAGGCCTCTCCTCTTGTAGACTCACCTGATTTTGGTGGGATTATCCCTCTGATAGATTTGGTCCCAGAGCTGAATTCCCGTGGAGCTTCTGGATATTTATGTGTTAAGCATAAATGTAAGATGATTCCTAAATAACACAGTGATAAAATGAAATATTCCTTAATCCAGTTACTATTGAGGGGTTTGGATTGTGGCTGTTCTAACCAACATCAGAGTCCAAAAGTCGGGCCGAGCAATGGCAGGAGATGAAACGGGAAGGGAAATGGTTGGGGACCTCATTCCCAACAGAGGCTCCAAATCTGCCACCAGCAGTGCTGTTTTAAGAAGGTTCTGCTGTTTCATCATGACAGAATCCTGGAATTTGGTTTGGTTTGGAAGGGACCTTTAGGAACATCTCATTCCAACCCCCTGCCATGGACAGGGACGCCTTTCACTCTCCCAGGCTGCTCCAAGCCCTGTCCAGCCTGGCCTTGGACACTGCCAGGGATCCAGGGGCAGCCACAGCTGCTCTGGGCACCTGTGCCAGGGCCTCCCCACCCTCATGGGAAGAATTTCTTCCTGATACCTAATGTAAATCTAACATTTTTCAGTTTAAAACCGTTTCCCCCAGTCCTGTCCCTCCAGGCCCTTGTCCGAAGCTCATCTCCAGTTCTCTTGGAGTCCCTTTAGGCAAAGGATGGGGCTCTAAGTTCTCCCTGGAGAATTTTCTTCTCCAGGATCAGCCATCCCAACTCTCTCAGCCTTTCCTCAAGGAGGGGTTCAGTGGAATGAGTTTATGTGCACGTACATATGGAAAGGAGAGGAACAGAAAGTGGGAGGAATGCCAAGAAAGACTTCCCTTGACAGAAAGGATGAGAGATTTCTGAGAATTGTGCTTTTCACAAGCATAATTCTTTCTCCAAGCAACTCAGGACGAATTCCCATCCGAGGGTGACTGTGTGGAAGCCTGATTGGACTGGGAATGTGATGATGCTTCAATGGCTGTCAGAGGACAGCATTCCTCCTCAACCTCTGCCTCAGCTTAGGGGAAGAGTTTAAATGGCCAGAGAAGGGCTGGCACTCCTCTCCCAGACTTCTTGTGTAAAAAAGGACAAATTCCTGCTTGAACTAGAAAAAACATTTAGATAAAACATTTGTCCCTTCTAAAACCTGTGTGATGTGACTTGTCATCCTCTCCGCTAAATTTTTCCATCAGTCAACTTCAATGTTAAAACAGGTGCCGTGTTAGATGTCCGATTATAGCTAACTTTATTTGCATTTAAATCTCCTCATAATTTTGTGTGACATCCTGAAAAGCTCTTTATTACTGAACATCCGTTCAATGGACTATTCATGGGCTCACAAAATACCATCCTTTTGTCCACTGAGTTGGTGGACTGGACTCTAATGGTTTCCAACTCGCATCCATTCCCAGGACTCTCCTCCAGGTCCTCTTTGATTTGACACCATCTTTCCAAGACTGTGCCTCCTGCTATTTCAACAGTGCCCAGTTTGCAGCCTGGGAGGACTGGCTTGGGCCCTGGGAGGACTTTGTGGGACCATTCAGCGCCTCCTTCCTCATCCGTGGTGACCTGCTTGGGATCCTGCCCAGCAACCATGGGGAATCCGGGGGCTCACACAGCAGTGTGAGGTCATGAGCACATCCCAAAAATTCAACTTTTCCTCCTTTCCGGCATCCGAGAGCACTGGAGATTTCAGCAATAAACCCCAATTGCAGGCAGATTGGGCTGAATCATAGAATCATGGAATATCCTGAGTGGGAAGGGACCCACAAGGATCACCCAGTGCAACTCCAGGCACTCCAACAATCCCACCCTGTGCACCCCTGAGAGCATTGTCCAAATGCTCCTGGAGCTCTGGCAGCCTTGGGGCTGTGACCGTTCCCTGGGGAGCCTGGTCAATGCCTGACCACCATCTGGGGGAAGAACCTCCTCCTAAAACCCAACCTAAACCTTCCCTGACCCAGCTCCAGCCGTTTCCTGGGTCCTGTCCCTGTCCCAGGGAGCAGAGATCGGAGCTGTCCCTCGGGAGGAGCTGCAGCCCCCGGTGAGGCCAGACCTCAGTCTGCTCTGCTCCAGCTGAACAAACCCAGTGCCCTCAGCCTCTCCTCATGTGGCTGCCTGCTCGGATGCCCAAATCTCTTCCTGCATTTCTGCTCCCAAGAGGAGGAATATGGCCATGTTCTTCTCCTCAGCACATCTGCCTTTGACCCTCACCTGCCTTCACCCACCTGAACAAGGGAGTCCTTTTCCTCCACCCCACTGACCTCAGCCTCTTCCTTACCTGCTGATCCAGTAGATCTTGTGTTGTCATCAGCAATTTTTAATTCTTTTTCTTTTTTTTTTTTTTCCAGGACATGGAGAAAATGTTAAACTGTGTGTTGAGGAACGGTTCCCTGTGGGACCTGACTCGGAACACACCCATCTGGCAGCAGTCCCTTGTTTAGAGGAACGCTCCGAGACCTACGTTAGCTGGTTTTTAATCCCTTTAATGTGTGCCATGTTTGGGACTCCAGTTTCTTAATCACAATATCATGCAGTACCCAGGCAGTTGCCTTGAGGAAAATCCAAGTAAAATTACATCAGCACTCTTCCCCTTATTAACCACGCTTCTGCTGTTATCACAAAACACATCAAATTAATTTGACAAGATCTATTTTTCATAAACCCAAGTTGATTGGCAGCAATTATATTACCTTCCTTTGATTCCATAATCAACAAATCTCATATGAGCTATTCCATTATTGTTTTTTGCTGGGATTAATGGCAGGCTGGCACTCTAGAACCCATGTGTTGTCCTCTTTTAAAACACCGACAGAACATTCATTTTCTCCCGGTCCTCTAGAACTTCCCTGGGGTTCAAAGACTTTTGAACAGGCTCCAATGCCGTCTTGGCCAGCTCTTTAAAAACCTCCTGGATGTAAATGATCTGAATCTGCAGATTTATTAATGGCTAGCTGTGGGAGATGCTGATTACCATCTCCTTGCTTATGGTTAGAGCCCTAAATGTGATCATCAGCAGTGTGTGGTAGAAGTAGCTTGTGCAGCTTTTTCTCAAAATGCGGAACTGAGGTCTTTATTGAACACCCAGGGCTTTTCTTGGTTATTATCCATGGTTCCACCATTCCCCCGGAGTAACAAATTAATGCTCTCGTCAGGGTTTCTTTTGTTGCTTGCACAAGAGAAGTGCCTTCTCTTCAACCTTGATTCTGCTGACTATAAATATTTCTTCAAGTCCTTTTTTTCCCTTATTGATTTCCCCCACTCCTGAGCTCTAGCTAGGACAAAAATGTCTTTTTCACTCTGTACACTACACTGGTTTTATTTTAATACAACAACTCGCTTGTTTCATTCCTTATCTTAAATACCTACTTTTACTTTCCTTCTTAATCTGCCTTAAAGAAAAGCCACTGTGGTCTCTCTCCTTGTTGATAACGGCTGTAGATTTTAAACCAGCGAGCAGAAACACTCTTGAATACTTCACATATTGACTCATGTAAAGTCTCTCCTGTTGAAGCTGCTGCTGTTTGACCACTTGGATCTGTTCCTCCTTTGTTGTAAGACGAGGGTTGTAGGGAATTCCTCTCCCTGGGACTCAACCTGTGATGGATGAATCCTTACCATCCTTAATTTTCTGAGATGTTAAAGGCCTTTCTCTGGTGTGAGGCCCAATTTTCACCTCTCAGCTTCCGCGTGTGTGCATCCAGTGTCCCTCATGGAGCAAAGGACAGGCTTGTCTTGCTCTTCACTGAAACCTGGTTGGCATTAACTCACATTAACCCCTGGTCTGCTCTTCCTTCTTATGTGGTTAGGAAGATTTGCCAATCCTTTCCTTGCCGTGCCTCACCTCTGGACCGTTGTCATTGTGGTTGGGGACAGTTAACCGGTGTTGGGTGTTCATCCAGAGCTTTCCCTCACATCTGGATCAAACACTTTCCAGGGACATTGGCAAACAAGCCATGCTTCAAAACTGTGTTGCTCCTTAGCTCTGGGCCTTGTTTTGAAGTTTTCTAGTTCCAGATTTTGTGTTTTGTTGATTAAAGCAGCCTGGCCTGACCTCACAGCTGGCCTTGCTTGGAGCAGGGGGTTGGGGGAGAGATGAAGTTCCTTCCAAACTTAATTATGCTCTAAGGCTATTCTTTGGTTAGTCTCCTCACTTAAAAACAGAAAACAGTGTCTGAAACACAAAATGGAAACACTCAGCACGTGGGGTCTGGGAATGACCCTCTTGGTTTACTGTACATGGAAGCATTTGGCCAATTGGACTTGATGACCTTGGAGGTCTTTTCCAACCTTAATAATTCTATGAATTTTAATTCTTAAGCACAGAGAAACCATTGGGATGAACTCTGGGATCTGTTGCTGCAGAAGGTTGCTGAGGCACACTATCATCAGGGTCAAAAATTCATGGATGAGAGGCTCAGCCATGGGTGCAGAAGCAGCAGAGGGACACTCTCCTGTATTCCTGTGCGATGGATGTTGGTGCTGGGACAGCAAGAGGACAATGACTGCAAAAAGTGGAGAGCACCTCTTGTTTCTGTGGTCCCAGACAGGTGACTGAGCTACAGTTACTGCTGCTCCGACTCAGTGAAGCCTCTCTTGCACTTTCAATTTCTTACAGCATTTCTTGATGTGAAAATGTATTTTTTCATTGGCAATCGCTTAGAAGTTTGTCTTTCGCTCCTCTGACTGTTGAATTCCCCACAAGATTTTCAAGAACTGCTCTCTGCACATCTCTGCACAGCTCTGCAGGTGTCTGTAGGACCCTGAGCCCACTATGGACACGTCCCACACTCTTGGCCTTGCTGAGTCTCAGCCCCCTGCACCCAGTCCATTTGGGGTTCCAAAGCTGTGAGTGGCTTGGATGGTCCCTTCCTCTCCGTGGGAGGTTCTGGGCTCTGCAGAGGGGATGCCTTACCAGGACTCTGATCTTGCTCCCGAGCCAACACATTTTATAACCCGTTTTTCTTAGTGTAAACTGACATTGGCAGGAGTTTATGTCAATATGTTGGGCCAATCCCCCAAGACTCCAGATAAGAGGCAAACACTCCACTCTTCTGCTGCCTACAGCGTTGAGAGAGAGGCCAGACTTGATCTAATCTCTCTGTTTGCATTATAAGCATGCCTAGAGGCCTTGCTGTGCCGGGTCCTACACGTCGACCCAAGGAGAGACCGTTCTGCCTTGAGTGCCTGGCAGCCGAACCCGGCGATGGGCACGGAAAATGGGAATGGAGCAACAAGCACGGGCTCCCTTGGCAGTGACCAGTGGAATACTGGACTGCTGGTGACCAGTTAGAGGCCTAGGACTGTTACATGTCCCAGTTAGGGAAGCCTAACGCTCTTTAATCAATGTCTTGTGGCTTGGCATTGTGAATTATGAATGGTCAGCACGGCCCATTGTGAACGGTCAGCAGTGAACTGACCTTGGCAGCGCTCTTGAGGGTGCTGGAAGCACCTCAGGGGAATGGATGCACGGCTTTCTTAATTAGCTAAATAAGGCCCTAGGAGCTGGGTGTCGAAAGCTGTGTTTTTTAATTGCGCTCTCACATCGTATCTGTGAGCCCCGCCTGCTTTTAGTCATCGTGAGCGAACGGGCGAAGATGGACATTTCCCAGTCAGCGCTGGGAACGGGGCAGGGAAGGGCGATGAGCTTCCCAGAGCTGCGCCCACATTGCGAGCCCAACCGAGCTGTGCTGACACGGGGTGTGACTTCATATTGTTGGTTTGTTTTTTTTTTTCCCCCTGAATAATTGCTCTTGCTGAGAAAACTAATGGGAGGCGACTGCTGGGAAAAGGGCAGTGGGCTGGAAGTCACGCTGAGAGGATGCCGTGGTGCACCCAGCCTTGCAGAAGAGGCTGAGGGATGGATGTGGAAGATTCCGGCTGGGATGGGAGTCCAGCAGAGGGCACTTGCTGAATGCATCAGCACCCGGCCCTGGGCCACGGTTTAATTACAAACCTTGGCATTAGAACCATCTCATCCTCCAGAGTCCACGGTTACTCAGTGTATCGGTTTAATAAACCTGCCTGCCTGCCCTCCGTGACTCAGTTAATAATAATTAAATGATTCTTTAACAATGCTGGGGAGATTTCCAGCTATTTTTTCAATATGCATTAATAATGCTTAATGCTGGTACACTTCCAAAATTCCTGGGGTCTGGGTTGCTGAAATATACCCACATTGATGGGTCTGATTCTCTGTTCCCTTGGGCAGTCATTTACTGGCATTTAAAATGCAAAGTAGGTGTAAGTGAGCGGAGAGTGCTGATATTGGTAGTATTTTCTCTTAATGGTGCTCAGGTTTGTGAACCTGCTCCAACAGCCCTTGGTGCTGCAGGAGCAGAAGGCTTCACTAGGCTTCAGAGGGCACGGGGCACGGCTGTGCAAGGTGAGAGGCACGGGATGGCATCCAAATCTCCTCCAAAGGCCTCAACTTGCTGACTCTGTGCAATTAGGCAAGTGGCTCCTGGGAACAAACAGATTCTCTCTTGCTGTGTCCTGCCATGAGGGAAAGAGTTCAGATGCACAATTTGCTGCAGCAACTGGACCCATCTGTCTCCCTTTCCTTTCCTTTCCTT
>VZRL01005612.1:0-15755 GCA_013397895.1 Origma solitaria | reverse complement strand
CTCTTTCTCCCATTTGGGAATATTTAGTTAATAACAGCTTTTCCAATCACCAGCCTTTATCTTCAAACAGGGAACATGCCCCTCAGCCCCTGTGCAAGGACAGGTCACTTCTCAAAGCTGACATCTAGTCATGCAGGAGTACAGAGCTTGAGGCTCAGCAATATATTGGTTAGGCCAAAGTCACAGTTCAAAGTGGCATTTACAAATAAACCAGCAAACTTCAGGCTATTTTATCTAGAAAAATCCTGGGAAAAGCCTTCGTTTAATTTACAGCTGAAAAATAATTTTTTCCGTGAAAGAAAAAAAGATTTGTTTTTCACTAGAATTTAGAAAGCCAGTGAGAAAAGCAGAGAAAAATATATCAGCAACAAAGCAAAATTATACTGCAATAAGAGAATTTTAACAGCCTTTCTGTGAACACATTGATCACTTTGCACAATTCTTCTGTCATCAGAGAAACAACACTGTTAGGTTCCTTTACCACTAAATTCAGCTTGGACTGATTCCTTTCTTAGCAATGTTGATAATAGAGTCTGGTCTGATTACTCAGTAATACCTAACTCATCCCCTTTAAAGAAAACAAGTATGTTTTTTAAAAATTGGTACATGACAATCCAGATAAAATATTGCCTATTTTTACACAAATGTTTAACACAACCAAAGGAAATTTCTGCCAGTGCTAGATACTCTATTTTTATATACACAGTGGGTGAAGAGAATCAAATTAAATTAGAACAGCAACAGCTGGAAAATATCCAAAGATTTGCTTTCCTTCTTGATGTAGCCATGGTTTGAACTGTGTGTACTGGTATTTTTCTCTGTTACTATTTATTTCTCTCATCATTACTCATTTTTATTCATTCCTTTCTGCTGTCCCTTACCAGCTGCCTGCTATAATGGTCGTCTTTGCAGTATCCATCTCTGCTATTTGCGTCTTGAGATACCATTGCAACAAAATATGCAACAAAATATACAAAACTGACCAAAAAAGCAAACAGGAACAAGAGACGTGCTAGAACCTCAGACTCATGAAAGAACAGGCGTGACTTGATGGAAATCTGTTTTCATTGACTCATAGAAAGCTGCAAAAATTTGGTCACTTCTGTTTTCATTGTCCTTTGGCAGAGATATGACCTTGTTTAACAACACAACCTCCCCATTTCTGGCCCTAGCATATCACCAACCCTGCTCTACACTCCAGTCTGACTCAAGTTCTGTTCTTTGCTCATTTCCCATCTCCTCTTCCCCCTCAATGTCAGTAGAAGTCTCTTTATATAGACACATATCTATGTCCTACATGAATAGGAGAAGCTGTTTCATACTCCTGATGCACTTCTTGAGATAAAGGAACTGGAATTGCACACATTGTAGATGTAGACAGGTATTTTCATAATCCCTATTCTTTTTCTAATAACCTTTAGCGATTGATTTGCATTTTTACCTTTAATCGATGAAGGCGATCAAAGGAAAAGAAAATCCAATTGTAGAAAAGGCATTTGTAATGCAACATTTAAGAGAAGTGGGAAGCAGTCATTTCAAAATTGAATTCCTTAATCGAAATTCAAGACTCCAGAGCTGTCAGTAGCCACAAATGTTTTTGAAATGGATGACAAGATGGTATAGTATCAACAGATACTCTCCTATATTGCAAAAACAAGCATAATTTATTTCAGAGTGGCACAGCCAGCAGACTGAGGAAAGTTATTATATAACTCAAGGCAAAGTAAGCCAAGTGTGCTCTACTTGCTTGTTTTCAATTTGGCAGATATTAAATTCTTTTGACAACAGGAGAGAGGCTGAGAATAGAACTCAATTTGTGAAGCTGATTGTAGCATTATTTACAAGCAAAGAAATAATGTTGACTGATTATCTATATGTTATCCCATAAATTTTTCAGCCTAATTGGGATACTGAAAGAGGGCAGAGCTTCTTTGTTTTAGCTTTAAAATCTTCACTATCCCATGGATAAAGACTGATGCTGTTTCCATGGAGAATAGTCCAGAACTTTCCTCAGTGCTAGCTCTGATTTCCTGTATAATGTTCAGATTTTAAGGCAGCAATGCAATTCTAGGGATTTAAACTGAATATCGCTTCATAGATTAAGTAAGAAAATAGTGTGACTTTCTGTTATTCAAATAAAGGTGAATAGGTAATATCTTCATATATGTCCAGGTAAATTTTATAGCAGATTAAAATAATTTGACTGCAAAAACCTTTAAAATTAACCTACAGTTACTTCTGCACTAATGAAAGAACTTCCTCTCCAGGGAAAGAGATTTTCATTAAATTCTTATCTCATGTAAATGAAGAAACACATTTTCCAATACCAAATGAGAGCTTCAGTGCCAAGAAATCTTGCTCAATTTGACTATAAGGAATATTTTCTAAAGATGTAGCCTTGATTCTTTCTACAGCTATCCAGATTTTTCACTGACTCAAGTGGTATCTTTTTTGCCACTTAGAGAATTGACGATGATGTACGTGTCAGAAGATTCTAAATGCTTCGTTTCTTATGACAACTTACCTCTGAGATAAGAAATAGCCACAACTGATGAGCTTTGCCTGCTGCTTATCTCACTGTGTACAAAACCCCAGTTAAAAACTGTAACTTCGTTCCAGGCAGTGGAAACTTTTCATCTCTTTTAATAGGGCCAAGATTCCACCCACACACATGCACTTCACAGACGTTCTGTAGAGTCCTCCAAATAAATCTAATTACATTCTACACATGGAATATGCCAGGACAGAATAGTTAAGAAGTAGAAGAGACACTTTCATACTTAAGAAACACAACAAATTGTTATAAAACCTTGCTGATGTCATGTCCCTGATGGAAAAGAACAGCTAATACTCTGTCCTAAAATTAATTGTGGGACTCACTCATCACCACAGAACTCAACTGGATTTAGGTGAATGCACTTAGCTACAAATATTTTCCCTAATACTGTTCCCATTATGAAACTTCATTGTAGCAAAGAGAGGGAATGTATGGGTAAGTTTTAGAAAAGAAAGGTTTAAAATTTGACACACAAAGTGTGGGCAACAATTTCATATACAGAAGAAAAACACTGTTGATGACCATGCTTTAAAAAATGCCCAAACAACACTAGATAATACCAAAAAATGCACTAAACTTTCTCAGGATACAGCTGGGTTGATCTAAGGCTGCACAAACACCGTGTGCTGGGGCAGGAAGGGGAATCATAGCTGGAATTGGTTTTGTTGGAGCTTGCCAGCTTAGCCAGAGAGGGGAAAATGGCCCATTTTCTCTGGAGTTCACTGACTGCAAACTCTGCACTTGATAACATTGCCCATTTTTCTTGCTTTATGCACATTGATTTCCAGTCCACAAAGCTTGGGATGTTCTCATTTGTCATCAAAGGGAAAATCTATGAGAAAACTTCTTGTCCTCTCCTTTGAGGAAAAGGAAGAGGGAAGAAAGATCAACCATTGCCTTTTGTTTTAGCTCTTTCCCCCTGCAAGTTGTGCAAGAGCAAATTAGAGAAACTTACATTCATTTATGGAAAGTAAGGTGTGACATGGTTGAAGTTGGCTGGTGGTGGTTGGTTCTGGTTTTGGTTTTGTGTTTTTTAATTGAGACAAATGTAGAGCTCATTGCAGAGTTCACCAATTTCAGTGGAAAATGTGACAATGGAAGATTCTCAGAAAAATTTTTTAAAAAAGGAAATGTGGTAGCAGGAAAAAACGCACAAAAAGCATCCAAATTATTGCAGCAGAACTCCTGAGATTTGTTTAATGAGTCTTTAAATATATTTTAAAGGTGAAAACACAGAAAGTTGTCTTAAAGCATGAAGAAGTTTTTCACAGCCATTTAAGCTGTAATCCGATAGTGAAAGAAACAGTGATTAAATAGGATTCTTAAAGCTAAGAATCATGGCTCAGCTGGAACCATTGGGATTGTCACTGAGATCAGGGTTCAGAACAGCAATTTATAAGATAATAAAATATATCAGTTTGCAACATACTGCACAGGGTGGTTTTATTCTTTTCTTTGATACTTAAAATCTTCTACCAAATGCTTAACCAGATGAAGCCACGAGGGCTAAAATATTCAACAGGAAAGACTTGGTAAGTACCTAATGCTTGAACCAAGTTACCTGCATCTGAATCATCTGACCCCCAGTTCTTTCAATATAATTTTGACAGAGAGTTTTAAGAAAATTCTAATTACTCTGAAACTCTTCAGTGAAGTATCTTCATTTAAATATAGCAAACATATTTTTGCTACCAGCCTACAGAACATAGTGATTAATTCCTTCAAGCTTTCTGTGAGCACCATCTGGCCATCATGATTGTTGCTATTTTACTTATCAACATGTTTGAACAAATTTGCTTTTGACAATTCAGTCTTTGACAGTGTCTTTTTGACTGAGAACATGGGGTACTTGGTATTCTCACCACATTTGTGTTATCCACAGCGGGTGCTGGAACCTGTCAAGTGAGATGGAGAATGTATGGGCAAGGTTTGTGTGGGGAAACAATTTCAGATGGTGCTTTCTTGGAAGGAAGGGAGATTCTTCCAATTCAGAAGGGGAGTGCTCTTTCCATAGGTGCTGGGGTACCCCCAGAATGATTGTGAGATGGTATTTCCTCTTTACTGAATAAGTCTTGCATTGAATGCAAAACTGAAAAAGCTTTGGACCAGATGGGAACACCCATGTCAGAGTAGTCATTTATGCTTAGGAGATCCCCATGTTTGAGAAACAGAGGACTGTGGGAAATGCATTTTTGGGAAGAAATCCGAAATACAAGTAGGTGAGGAAGGAGAGCTTAAGATAATGTGAAAGTGCAGAGGAATGCCCCATTCAAACAAGTAAACTTGTTATTGAGGGGAGATACAATCTCTACGTTGAACTAATATTTACCAGCAAGAGTCTGTGTCTACTAAAAGCTAATGTAAATGACATATTTCTGGGAAAAAATCCATATTACCACTGATCACCTACTGTTACCAAGGCACTTGCCATCAACAGGGAGGATTAGAAAAACATATGAAGAGCAGTACAGAAAACATGGACTAAAGGCTGGGTTTAAACCTCACAAGCAATTTACTTTTTCAGCATCAAGAGGCCTTGGAGCAAGATTTCAGTTTTTCTGAAACACTGTCTTAAAGGTGCTGTGAAATAAAAACTGCTGTTTTAAACCTGTTTGACGACTTCATTAATCTCTTCCTGTTTTTATGATCAGATCAGCAGCAGAACAATCCCCCCATTGTCTATAATCCCACATCAGTAAAGGAGCATGAGCCTCTCGTGGAGGATCATAAAGACGTATGGACAAAAAGCAGAGTTTGGATTCCTTTTTCTTTTAAATTTACCTGAGCTTTGTGTTGAATGTGAATTCTATTAGACTTCAAGTGAACAAAGTCAAAGTGGTTCAAACAAAAAAAAAAATTAACACATGGCTATGATTTAACGTAACAACACAATGGGAATGCCAGCGTACTCCTTCAAGTACTTAGGGCTTCATAGCATTTGGATGAACTTTTAGAGGAGATTATTGCTTTACAAGAAAACTGGAAAAGTTACCATATTTCAAGTTCTGATTGGAAAAAAATTACATTTTAACTAGATTAAATCAATAGGTCCAGATCTGCTGGAAAAAGAAAATGGAATTGATCAAGAAAAATAAGGAATGTTTACACCTCTGTTATTTGAATATATTCACCCATCGTGAAGCTGATTAAGCATAAATTGATTCTGTATATCAGATATGGCCTCAAGATGATAAAAAATCTCTACTGTCCTTCTGTTATTCTCTGCTCAGAGGAATCCATGTGAAATCCAGCCAGAAGAGCCAAACACAAGAGCCTCAGGTGTTTAGTAAGTCACCTTTACTGCCCACAACCTAGAGGAAGAAATATAATCCCTTCAGACTGGGAGCATTCGACATAAAAACTTCCTAATTTACCTGCCTGCATGCAAATTCTAGAAGCAAAGGGAGTCACTTTAATATCAAATTACTGATTCTGATAGCATGTTCCTTGCACCAAATACATGTTTAAAAAGAGCCTTCTTAAGAACATATGTTTAAGATATAAAGGCTAAGGATTTCAAAGATACATACACCAGATATTGAAATATCACATATACTCAAAGGCCGATAATACATAGTGTTTAAAAAGCCTAATGTGATCCCATACTTTTAATGCACAGGCATCTTCGTTGGGCTACACTGGAATGTGGTTTTAATGAATACCTGGAATAAGCAGTTGTCTTGTACTTTCAGGGCTCACAATTTTAACTACTGAACTTTTCTTTGTTTTAAAAGTCTGAAATCACAGACATCTCCCACTCAAAACTGCCTGAGGATTAACATAAAAATTAACTTCGATAATTTTCATGCTGAATTTTTTCTTGAAAACATATTAGGAACTAACACCAGAACTGTTTTGATGATACAAATTATCCAGGATTCCAGTCCTGAGCAAAAGTACCTTCTGTAGCTCATGTAAAGGAATTTAGAAGATAATTGCTATCCTGTTTCTCACTGTACCTTGAACTTTTAACTGCTTGAACATAATCAGCCTGATTATGCTTGAGCATTCAGTTGGGTAGACAATTAACTGCTTAAAAACAATCTGACCCAAATATTGCACACTGGTATAGCCACAGATTGCAAACATCATCAAATAACACAATTTTCCATCAATTTAATTTCTGTTCTGCAAAAAACCCACTCTGGGCTGCTTAAAATTATTTCAACTAAACAGAACAAAAATCACAAACAACGGCAAAAAAAAAAAAAAAAGCCTCTCAAACTGTTTGAAACGCCCAGAAGGTTTCAGCAGTGTATGGTGAAGAGAGAAAGGGCTGAGGAATATTCTGTTGAGTGGATGCCCTTAGCAGACAGGGAAGTGTAGACACACATTTCAGGTACTTGATGTGAGACTTCAAAACTCCTGTGCTCAGAGGCATGTCTGTGAAGATCCAGATTTGCCTGCAGTTAACCCAGCCTGAAAGACTGCAAAATGTTATCTGCAATAGTTTTTCTTTCTTGCTTCTCTGCTGAAGTCATAATTTAAGGAACATACAGTGATCCTATATTGTGAGCCTTGTGTTACAAACAAGGAGGAAAAAAGACCTAGTAAATGTATTATAAGTCTTAAGGAAGGATATGTGTCTTCATATCCACTTTCCCACCCTTCGTGCTGTCCTTTAGCAATGATTTATGATGAAAAAGCAGTTAAATACTCAATATTATATGAGGCATAAAGTCTTAGAGAGATTAACAGACT
Organism: Origma solitaria; assembly: GCA_013397895.1. Lineage (NCBI taxonomy): Eukaryota > Metazoa > Chordata > Aves > Passeriformes > Acanthizidae > Origma > Origma solitaria. The sequence continues at coordinate 8,497 of VZRL01005612.1, read as the reverse complement.
TATCTGTTAATGGCACAGTAAATGTTTTAGCAGCATCACTACAATAACCCAGATCTTTTTGACTGCTAAAGCACACTACTTCCTTTTCATTTAATTTAACTTTTCTGAACATCCACTTACCCTCTCTATTCCTAGTTAAAGATACAATGCAGTCTGTAGGCTTTCTGGTTTTGAGGAAGGTTCATATTATTTCCTTAATTTTTAAATGGAAAGGTAGCATTTCAACAAAGAAACAACTACAACACATTCTCAGAATATCTTGCTTTGGGTTTTGGGCTTTGTTTCTGTCTTTGTATGGCTTTTTAGGGGGGGAGAATGTTTGTTTCTAAAAGGCAACATTTCTAATGGACACTTTGACTTCCATAACACATGCAGGGGGAAAAAAAAATAAAAACATGTCTAGAAATAAGGCTGGCATCCTGCTGCACAAGACATATAAATCTCTTACGGCCTTGTTTTTAGCTATCCAGCCACACTGTAGTTGGAATGCCTCCTGATGATTTGGAACATCTCGATATAAATATATACAAAGCCAGGTGTCCAGGATGACAGGAGTTTTACAGGCATGCAGCTGGGAAATTGTTTTGGAAGTCAGGTGGGAAAAAAGGGAAGTTTTTTTGCCTGCTAAGGCGTAAGGGCTGCAGTAAGAAGATTAATAACTGACCTCTCTAGATTATACCTTCTCTGGCTCAGCCTAAGACAGGATCTCTTTCCCTCTATGCCAGATGTCTCATTCCTGGAGATAGGAATGAGAATGATGTTTTTTGCTTTGTGTCTGATGCCTTTGGTCCCAAATGAAGAGGACTTTTCAACATGAAGCTGTCAGCAACTAATGGGAAAAGGAAGATGCTGCATTAATTGAAGCAGATCATCCCAGTTCCCTTCACAACTCAAACGAGCAATCTGAGAAGCTTTACTGTCAAAATTCACAGAAAGTCAATTAAGAGAGGCCTAAAGCAGACTGGAGTTGCCACAGGGCCTCTTTGCATTACCCCAAAAGGTAACAAATGTCAAGGGACTGAAGATGTCAGTCCCAGCGAGCTTGCTCTGTTTGCCTGGGAAAAGTTCATTAATGAAATTAAAAGATTCACACTAAGGAGTGGAGGAACAAGGTAATGTGATTTTGTTAGCCAGTTGGTTCAATATTGAATCATATAAATAACTGATATAGTCAGTGATTTGTCATGGATTCCTAGTAATTTTGGCTAATTGGAGGCTGAATCAGAGATAATAATACAAAATTAACAGAATGAAAACTTTATCTTAATAATAACTAATTTTACTCTGTGGATAAACTTCTGAAAATAAACCTCTTCATCTGTTGAAAAGGCAAGACACCAGTTACAAGAATGGACTTTGTTAATTTTCATAAATAAATCAATTTTAGGGAAGCAAGTGAGACAGATAAACAGTAACTGGTGCAAGATTTAGCCACCTCAGTGGAGGACAGTGTCGTCCCAAAGCAATGGTGAAAAAGCAGATGCTGACCTTGGCACTTAGCAGCAAGGAAAGAAGAGGCTTTGCCTCGCTGTCCAGGGGACTTTGATGTAGAGAACATCTGTTGTGATGGGACAAGGATGTTTTGGTCCACATAAGGAATCGGGATGCAAACTGTGAAAGATTTTCCTGTTCATGTGTTGGGGTGAACTGTTCTGTCCTGCTGGAACCTCATTGAGAGAGGTAAGTTGTGCTGCTGGCTCTAGGAAAGTCAAAAACCACTAATAATTTGCTAGGGTTCATAATCTACCTGGGGAATATAGAAACTATGAATTAATCAGAAAGAATGCTGTAGTATTAAAAGACTCATTCAGGTATCAGGAAGTTCTGCCAAAATGAATGTCCCTGCGTATGAGAGACACTAAACATTTCCCTTCTCAGTGTAAGAAATTCTCTCACAGAAAAGATAGCCAGCCCATCCTTAGACTTCACGAAAGCACCCAGGAAAAGCAAGTGTTCTGAGAGCCTTAACAACTCTGCTGCTAATGTTTTTTTTGAGACAGATGTGCTCTCATGCCAAATTGACATCACCATAACAACAGGTTGTAAGTGCCACATGCATAAATGTTAAATGCTGAACTGGCCATTCATGTATGGCCCCAGCAAGGCAACGTGAATCTGCAGTAATTGCATGGCCACATTAGGTGGCTGAGTGTTCTTGCACAGTTTTGAGGAAAAAAAGTTACTAAGCATTACAAACACAGGTATCAGGCAGATTGTCCCACAGGCTCAATTTATATTTTTTTTCTTAGCAGTGCAGAAATGACTGTTCTTCCTAACATAATTATGTTATGTTCATGTCTTCGTTTGATAGACAGGTGTCTGCTAAGGAAGGTGGGAACCTTCCTTAGAGCAGAGAATGTGAACCCCCTTCCCTCTAAATTATTATAACTTTAGAATCAAGGGCTCTCAGGCAAAGATATGGGAAAAGGAATAAGAGTTTTTTACTAGTATCTATCATGAGGTAAACAATCAGTAACAAAAACAGTAAACAAAGTAAAAAACAGTAAACAAAACCAAAAACTCAGTGGCAAATGTCCCTGGGCTACCAGGCACTTTCCCGTTTGGTGCAGTCACGGTCACGGCCAGCAGGGGCGCTGTTGGGCTCCCAGCCCAGCAGGGCAGGTGCGATGACTCCCGGGGAGCTGTAGATGGCGCTGTGGCGCGAGGTTGGATCTGTGTTGCGTGTGATGGCAGACGGGCTGGAGCAGCGTGGAGCGCAGATGGATGGGGCGCAGCAGAGAGCCCAGAGCCGGGAGATGGAGCGGCCGGGTAAGCACACCCGGGCCAGCCAGCAGAGGAGGCGGTGGGAAACTCTGCAGTTAGGGCAGGCAGAGTGCAGGACGGCAGCAGGCAGGGCGCGGGGTGGTGGCAGGCGGGGGTCCCGTTCCACTGCAGCGCAGCTGGGAGATGCACCCTCCCGGAGGGGAAGAGAGGATTGGAGTCCCGTGCCCCGAGACTCACCCACCAGGTAGAGAAAAGCTAGTGCAAAGCTGGGCTTCTCTTCCTGCAGTCACAGCCAAAAAAGCAGACAGCCGTTTTTCCACTCCTCTCTCCTCTGAACCCCGCGAGCGAGTGTGTCCTTATCAAATTCTCCAATCTCTTGCTCCCGTGTCCACCCAGCCAAAAAGTCTTTGTCTCTTTTGTGAGAGTAAATGGCCCCTAAGTACCGACCATTAGTTGCCTAGCAACAGAATGGTAAAAATTCCACTTGTCCCCCCCCAACCTCCCACAGTTCAGTACAGCATTTCCATCTACATTTGCTACCTTAGGTATATGCCAGCACTACTATTCAGCCTAAGATAAAAGTGCAAAGTGGATTTAAAAAATTGCCAAATTTAAATGAAGTAAATTAAATAAGCCCATCTTTTCTACTTCAGTGATTCCATCTGACAACAAAGCAAAGGTGAGCAGCAGAAGGCAGGTGAGTTGGTGCAGTCAGGGGTAAGGATCAAAATGAAGTGTGGTGGTTACATACCCAGTATGGGAAAAGCAGGTAGAGCAGAGGAATCATCTCTGAAATTAAGATGGAAATTTAGCTTCTTCCTTTTCTGTTAAGATTGATTATTGGGTTGTCTTCCAGGTTTTCAGACAAATTGATTTTATTTTATAAACTTTATATAAATTCATATTAATCAGCTGAGTCTCTGCTGCCATCAAAATTGAGGGAAATAACACTTTTCTAGCACAGCTTAGAAGCAGAGGAGATAAAACTAAAATATGCAGTTCCAATGAGCAAAGGAATTATGTTTGGGACTTCAATAAGTCCCAAACACCAAAATCTCTTTAGAGCATGTCATTTACTTTCAGTCTTGCACAGCAAACCCTCAGCTCATCATGGATCAAAAGATGCTTCAGTAAATGACAAGAAAAATGGCTGCATTCTGTTTAGCTGCAATCCTGTTAGTCATAACAAATCTTGTGTACATCAGTGAGGTCCAGGCAAAGCACATGCAACAGCAACACCGTTTTCAGGGGCTGTTCCAGAACCTTATCTAATAATTGCTCCGTGATTGTAGAAGACTTTTTCTGCCCCACCTCTAGCAACAGATCTACTGATCTTCCAAATCCTTATTAAACTCCAGGTCCCTCTGCCATGGGGCTGCCCACAGGACAAAGGTCCAGTCTCACAAACTGCTTTTCCTCCACAGAAACCCCTTACACATCTTAGACTGGTGCTCCTGAACCGCAAAACTTATCAGGAGTGCCATCACACTTAGAGTTAGGGGAAAAATTCCTTCTGCTATGTTAGGTTTGAAACAGTTCAAGGTACAGGAATTATTTATTATTCATCCTCAATGAATGTCCTTGCCCTTCCGTGCTACAGCTCTACTGTGCAAAGAATTTCATGGAGCCAAACAGAAATGACTGCTGTCCTAAAATAAGAGTTTATGAGGAATTCCCACTGTCCTTCATGCCTTGAGAAAATTAAAGAGCGTTCATTATCGGGCTGTAGGGTACAAATTCAGTTCCGGTGAAAAACATTCCATGATGATCTCCCTCCTCTATGTTCTAACACAACTACAAACAAACAAAATGAGAGATTTTATAAGGAATAAGGGATGTTTAAAATCAAATCTCTAAACTAAGCCTGGAATGCTCACTCAGCAGTTAAACACAGGGAGGCAGGCACTCTTCACTACCTATTTCACGTTAACAGATTTCTAAACTCTACAAAGTTAAATTAAGAAATTAAACAGAGAGCAATATAAGCCTATTTTAATTAATTTAAAGGTATGTAAGAACACAGAATGTTTTTCATGAAACTGGGGGATTTTTTCCTTATTTAGTGCCTAAGTAGGATTAGCAATTGGAAAAAAACCCACTGAAACTGTAAATGCATTTTGCCCCAGGATAGAAACAAAAGGTAATTATTTAAAAACTAGAAAAAAAAATCTGATCAGAAACATAAAACATTATGGACCATGTATTATTTTTATCACCAAGAATTCCCCATATAAAAGGCATGGAGAAAACCATAATTCAGAAGTGGGGAAACAGAGGGACTGTAAAAGTGAAATGGAGTTCTGACAAATGATACTGTATAGAATCTGGGTGCACAGACCAACAAAACACAACACCCTAGCACTAGCAAGCTAGAATAGTGTATATTCCAGCTGAAGCACAGGCTTTTCTATACATTCATTGCGGAAACTGGACACTTACTTGCCAAGGCTGCTGAATTTCTTCTTTTACATCTTAAACCACAAAACCACCCAGTCCTTTCACAGGAATCACTTAATCAAATGAAGACAGATAAAAAATGTTATTTTTACAATTCACAATAATATTGAGTTACATTCCTGAGATACATGATTTTAAAATATAAATAACAAGCCAGCAAGTGTATAAAACTGGTATTTGAAGAAGTGATAAAAAGATGGGAAACTCAAGTCCATGGTTAACACAAAACCCCATGATTATTATAATACAAATGCAGATGGTCAAGGACATACCTAATTTTCCCAGTTTTGGGACATAATAAGCTCACATTATTAAAGCAAAAATGATTTCTAACAAAAATTATATTTTCCAGAATTGAATATCACTTGTGGTGGCCGTTCATGATCTCTACATATTATTTCAGAAGTTCAATTGGCACTGACCTGTCTTTCTAGGTACAAGCAGGGAAGAAGTATCTGTTCTTATTTTTTAAATACAAGTTCCTAATAATACGGAGCTCTGTAAATTAATTAGAAACCTCTCATTTTTCAATATTTTAAATAAAAGCTAGAAAAGAACCTGTTTTGACACCAACTATCCTTAGTAGCAACATTTCACAGCACACCATTTGAAAAGGCCAAAACCTGCCAGGTAATAATACATAAAAATTAAAATGAGGGCAAGGAAAATCATCTTTGGTGAAATAATCTTCTGCAAAACCAAAGTGATACTAAGATTCATCCTGTGAACAGCACATTCTTCAGCTATGAGAGAAAGCATGATCCTTAAAAATCTGTTCACTACATTAAAGATAGAAAATCAACTACAAATCAGGTGTTAGCTTGTTCAGCACTCAGACATCATGATTATTACCACAGTATTAGCATAACAATCACATAAACACATTCCGGGTAAGCATTTTAATTCATTTCCTAGTGTCAGCCATGCTCTGCTTTCATGCTGTCAATACATCCTGCGGCAAAAAGGTTAAATTGTGTTTTCAACATCATGTAAAATCAGCTCTTAGACTCATGGCTCACCACACACCTCTAAATAGGAGGCAAAGATCAACACCAGTTCGTCTTTCAGAACTTCTCACACATCCGTTACCTTTCTGTGGGCAGCTTCAGAATATGGGGAAAAGCCACTGCTAAGAACAGCACCCAGGAAATCACACAGCACTATGGGCTTTTTTCCCAGGCATGAAATTTTTAACAGATCATATGAAATAACACAAAAGGAATTCCTGTCCACAGAAAAGATTTAAAATATTTTTGTTTCAAGGACAGTCACTGTATGTTTAAAATTTCCGGTGCTGAAAGCTGCATTAGGTCCTTGACACTGAATAATCAATATCCCCACAATCTAAATTGTGAAATTACTACCTCCCCAAGGAGAAAATTTGCAGGATTTACAACTCATCTCAAAACCTCGGTAAAACTAAACCAGCAGAATTTTCCTGGGATGACGTCATGTTCTATTACCCTTCAAGTACTCATGAAAACAGACTTGCTTTCACTGTGACAGCTGTTGATGTAAGTCTGGGGTAAGATGCATACGAAATGGCAGTGTGCACGAATGTTCCTTTCCACAGCAGGCACAAGCAAATGCTCCTGTGAATGGCCTAAAGGCTGAGCAGCACTCACTGGCACAGCCTCTCCTCCTGCCTCCAGGTGAGTGACTGGCCAGGCAGGGCCAGCCTTCTCAGAGATGGGCAAGGACAGAGAGAGCAGAGGCCAACAAGGGATATAAGCTGCGCCAAGGGATGTTTGGGGTGCTCACGAGGAAGAACTTTTGCCCAGGAAGGAGCATTAGATACTGGAAGGGGCTGCCCAGGGTGGAGTCACCTCTGGGGGAGGTGTTCAAGGAAAGCCAGGGCATGGCACTCAGGGCGTTGGTCTGGTGGCCGTGGGTCACAGGTTGGACTCGATGGTCTCACAGGGCTCTTGCAAGCCAATGTGATTCTATGTCAGCAATAAGACCAGTGAGGCCCAGCCCTGTTTCATGTATTTCTGGGGGGTTTTGTATTTATTTAATTGTTTATCCTGTTGACCCTCAAAATGGGATTAGAATTCATTCTCCTTCAAAATAAAACCTGAGTTGGTTTTTTTTACAAATTAACCATATGTACTCCCTGCTTAAATGAATTCTGACTTATTCTGCATCTTGCTCCTTTACACCACCACCAAGACCTCTGTTAAGATACAGATCCCTCATTGGAAGCTGGACAATCTTGCTATTCATTCTCCTTCAAAATAAAACCTGAGTTGGTTTTTTTTTTACAAATTAACCATATGTACTCCCTGCTTGAATGAATTCTGACTTATTCTGCATCTTGCTCCTTTACACCACCACCAAGACCTCTGTTAAGATACAGATCCCTCATTGGAAGCTGGACAATCTTGCTATTTTCTGAAGAATGTGAACTTTGATGGCTTATCCATTCCTACAAATCCAAGAGGAAAAAACCTACAAATCAGCTTTACCATTTCCAAAGGCAGTTCCTCAACTTTCTCACCCCAGTTTCATTATTGGCGACATTCAGAAGTGATACCAAGGCAGCACAGAAAACAAATAGAAGAAGAAATGCAGATAGTCAGCAGCGGACACCACCTACCAAACTATGTTTTAAATCTGGTTCTAAGGTCTCTAAGAGGAAATTAAAAGTGTAAATGGAGACATTCACACAGAAATACTACCAGTTGGTAGTTTTGGCATTTCCTCTGCGTTTCCTCTTCATTCTTTTATCTTTCACTGAAATAACAGAAAAAAACCCAAACAAATATGACCTTTCAAGCAGAGAAAAGATGTGGTTGGTCTTTAAGAAAGCATTTTATTCTGCCTGCATAATAACCTGCTGGGAAAAATATGAGCTTTTAGCAAAATGTCATTGTGCTGTTGCAGTTGTTGTACCACTGTGATGAATAACAGGCAAGTCTGTAAGGCTCTTGTAGTTACCCTCTGCAAGGGTCATTGACCACTTATCACTGTAGGGATCACTGGGATGATCAAGGATCATCATCAAAGGAGCAAGATGATGGTGGAAAATGTGGAGGGAGCTGGATAAATAAATACATGCCATTTCCTTAGCAAAAAACCCCCTCAAAACAAAGCTATAAAAATAGTTTGCCTCTGAATTAGGAGAATTTAAATTAACTATTTTATGTCTGTGTTTGGTTCAACATAGGATAAGTAGTTAAAGGTAGCTGAAGCTTAAAAATAAAAGTCTATTTACTTGTATGTAACCTATATTGAAACACATTAAAAAACAGTGATTTGCTTTAAATCTGCTTATTTACTTCATTCAGTCTTATTAGATGATTAAATACATGGGGAA
>VZRL01005611.1:1402724-1450687 GCA_013397895.1 Origma solitaria | reverse complement strand
TCTCTCTTACGAGGAAAGGCTGACGGAACTGGGCCTGTTTGGCCTCGAGATGAGATGGCTGAGAAGGGAACCTCATCAATCTCTATCGGTATCTGAAAGGAGGGTGCCAAGAGGATAAAGCCAGGTTCTTCTTGGTGGTTCCATGAGGCAAGGGGCAGAAACTGATGCACAGGAAGTTCCACCTGAGTATGAGGAAGAACTTTCTTACTGTGATCATGCACTGGAACAGATTGTCCAGAGAGGCTGCGAAGTCTACCTTATTGGGGACATTCAAGAACCATCTTCATGGAATCCTGTGCAATGTGCTCTGAGATAAGCTTACTTGACCGGGAGATTGGACCAGATGACCCACTGTGGTCCCTTCCAACCTTTCCCATTCTGTGATTGTTGTAGATTTGTAGAATCTGTAGATCTGTAGAATGTTGTAAATTGTTGTAGATGTTGTAGAAAATATGCTGTTCTATTTTATTCTTTTTTATACAGATTAAGCCATGAAATAGTTAGGTAATGTAAATTTGACCTGTTATTGATAGTGTTTGACATAGTAGTCCTTTAAATGGAAGAGTCAATCTATGTATTCACCCTAACCCTTTCCTCTGTACAAGCTCGTCCAGCAATTTTGACTTGGTTAGGTAGAGATCCCTCTGCATGTTCCCCATTAATACTGGGAATTTTCCTCTGGGCCAAATGTGTGTGAAGAACCTTGCATAAAGTCTATTTGTGCTATTTTTGTTTTGGCTAGGTTTTCTTTGTTTTGCAATTGCTCTGTGCTTTCTATCCCTACTCCCCTCCTTTTCATATTTAAGTAATGCCATCTCATGGAGAAGTTTAAGCGCTTCATGCTGTTACAGTCCTGTGATGAAGCCAGGTAGCTTTTGCTGGAAAAGTGTTTCTGTAATGGCTTCTTGATTATTTGAACATATGCAATACTCCTTTCTGGGGCTGATCCTTGCCCTGCCCACACTCTTACTGCATGCAGAATTTGGTTTGGTTTTTTGCTTTTTGGTTTTTTAAAAAAAGAATTTAAAGGAACTACAAATGACAAACTTGCCTGCTTGGAATGGCTAAAGATTTTGCTGAGACAAATTTTCTTGATTAATGTTTTCTAAAATTCTATTTGTCTCTTCTGAATGGATGCTCATCCCTGAGAAAATGAGATTTATAATAATAGAGCAGAAAGCAGAGGTGTCTTTTATGTGCTGCATGGGTAGAACATACACGGTTGCGGGAGCTGCACAGAAGTAAAGAACCATGGCAGCAGAAGCTGTGAAGAACATTGCTGCTGTGAAACCCTGACATGAGTGTCCAGGGGAGTGCTGGCAATAGGAGTCAGAGGAACATCACCCACCCCCTTCTTGGGAAGCTGGAGGAGGACAAACCCCACACAGAAGTGGCCATCACTGCTCACCCAGCTCTGTCCTGCCCAAGCGAGGCATTTCATGCAAAAATAGTGTTAGAAGTCTCTCACTGGCTTTGGAAGGAGCAGGACTGGCTTTGGGAGCAGCAGGACCCTTAATTTGACTCACTGCTCCTTCCAAAGCCAGTAAGTCAAATTAAGGATCCTGCTGATGTATAGCAAGGGCAAGGAGCAGCTCCAGGAACCCCTTCCAGTCTCACAGTGTAACTTCATTGTGGATAGCCATCATGTCATTAGGCACTTAATTAAAATGACAATTTTTTTTGTATGTTGGCAGTCCTCTGTTCCAGGAGCTGTAGGCTAAAATGATAATATATGCATAAGAGTCAGATCTGTGTTACGGACATTTGCAAATCTCAGAGGGCTGCTAGGAAGTCTGATCCCTCTACGGCTGTTGTGGCAGAGGTGTTTTAATCCAGATGGTTAATCATGTTATACCAGTATGGGGGAAAAAAAAGCTCATCTCCCCCCTTGTATAGAGCCACTGAAAATTTTCTTTTCAGAAGGTTCATGAGCAAAACAGAAACTCAAGTCCCAGTCAAGCAAAAAAAGATTTTAGGAGAGGGAGAGCAAAGGGTTTTGTGAGAACTGGATTTAAAGAAAAGATTCTGAGGAATGAGGCAGGGGTTAGACAAAACACTTGGCACGAGCAGATGAAGAAGGTAGGTAAAAGGTGGAATAAAATGCTGTGCAGAGCATCAGCACAGGAAGAGGAATAAAGAACGGAAATAAGGAAAAGATTGGCAATGCTTGGGGCAAATCACAGGACAACTTTAAACTATGAAATGGAAATTAGAAATAAAGAAGGGACTCAAAAAGTTGAGATGGCCTGACGCAATGAAAGGGCCAAAATGATCTTTTGGTGTTTGAGCAGAATCCCTGGAGGCAGGCAGGAAAGATTACAGGAGCCCCTGTGGGATATAGCTGCTGCCTGGGCTCAGAGCATTCCCAGCAGTGTGGATGCTGCTATGAAAGGGATCTTGTTCACAGTTTATTTCACAAGAGGCAGCCTGACAGCTTGCCCATACACTTGGTATCTTTTAGACTGCTCAGAAATAAAAATTCAACACAGTATTTGCTTTGTGCAGCCATTTCATTATAAAAATTCTGTATTTTTGGTGTTCTTAAACAGTTATATAATTTGTTTTCTTTGCCTAAAGGACATTTAAGTGTCTCTAATTTTATGGATTTTTTAATCTTAATTTAACCTTGATTAATGATATCTAAGAAGTTCCATTACAATACCTTCCTGTCAGGGAAGTTAAAGCTTGGAAGGTTTCCCTGCCAGTTGGCATTCTACATGGAAAACAGACCAGAGGAAAGTGGAAAATCTTTACCTAGATTTATCATTTCTTCTTCTTGTGAGGCAACATGATGCCTCACTAATGTACACACAAAACTAATCTTGAGATAATGGGTCTTCTATCTGATATTAATTTTATTATTATATTCATGTGTGATTTGTATGTCTCTTACCTGCAACTATTTCTCTTCTTTCTTCCACAAGCAAGGCACTAAGTGAAGCAACTATTACTGCCTTTACTTTTTTACCTGTGATGTCTAATTACTGACCAGTAAGACCTGGAGGGGACAGATTTTCCCTTGATGGCCCTGCATGGTGCCTATCTTGCTATGACTTTTCTTTCATTGTGTCATACAAAGACAATTCCGTTTCAAGCAGAAAGAGCCAAAGCAAATAGGTAGTGAGTGAAATATTATTTCTGTAGTTAGTGTGAACACATAACATTTAAAGAACCAGCAAACGCCTCAAATCTTTAGAGGAAGAAGCTTTAAAGATTTGAAAAGCTGTATTAGTCAAAGGTTTCTGTTTACTTTATTTCTTCCCCAAATGGCAGAAATGTCCTCTTGTAGAACCTTTAGGTGCTGCTGAACCAAACTGTTTTTTAGGTACTTTATTTATTATAGAGAGCTTTGTGTTCCTCTCAAAGGGTGTGTGTGTGTGTGGTGTGTGCATGCATGTGTGTATTGAGAGAGGGAGAAAGGAAGATCAGGGACTTCTGGGAACAGGGCATAAATCAAAGGTTTCCAGTGGCCACTTACGGAATGTCGCGTCAGAATAGGCTGCAGTCCAGCAACTCAGGATGAAGTTTTGCTGGTTTTTCTGCTTTGACTTTTAATGCAGCATTTGTTGGCTGACAGCATTTGAGAAGATGAAACTAAAAGCACTAAAACTAATTCTCTAAAACAATGAGGTTTTTGTTTTTCTCTAACTATACTGCTATGAACGAGACCTTTTTGATCTGTTTACTGCTATGAATTCTGAGGTTGAAAGTTCAGTTTCTCATAATGGATTTATGAAATAGTGCATTTTATTACTTTTTTTTTCTTCCTTTAAATTTTATCTTGTAGGATTAGTTTCAATATACTACTTTTTGCTTTTCTAGGTGCCACTGCAGAGGAAATAAACCAGCACTGGGAATGGCTGGAACAAAACTTGCTCCATACTTTGTCTGTGTTTGACAATAAAGAAGATATCATTAGTTTTGTCAAAGGGAAAGTGAAGGTAAGGAATCTGTCTCACTTTCACCCTCCCCTGCCTGATTACATGTGGTTTATTGAAGTAATGTCATGAAGTTGATGTCATTTGTAATTGGTTTTGACCATCTAAACATTACTGGTTTTCTGTGTGACTTTTGCACCTGACGTGGCCAGCACATGAAGCTTCTGTCTTGTCACAAGGTTGGGGAAATGAATATCCCATTGGGAAGGCTACAGAATTTTAAAAGTAAAGGAATTTTGTGACCATAAACCAGATTAAAAATAACAATTGACATGTGGGGAGGAAGTTAGAAAGCCTGATGTCCTGAGCTCTGCTTTGAATGAAATACATACTCTAAGAGGAGCTTGGTGATGGCTGATGGGGGTGGATTCACTAGTGACTGCCGTACCTCAGGTCCTGCTGCAAGCTTTTCCTTGCTAACAATTTTGGTGGGGTGCTCTTCCCCCCATAGCCCCTTTTCTGGTTTGGAAATTTTGTAGGAATATAATGCTTTTGGTGAATTTCAGCCCTGCTCCTGTGAGCTCTGTGGGCTCTGAATCTGGGGAAGAAGGGGACACAAGCAAAACATCACTGTACAAAGCCTAGTTTATATCCTGCTTTCTTTTAAAAAAGGAATTTTGTCTTAAGTACACTGAAATACCAAATGTGGTTAATCTCTCTTGATAACACAGTGACAGCCTGTTACCTAGCACAACACATACTTAAAATTCTTCTGGTTAACAGTTAATGTTAAGTCCAGGTTTTGGACTCTTGCACATCCTGTGGACTTTAGGAATATTAGGACTGCTTGGTAATTGCATGTTATACGAGGTGTTGTAATATGTCTGCATGGTGCAATGCAGACAAATTTTGTTGTAATACCACTATTAAAAATATGAAATCTTAATTACATTTATGTAGATGTTCTTGAAACCATGTTTGTAATGGTTCCAAGCATGTCTCAAGTTACTGACACATCTGACTGCGTTGCTTCTCTTCATAGGTAAATAGTACTGGTCAGAATACACAACTGTTGCTCAACTTTTGCTCTGTATATACCAAATAAGAGCAGTCGTAAGCCATATTGAAAGTGCAGAGATATGGTTCTGCCAGACTCATCGAAAAAATTACATATAAGGAAAGGAGGGCTTTGGGAACATTCAAAATGTATGAGATACGCAAGCACCAGAGAAATTTCTCCATTTGTGAAAATTGTAAATTGACTGGAATTTCTTTGTAAGAAAGGGCTGTATTATTAAAATTTGAATGGGTAGCTTGTAGCAACTTGCCTGAGTGTGTGTGCCATAGCTTTATCCCAATGTATGGTCTTGTTCCGGACTCAGGCACTGATTGCAGAGGAAACGAGCAGCAAGCTCGCTGAGCAGGAGGAAGACCCCGAGAAGTTCCGAGAAGCCCTGGTGAAATTTGAATCCAGATTTAATTTTCCTGAAGCGGAGAAGTTGATCACCTATTATTCCTGTTGCTGTTGGAAAGGAAAAGTTCCTCGGCAAGGCTGGCTTTATTTGAGCATCAATCATCTCTGTTTTTATTCCTTCTTCCTGGGCAAAGAATGTGAGTGTAAATGCGTAAGAAATCTTATGCTGGGGAGAGATATAAATGTAACTACATTTAAAAGCAAGAATAGCCAGGATTGTTATGAAAGCCTAGTTCACCTCTGAAGTTTAGTTTCCAAGTTTTTAGTTGTTCAGGTGAAAAAGCCTGTTTAATTTAGTTTTCACTTCAGCCTTTGTATTTTAGTATGAATCCAGTAATAAAAATGACACTGCAAGAGCACACAGACATAGCCGCTATCTGGTTCTTTTTTTTTGGCATGGTGAAGCAGCCTTAAAATGTAGCAGACCTCCTACAGGTTCTAAAATAGGGACTTTTAGTGCTGGAAATGGTGACTAAAGATGGGTCCCTCCCACAGGCAGGGAAGCAGTCACTGCATCGCTGCAGGGTGGTAGGTGAAGGGCTGGTGGGGCCAGGGATGCCTGAGTCAGGTTGCCTGCCTGAAGATACCCCAGGAAGCATAAAAGGAATGTGCCCTGCAGAACCAGGTGAAAATTCTGAGCTCTTAAGGAAAACCAGCAATGATTTAGCGATTTGTCTTTGTTTCTGAATACCAGTGTAGTAAGGTCACAAGAAATGTGTCCTGGGGCTTTTTAGACTTTAAAATGGTTCAACAAGTTCTAAGGATTTGGTCGTGGTGTTCCTCTACAGAGCAAGAATTGAGTGATTATGAAAAGCCTGACAGAATACATATTAGAAGGTAAAAATGAAAGTAACAGACATAAGATAGTAAAAAAGAATGTAGCCATGTAAACTCTATAGAATTTCTCTGTTTAGTAAGATTATGCACAAACTTCTAACCTTTTAAGGCCTGTTTTCCCTGCTGGAACTTAAAACAAGGTTAGCAATAGAAACCTATACTGCTATAAATATGGCAATATTTATATTGCTATAACAATTATATATATATAATATATATATAACAGATATAACAGTTATAACAATTAGGAAAACTTTGCCATATTCCATCTGGATTTAATATTGAGATATTACTGTAGGTTTAAAAATTGAATGCATCTTAAGAAATACAGTAACTTGTAATTTCTACAACTGAAGACATGCTTAGAGCTGGAGGTCCTTTCTTCCCTTGTTTTATTTCAAGCCAATTATTTTGTCATATTAGCGAAAGGTGGAAGAGTTATATTTGAAATGCAGGTAAATTTGTTATTCACCATAAAAACAAAAGTTGAGTTTTACTGGCAAGAGCAGAATGGAATTTCTTGATGCATACTAGATATGTGAGTTCTTGTTAACTCGCCTTATTTTCTGGTTAGTATTAACTAATGTTCTTTGTCAATCATTGCTTCTTATTATCATTGCAGGTTTTCTGTCATTGAATCTGAGATAGCCAGTCTGCCAAAGCACACAAGCAAAAATGATACTTATTAACAATAAATAACAGAGAAAGGAGGAGGGAGAGAGAAAAACCCTTTATATCGTTCCAAAAATCTCATTTATGCAATACCACAGATCGTTAAATGATAATGGAAGTACAGTATCATGCTGAATTGTTCAAGAACAGATTTATTCTCATATCTTTAATAATATTCATTATGAAAATGCAAAAAAAACCCAACGAACAATTACATGTATGCAACTTTTTATTTGGCTATGGAAAATACACTGTTCACTGTTGTAGTCAGTTACATTGCCTTTGTGTTCCCATACATTTGCATGGAAATTTGAGAAAATCCCCTCAATTTTCTTTTGTTAAACAAACTTTCCTAGCTCAGTGTGAAGAAGAAATATGATGAAATGATTCCCACTTCCTAGATTATGATAAAGCCAATTACTTCTGTTTCTGGGCTAGTGTTTTGTCACATGTATGATATATCCATATTACAGGGAATAATCCAGATTTAATATTGTTCTGGTTGTTACTCTTTGAGAAGCTGATGCTGATTACATGCAGAACAAGTGATTCATTGCCTTTGTTTTTCTCAGGTAGCAGTCACCAACTAGATTTGGTTAAATCTGGTCTTGAAAATAGTGCTAAGAAATCACATTAATTGTGTTCTTTAATTCAGCACAGAGAAAAAACCCAATATATGAATTACAATAAAATTAGTTCTTTAACTGTGTTTTTACCTCTGTAAAAATCCCCCCAAACTGTAGACTGAAATCTCTTTAAAGGCACAGTGTTAAGTCTTCTGCTTCCGGCAAGTCTTTTCCCTTCTTCTTGTTTCATTTTGTGTAGAAATGACCTGGAATGCCATATTAGAACCTGTTTTCAACTTCTCATAAAATTAATTTACTGCTTATGTGAATATAAACTCCATGGAAAAATCTTTTCCAGGACAAGTCCCCTTTTATCTAAGCCTTAAAGTATTTGTAGGATTTCAGAGGCTTAGATCGTCAGATAGCTTGAAAGGGTGTGCCAAGGTTTCTTCACATTTTTTAATTTAACTTGTGTTTTTCTGAAACTCCGAAGACTTTGTACCTTTTGTCAGTGGCTTGGGTCCCATACAGGCTGTTGTGCTGTTTCTGTAACCAACACTGTAGAGCCTGTGTGGCTCTGACTTGCCTGAACAGCAGTGCTGTTCTACGGCATTGTTTAATCTTTCTTCCCTTGGCTGGGCTGGTACAGATGATTTTATGACCATTTGTAACAGTCTGTGCATGTTGATGCAGCTGTGCTTTATTTAAGTAAGAAAAAATGTAATCTGCAAATAATCTTGACAGCTGTGGTTCATGTAGTACTGAAAATTTGCTGAGGGTAGCTCCTTAGGTAATTAATGATCATGGATAAGTGTCATATATATATGACAATGTTTGTTATTACTGCCTTTTTATTGCTTTATTGGCATCAGGAGACCAGCTAGGGATGTTAGGGGGTGAAGTCTTGATGTTATTGGCACAGAGAACCCTGGGAAGGTTCCAACAGTTGTTAAGAAGAAATTTAATCTATTTTAAAGTCCTTTCCAGCCCAATTTCTACCCAGAAATTCATGTCAGAGGCAAGTAACATCCTGCAGTAGTTATCTAAAGTAAGCTTACCACTTGTGTTTATATGATTCAACAGCTTTAAGTATAGAGAACAGTGTCCTACACTTCTTGTTCTCTATAAACAAGTCTGACTACAGTTAATGTTCAGAGCAAGATGTGCCTGTGCATCTTTTCAGTAAAGAGTAACCAAAATGGGAAGATCCCAGTGCCTAGGCAGCTTTTTTTAATGTCCTGTTTATAGTAGTAATTACACTTTATAGCAGACTCCATGTGCAAAAGCTTCCTTTTGGATGGGAATTAGCTTTATTTTAAAAGCTAAAGTGCATGTAATTGGTTTTCCACCTGCCTACAGTTTTGTTTCTGGGAGATTACAAAGCCTTTCCCTATCATCTTTGTACTCTGGAGATGAACTATTTCTTCTGGTGGTAAGGAAGCAGGCTGAGGAAGCCAGCTGTAGAAATGACTTGTAAAGAAGTTAGGAGCACAGTGGATGGCAGATGTTCTGCAAAGGCACCACTCCCGAATCTAGCATTTCTTGTGAAAATAGTTAAAATTTTGAGGGAGAGATTCTGGAAAAGACACATCTTCTGGAGTGGGTGAGACTGAATGTAGAGTTAACAGACATTTCAGCATGTGCTTGGTCTTGCCTGTAAATGTATCTCTCTCCTCTTTGGTTGTATGCATTTCATTCTGAATTTGATTATTTCCCAAATCTGAAAAATGTAAGCAGAGTTTCCAGCCCACTTTCGCTTTTCTCTTGGATTACAGTGAAACTTATCATTCCTTGGGTTGAGGTCCAGAAACTCGAAAGAACCTCCAATGTCTTCATGACCGATACAGTCCGTGTCACTACAGCAAATAAAGAGCGCGACTTCTCCACATTCCTCAATATTGCCGAGGCTTTCAGGATCATGGAGCAACTGGCAGATGTGACACTCCGAAGGCTGCTGGATAATGAAGTCTTTGAACTGGATCCAGGCCTGCAAGATCCTACTCAGATTACCAAGAGGTAAAAAGCTAAGCTGTTGTATAAGCAGAGGTTCAATAGTGGACTTCATGGATTGGTGTGTTAGCTGGGTAAGATTTCAAAGCTTTGTTTGATTGGACATGGAAGAAACTTCATAATGTGTTATGGTATATCCAAAAGGTACATTTTAACTTGTATGCATGATACATTTTTCCACTTTATATTCTTCCCTTAAACAACACTGTTTTATTCTTAATTTGTGTCGAAAGTACTGTTCCCCACAGAAATGAAGATTGCAGCAAGGGATATTATCCATCTTCCCTGAAGAGCAGCATTATTTTGGTTATAGTTTGGGTAATGTGTAGGCTTTCCTTGTGCCTTCAGTTCTCTAGAATTACTGCTTTTGATCATATCTGAAACATGGAATTCCCACTAGTGTGATTGCAATAGCCACCTTAGCAAGCAGTTATAGGACGTAAAAAATACACAGTTGTGATTTTCCTATTGTCAGCTCTACCCCTTGCATCCTCTGCATTCCTCTCCCACTACAGAAATGCATTGGGCTCTCAGGGAAAGATAGATGGCTATTTCTCTGCTGGTAACACAACACACAGCTCTGTGTTTTATTTGCTGCTGTGAGAAAGGGGGAGGGAAACTGCCCTGAGGAATTTTAGGTGGGCAGGATGGAATAGCCCAAACTGGAATTTGCCTGTGGCATCAAGGTTAAGGTGCTGATTTAAAATATTTTTCTGAATGGCATATGAGTGGAGCGGTAATCTCCTCTTGAATCATGCCCTTTCCTGCTCTTCCTTCCTCTCCCTCTGCCAGGGGTATGAAGGGAATCACCCAGGTGTTGCTTCCTGACTAAAATGTAAGGAATGCATGGTATAATTTCCCCCCCAAAAAAGGTACAAATAGCCATTTTATTGTTTCCGAGGGACATTTTTACAGTGGTGGTGGGCATACATCTCAGCTAAACACTTCTGCAAAGTTTCATAATGGAGTTTAAAACAATAAAATGGACTTCCTCTGCAATTTCATATGTACACACAATAAGGCAAATCATTGACAGCAAGATTTCATCCGTGATATTACCAAAGAATTCACTTGAGGTTACACAGTGGTGAGCAGCCATAAATGTCTTTGCAGGCTTTTTTTAAATAGCCAGGGTTCCTTGAAATACAAGAGCTGTACCGTTGTTTTTACACTATATGTGTAGCTGGTTGTTTCTGACATTGTAGGCTTTTGGCTCAAGAGGTGTAGGGGTATGTACTTTAGCTCATGTAGGGCTGTGATAGGTTGCATCTCACCGCCTTTCCATGCTTTACCATTTCATCTTCCTCCTGCTTTTGGGCTGAAAAGTTGGATGCAAGAAAAGAAATCCAGAGGAGATGTGAAAAAACCCCGGGGGGAGGTATTTTTCAGCATCTACAGATTTTTGTCATTGTCACTTCTCAAAATAGTCTTTGAATCTGTGGTACTAACTGAATGGAAAGAAAGTAAAAATTACTGTTGCAAAGAAAAGTATAAGCTTAATAATATGCTATAATAAGGGGCTCTCAGGGAATCAACTTGTCAGTACGTTGTGGCATTTTTGAAAAGTAGTGTGTCTATTAGCAGTCAAGCAAGAGAAACTGTCCCACACATTTATTCAAACAGGTTCTCTCCTTCCTTCCAAGTAAAGCAGAAAAAAAGTTGAAAGAACAGAGGAGAAGGAAGGACAGAAATATATTTACTGGAGATTGCCTGGTCAAGATGTTCTCTAACGTGTGCTATGACTTGGGATAGCAAAAGGGAAAACATGGAAGATGCCAAAATCCCATTTCCTCTGAATGAATTAGGTAGTGGTTGGATAAGTTGATTCTGGTGCCCTTTGTCCCACTTCAGCAACCACTTTGATGTAAGGTGATTAAGCAAGACTAGTTTGAATAGTGGATAAACTGGTTTTTGGCTTTAGCGTGTTTTGGGGGGGATGTTTTACTTTTTTTGGTGTGTGAAGTTTCTATTGCTGCTTTTTTTCTTGAAGCCATTGTTTTACTGTAAGGACAATTACTTTCCTCTCAACACATTCCCTCTAATAGTTATCATTGTTAATTCTTGTACATGATTTGGAAGCAAATAATAATCTATGAAATGAAAGCAGACACACACATCATTGGAACTACTCCAGCTCCATCAAATTAATGAAGTTGCTGTAGGTGGCTTTTGTTTGCTATGCCTTCTTTTGTGAGGGGCTTGTTTCAATATCTTTATTTAAAAAAAAAAAAAAACCAAAACATTTTCAGGGCTATCATGATCTGTGTATTCTACATTCATAAACCTTTGACATTCCTGAGGCTCTTGGGGTCATCTTGCTGAGCAGTGGAAGGATGGGTCTCAGAGAGGCTGTGGGATTACGCCTGCAGCCTGTGACACAAATTGTATCATGGCCAGAGTCAAACGAGTCAGTATGCAATTTTTTGTGCTATTTAATGAAATTATAAGGCACAGAACAGTGGTTTACAAAGGGATTAATGGCAATTGAGATAATTGCCATAAAAAGCAAAGTAGAGCTGAGGTGTTTGGTACCTACAAATGCCATTTCTTGCAGACATGTGTATGTGCCATACAATTTAGCTATTTTTTCTTTTTTTAAAAAAAGGCTGCAACAGTCTCTGGTATAGGTTTCTTGTACTTTTAATTTCCATCTCCTTCAGGATGCAAAAATACCCATTGCATTTCTCAAATGTAGTGAGAAATTCTCCAGAGCATAACCCACAATTTAAAAGCTTTAGTGCTGGTGTCAGTAAGGTTTCAAAGTGTGATATGTTTTCCCAGGGTCTAACCACATCAGTTTATTTTCTTCATTTTTTAACTGTGAATTATCAATGAGAAAGACTTTGCTTCATGTGAAGGGAAAGAAGGTTGTTAACACTGATCTAAGCTCAATGGAAACTTTGAAGTATCCTGAATGGTAAATGTTGTTTCAATCTGCATGAATTCCTTCAGAGACGGGATCTAAGAATGCTTTAAACCTTGAACAACAAGGAAAATGCGATTAGAAACCTCCTTTTATTGCATCTCTGTGGCAAAATGTGGGGTTTGGGTTATCTCTGTGTGATTGCCTAATGTGATTTTACGGATTTGCAGTAATGGGCATATCAGGATCCATACCAGTGTTCTGTCATTTAGAAGTCTGGGGTCTGATTTGAATCTTTCACATTTTTTGAGTCTGCCATTTCTTGTTCTACCCAATACTATAGAAGAGATCAGGTGTGCTCTCTTTCTTTAGAGCAATCATTTATGTATTTGGAGGTTGATGCGCATCTTCTTTTTCTTTCTTTAAGCTGCACTGCACTACTTCTGCCAGCATTTTCTTATAAGTCCGAATTTTAGCCATTCTGGTCACTTTTCTCTGGACATTCATCACTGATGCCGTGTGGGGGCAGGCATGCAGTGGTGGGGTACAGGATTGCCCCAGAAACATCACCAGTGCGGACCAGGGCAGGAGCAGCGTGACTGTCTCTGCTGCAGCTCTGGGACTGCAGAGATGCACCATGCTGCATCTTGGTGGCCATGCACTTCTGCAGCCCAGAGCAGTGCTACTCTTCCTCCTGTGAGCACGAGGCTGCTGGCTCTCGTTCAGCTTGTGATCCCCTGTAACCCCAAGGGATGGCTCCCAGTGGAGTTCCTCTCCGTGCTGCATTTGTGGAGTTTATGATGTACAGCTGAAAATATTTGTAATGCTTTTTTTCCCACAACATCCCTTACATTTATGAATATAAATCTGAATCTGATCCTGTTCTTATGTTCATTAGCCTCTTCCAAACTTGTATTAAGTGCAAGTTTAGTAACAAGCTCTTGATCCATCACACAGATTGCTGAAGACATTGAACAGAAGCTAATTAGGACAGATTCCCAAGGGAGTCCTCTTAATACAACCTTCCATTTTACCAGGAAGCCCTGAAGAGCTGCGTTTTGAGGTACTCTTTTTCAACTGGCTTGGTACAGCAGTTTGTCACTTCTAGTTTTATTATTTCCATGAGAGGATGTATCAAGACTTCCATTAATTTTGGCTAAAACATTCATTGTAACCCCTTCATCTGCAAGTCTAGTGTTCCTGCTGTGTAAGGGAATGATGCTCAGTTTACATGTGTCCTGACAAGTCCATGTTGGCTCTTCTCAGATAACATCTCCTGGCTTGCTTATAAGAAGCCTTTCTTCCCACACGAATTTAGCAGTTCTTCTAATAAACAAGACATACATTGTTGGATGTATTATTTCCAAAATATCTGACTTTCTGGAGTCTGAATAGCAAGAAGAATCTAGTAATCAGTCTCTTAAAGCAAGAGGTCAACAAGTCTGTTTAGATTTTAGATAGGCAAGAAGTGACTCAGCAGAGCTAAAATCTTGCCAAGTTGGCTTTTGCTGGATTTAAAGCACAGAAAAACATTTGACAGTGAGGACAGCATTTTAAGCATCCTGATACTTTTAGGCATTTTGTTAGTCCTGTGTGTGTTATTTCCTTTAATTTAAAATTCTTGGAAGGTAACGTGGGGGTCACGCACAAGGAGTTATTGCAGTTCAGGCTTGCCGTTCACTTTGAAGTGCTGGAGTTGGAGGCAGTCCATGATCCCATAACATGCAAGTTGAGAGCTGCACTCAGAAGGAATTGCTGCGTTTTTTGAAAAATAGGGAACAAAGCAGTTGCATCTTCTCGCCTTTTATTCTTCTGATGCTTGTGTAAATACTCAATAAACATTAGTTTTACATAATGATAGCTTTCCTTTTTTTTTAGTTAAGTACCACTCAGTATGCTGCATTGGCTTAAAAACCAAACTGACATGGTAATTGTTAAGTGAAAGTAGAAACATGTAGGGGTGCAAGTAGAAAGGGTGCATTTCTTTTCGGTGTTGGAAGTGTTGTGAAACTCTAAATGGAAGCTGTGGAGCCTGGTGATGTGGGCCATCTTTGCTGTATCATATTTAAACAATTGCCTGTCTTGTTTTAGGAGCTAAATTGTTTGTGGGTTTTTTAAAGTCATGAGTTGTTTTGTTTTTTTTAACCAACTCTAATTTTATTTGGCTGTGTTTATGAAGGGAAGCCTTTAAGCTGTAGAATTTGCCTGCTTAACAGGAAATATATTTGTGGTGTTCAGCTCTGGAATAAAACCTCTTGTTTGAGCCCACAGTGGTGGTGCTGACAGCATCTCATCCCTCTGCTACCAGTTTTCATTCTGGGATCCCTCCTCCAAGCAGCCTGGCCCATTCCAGCACTTGTTTCTGGGGCAGCCCTGGCTGTGGTGTGATCTCTGTGGTGTCCCTGTGTGAGCCTGTGTGTGAGTCATGGGGGGACAGGCAGTTCCAGGGATGTTGGGGCTGGCAGCCTTCCACCAGTACAGGGTGAGTGGGGGTAGATACAGTGCTGGTGAATTTACTTAGTTTCAGATGTGGAGAATGTCATTCTTCTTCAGCTTAAAATCCTGTGGCTTGTTGTCTCAAAGGCCCTGCACATGGACCCCACAGCCCAGAAAGATGCAGCAAAATCCTGAAAACTCAGAAACTTCAGATTTTGGAGCATAGGAAACAGTCAGCTCTTAAATAATAGACAACATGCACCTCAACAGAGGTCCCACTCTTCTGTATAAAGCCTCTTTTCACATAAAGGTCTAGAAATCTTCACAACCGAGTAGATGCAGGGAGGGTCTTACCTTTCAGCACAATAGCAGGAGAGCACAGCTCTACCAGACCTGACTGCAGATGCTATCAGCTGCATTCATCTGTGCTGTGCAGAAATGGAAAATATTTTAGTGGTGAGTTAACTAGGAGGCATATCCTGATCCAGCTTTGTCACAATAGCAGATCGCTGCAGGCACTTATCAGAGTTGCTCTCGCTGCAGAATTTTAGCTCAGGAGCAACCTTTTTGTCTTTCTTCACAAAGAGGGTTTCTTTTTGTTCTTTGTGAAAAAACAGGAGACTATTTGTCTGCTTTCTTTGGATAATATTATTAAGGAAGATAATGCTTGAGAAGGAAACAGAAGCTGAACGCTGGTGGAGCGCATTCTGTCTTTTCTGTTGCTTGCAGATACAGATCCTCCCTTCTCAGGTCTCAGTTTGTTCTGGATTGTCTTCCTCCCTGTTTCACATGGCTATGTCTTTTTCTATGGATTAAACTAAACTAAAAAAAAACCAAACCCAAACAAACAATTGATTTACTTACAGAGGCAGTGGCTTCATTTGTCTCAACTTATATTTTAAAAGAAGGGCTGGGGTAGAGGGAAGGTGTCTGAAGAAGAGGAGGGTGAAGGAAGGAGTGGAGAGGGGATTTACAGCACCAAGGTACCACTCCCTGTTATGCTTCAGCCCACGCTTTAAATTCTTTCAATGGCAGAAAATCAAGCGGGTTTTTTTTTCCTTTTCCCTAAGGTGAATCATGCTAGGAAAAATTTACTTGTAGTAAAGAAAATTACAGAATTTAAGCCCTAATGTTTCTGGAGCTGCTGGTGGTGAGCTAATAGCCATGGCCTGTTTATAATGTAATTGCACAGCTCTCTAAGTCACTGCAGCCTTCTTCATTAAGAAAGGAGAAGAAAAATAACTCCCCAAAGCCAAGTCTGTATAACCATAGCTCAGTAATGAAAGTTTCATTTATTTAAATTTTTCTCTCCCCATAAATGTGGATGGGTGGCTGGAAGGAAGCCAAGTTCTAACTGAATGTGGCTGGTGCTGTTATTCCCATATGAGTCTGTAAGTGACCTGAAACTGTTTTGTATTTTGAAACTGTTCTGAGGGCTCTCTGAGGCTGATACCTGTGCAAGTCAAGGATTCCATCATGTAAATGCCATCCTCATTAACACTTCTGTTACTGACCACTTTGGAAGTACTCATTGAGCAAATGCATTACTTTTGGGTGCACGTGCAAGTCCCTGGGGTGATGTTGCTAATGCTACTGTGAAGGGAAACAAGGAACATTAAGCTAATCTCCATTGCTCAATATATGTTCATCAGATGAAAGATTTAGTTATCTTCTGGGCACTGAAATTTGTAACTCTTTGAGTCTGTAAAGTCACACAGCAGCCATAGAAAACGCATGGTTAAATTATAATTTAAAAAAACCCAAACCAGCAAAACAGCTGATTCAGATTGGAGTCCTTTCTCTTCCGAGTTACTATACTAGTTGCTTTTGACCTTGTTGTTAAACAAGCAGTTATTGATAGTGTTTTTCTTTTAATGTATTTCAAAGTTAGTAATTTAGTGCTCTCTTCACATAGGCACTGAAGATTGCTGTGCACAGTGTTTTTGTTCTGTATTCCTTGATCTTGGTGAGGCCAACAAGAAAAGTGAACCTCACACTGTATGTCCTGGCTTTCAGGATCTTGTGATTCATTTTTGCTGCTTTTTCTTAAGGGATCTTGAAGCCAGAGCACAGAATGAATTCTTTCGGGCCTTCTTCAGATTGCCCAGGAAGGAGAAGCTGCACGAAGTTGTGGACTGTTCTCTCTGGACGCCATTCAGTCGCTGTCACACAGTGGGGAGGATGTATACTTCAGACAGTTATATCTGTTTTGCCAGCAAAGAAAATGGCTGCTGCACTGTTATCATCCCACTTAGAGAGGTAGAGTTGTTCATTTATTTCATTTTGGGTCCTTTTCTGTCTTTTTCTGCCCTAAGCCTCTGCTGCCATTTGACTTACCTGCATAGTGTTTGATGAAAAAGAGTAGGATGCTTGTGCATATCCTGCCTTCAGGATTGTTGTATAGCTTGTTTTGGGACTAATTAGGGCCTGAGCTCCTAAAAACAGGGGTGATACAACACTGTCCTTTAAGTGAAGTATGGACAGGTAATGCAGCAGGACAGAACACTGCAAAAGCAGAGTCTGCTTGGCCCAAGACTTGGACAGGACTCCCCTCCCAGCTCCACAAACACGTACATCCAGCCTGATGTTGATGGAGACCAGCTTGGACCCATTCCAGCGATATGAAAGCATCCTTGCCTGGGATCAACACAAGTGTTGAAGCTCTCCCTCCATAGACAGCCTCTAACAAACCTGTGGATGCTTTGCAAAGCTGTAGGGCAGAAAGAGGGGATGTGATGGATGCAGTGATGAGCTGACAAATTTCCATGAAATCAAGAGACAAATTTAAAAGGAGGGAGAGCACATGGGAAGGTGGTGGGAGTAGAAGAGGAGAAGGAAGCTGTCAGCTAACACCTGCTTGATCTGCTGTGAATACAAGGCTGTTATGATCTCTTAATTAAAGCTTTCCTTTCATCCTTGGCTAATAATAGAGTAACATCCAAATCATATCCTAACTGTAGCAACTTACCTTCCACTGTCTCAGAAACAGAAAACAATATGAGAACGGTATTGTATACTTAATCAAAATTAACAAAACAACTGTTTTATATCATCTTCAAAGGTGGGAAAGTAAATTTCCTCCTCCACCCCCAGATCAAGTTTGACCCTTTTATAATTACAATTTGATCAAGTTGATCCTTTTATAAGTAATTTTTTTGAATCATACACCCCTTTCTTATCTTTTCCCTCAGTCTGCTGTCCAGAAGAGGGATGCAAAATAATTTAGAGGAAAAAAAGGCATCTGGGATACTGTTGGTATCTGCTTTGAGCTTCTAAAGAGACTGTGAACTTCAGGCAGTAGGATGTGTTTGATCAAGGAAAGGCAATATGAATAACCACATTTAAAGCATGCATGTAAAATGCTATGTTTTTACATTTTGGTACATGTAGAATATTTGAAGATATTTCTGTGGCTGTGGTGCCTAATGTATTTTCGGTAATGTCTCTGGAAAAGGTAATCAGTATAGAGAAGATGGAGGACACAAGCCTTCTCCCTAATCCCATCATTGTTAGCATAAGGAGTAAGACGGCCTTTCAGTTCATTGAGCTGAAGGACCGGGATATTTTGGTGGAGAACCTACTCCAAAGGCTAAAAGAGATGAACTCCAGCAACCCACTGCACTGCAACAACTTGCAAAATAACAATCAGGTACTGAACTTTCATTTTATTGTTAATTCAATATGTTTATCCATTGGTCCACTGTCCTGCCTTCTTTGGGAGGTCCCTGGATTGATCTTGAGCCAGTGTTTATCTGATGGCACCTTTAAAGGCCTGCCTGGTGGGATGGAAGACACTCACAGCATAGTTGTGATTGACACGCTGGGGAGAGCAGGCACCATGGTGGGTAGCTGGGCTGTTCTTCATGGAGACCTCAGCAGTCTGGAGGAGTGGGCTGATAGAGACCTCACGAAGTTCAACAAAAGCAAACATGAAACCTGGCAAAGTAAGCCCAGGAAAGGCTGGGGACTGACTGTGACAGGAGAGGTGGGGACTGGCTGGTCAGAGAACAGCAATGTGGAAAAGATGGAGGAGTCATAGTGAACAAGTCGAGCTTGTAAGCCAGCAGTGTGCTCCTACAATGCAGAGGGACAGCCCCATGTCAGGTTGTACAACCAAGATTGTAACCAGCAGGTCATGGGATGTTACTATTCCCTTTCATTCAGCATTTCTGAGGCTGATCAGGAGTACTGTATCAGTTTTGACTCTGCTCCACTACACAAGAAAAGCATTGATAAATTGGAGTAAGTCTAGTAGAGGGCTACAAGATGATTGGGAGCTGGAGCACATGCTTTAGAAGGAGAGGTGGAGGGACTTCCTCAGCCAGTCTTCCACTAGATAGTGGGAAGATAGAGGCAGACTCTTTTTTTATATGCCAAGGTGAAAGGTGAGCAAGTGCACCTTGAAAAGTGAGCAACCGCAGCCTCAGGATGCAGCAAGGAAAAGTCCGAATAGATAAAAAGAGAGAGGTTTCCTCTCATGGGTGGGCAGAACTGGACCAGGCTGCCCAGAGGGGCTGTGCACTCTGCTTTCTTGGAGCTACTCGACGTGACTGGGCACAGACCTCAGCAGCCAGGTCTGAGGGCTCCTGCTTTAAGTAGGGGGTTGAAAAAGATGGTTCTCTCCAACCTAAATTGTTCTGTGATTTTGTTTTTCAAATCCTAATGGCAGAAGACTGCTTGGTAGCTTGTCATCAAGGACATTTAGAATTGGCTAACAACTTTTGGTTTAAGATAACAACCCTTTTCCTGACATGCAAATGAATGATAATTTGTGTAAAGTCTTGAGTAAGGCCTTTCCTCCTGAAAGGTGTTAAAGGTTTTGATGCAAAAGCTGAAGGGTGACCCAACTCTGTGTGTTGAGGATATAGTTCTTAGCCTTTTCAGTCATTACCACTTTGATTCTGCATTACAGAACAGCCTTGCCTTTGGATCCATGTGCATGCTGGGGGATGATGAGCCTGCATGTCTGGGGACAGAGGCTTCTCAAGGGAAGGAGAGAAGTGAATGTGAAAAGGAGAACAGTTACTTGCTCAATGCAGAAGCACTAAGGTCAGACTTCCATCAATCAGGAATATCGGGCCTTGATTTTGGAAAGGTATGTAATATTTTGGGGAAGCTGTAGGAGTTGCAGGTTTTGTTTCATTTTTAAAGAAGCTGGAGTTACATTAAAACAGATAGGCATTTTTAGTAAAATGCACTCTTGTATTGATTGGAGAAGTTAGATATTGGATAACAGCTTTTCTATTTGCTTGGCTTTTTTTCCTTCTCCCTCCCCCCATTTCATTCTGGTGATTGTTTATAATTTTTGACTCTTTGCAGTGAATTGGATATGCAAAGTGGGGAAAGCTGTAGTCTTTGTAGCAGGCTTCCCCTTTCCATTGGTAATGGAAATATGTTGTGGAATTTCTAATATGTGAAATGCTTTTTTTTACCAGTTCTCATATGCACATGATGTGTTCTTTTAAAATATATCCTCTTGTTCCCAGTCTAGGGAGCAAATCAAAGAGAGCCTGTGGGATGGCCATTTTGTAGAATACGGCAGAACTGTGTGCATGTTTCGCACAGAGAAAATCAGAAAACTTGTTGCTATGGGAATTCCCGAATCCTTAAGAGGCAAACTCTGGCTGCTTTTCTCAGGTGGGCATGCTTAGAAATGTTTGCTGTAGGCATCATCTGATTCTGAACATGGCAAAATATTTAGGCAAAAAATCTGCCAAGGGCAATTAAATGCCCTTTGCATGGAACCTGTAATACTACTTAAAGAAGATAGATGATCTGAACTGAACAAATATATGCAAGGAAGTACTCAGGTAGATCTGTAAAAGTTTTATCTCAGGATGATATCATATGATGTGCAGAAGAACCAAAATAACATCTTTGTAATCTATGTAATTTAAAATTAGCATCATGTTTTCATAAAACAATGTTCATCTTCAAGCAGCAATTAGATTGTAGCATAAATATTGAGTTAGCCCTAGACAAATCAGATTACTGCAAAATAATGACATCTCAAAGTTGGCAGACCTGCTCCTGCTTCTTGTTGACTGTTGGCAGGACTTACAGAAACTGGAGATGGAAAAAACAACTTATTTCATCGACATATCTGGCAGAGCCAGAATGTGCCTACAATATGACCTCAGGTTTAGTCCTTAATCCAATATATGGCATATTCAGACAGGTGTAAATGTGGAGCTTTCCTCCTTGAAGGTTGTGAACAGTACTGAGTACGTTTCTCCCAGTAATACATGTGGGTGGTGAGGCACTAGGAAGGAGTTGCCTGGAGAAGCTGTAGATGCCCCATCCCTGGAAATGTTCAAGGCCAGGCTGGATGAGGCCTTGAGCAATGTGGTCTTGTGGAAGGTGCCCCTGCCCACAGCAGGGGTGTTGGAATAAGATGATCTTTAAGGTCCCTCCCAACCCAAAACAATACTTCCTGCTGGAGACATCTTTTGTTCAATGAAGATGTTTTGAATGATGTAGTGTTGTGTAAGCTTTGCTAATACTAATTTTGTTTTGAAGACATGTATTCTGCTAGGACTTTCTCTTTTAGGTCTGGATATTCACAGACCTTGGGGAAAACCATCTTGCTGCTACCCTTTTGAGGGGTAATTCCCATGACACTAGGTTTATCATTGTCCTTATCCGCTCCCATCTTTCTGTTTCTCCCTTCCTGCTGCCTTCAGATGCTGAGACAGATCTCGCCTCGCATCCTGGGTACTATGTACATTTGGTGGAGGCATCCATGGGCAAGTGCTGTATGGCAACAGAGGAGATTGAGCGTGACCTGCACCGCTCGCTGCCTGAGCACCCAGCCTTCCAGAGTGAGACAGGGATAGGGGCCCTGAGGAGGGTGCTCACGGCATATGCACACAGGAACCCCAAAATAGGATACTGCCAGGTGAGAAATTCCCAGTGGGATAATGGTTCCTGATTTTCTTCACCTTCTTCCAACTCTCTTTTTATTCTCATGAGAGTGCTTTTAGTGGTGTTTTTGATAAATATTGTCCTTTTCATTAGGAAAAATACATAATTTCAGATATTAAATGTCATTTTTGCTTGGAAAACAAGTACATAGGCTCACCAGACAGCTCTGTCCTAACAACAATATTCCTTCAGCATTTTGCAAAAGGAATTTAGACTTACAGGAGGAGAGAAAATGTTTCTGATGCTTCTGTTTGTTCAAAAGCATGTTTCTTGGACAATACTTGGAAACAGTGCAGGGCAAACTGGCCTGCACAGATGAGATTTATGTAGTGCGCTGGGGCAGAGGTTTAATGAACGTGTCTGGCACTTTCTTCCAAAACTGATGATAAATGATGAAAGTACTTTGTCTAGCTGGCCAGCTCTCTGAATTCTGATTAACATCAGACTGGTCCTGATACTGGAATAGGAGGCTGTGAAAGCAGCCCCAAAACATCTTGCAGTATTCAGTACTGTGCTTTTCTCCATTGTTTCCTATTGCTCTTATGGAAAACATAAGCTTGGAAAACCTGTTATGCCTTTGGATTGCAATTACGTATTTGCTGTCTATTATCTCTTTTTCTTGCTGGTTTTTTTTTTTGAGTTCTTTGCATCATATTAGGCTACTTTTCTTTCTATAAAAATAGCCATAATTGAGCTTTTTTCAGTAGGATTTGCTGTCACTAACAAATCCATTTTCTTCTCTGCCCTTGTAAGTCTATGAATATTTTGACCTCCGTGTTGCTGTTGTATGCCAAAGAGGAAGAAGCCTTTTGGCTGCTGGTTGCCGTGTGTGAGCGAATGCTGCCGGATTACTTCAACCACCGAGTGATAGGTGAGCTCGTGTCCATCTTCTTTCAGACTGGGAAGGGGCAGCCATGTGGCACAGGGGTAGGTAAATGCTCAGGGTCAACTGGGGTCCAGACCCCACGGATGAGGTGCTCCATCTACTTGTGTGGTGTGCAGGGATAGCAGCGGTGGCTGCTCAGATTCCAGCCAGTGTTGGTTTTGGTCTGAAGGGTTTGAACTGCAAGCTCTATAAATACATGCTCAACTTTACAGTTTGTTTTTTTTTCTTTCCTGTTGGTCAGAAGGTGGTGACACTTTTGCCTGTTATGTAAATAGAAGAACTTGTGGGTCTTGGCTAGGAGTGTTCAGTGTTAGAGACTCGAGCTGTTTAAGATGAATGTAGGGTAGCTGTTTGTCATCTGACCTGTCTGATTGCCTGGCTGCTGGAGCAATGCAGGCTTGCCTCTACACTAGCCCTTTGTAATGAGGGCTGATACAAGTCCCTCTGCAGAACATGCCATGCACTCTGTGTGCTATGTCTCCTATATAGTGCCATTATTTTTAAGATTGTTGTGCAAACTGCCTAATGCACAGAAAGAGAGGGGCTGAGCCGTATTTGTTCTTTGCAGTCACTTCCATCCCTTACAGAAATGCTAACCTTAGTCCTTAGCTACAGCATCTGCTGTTACACCATTGCTGTGGCAAAGGGAGGCACCAGGGTCACGTGTGAGGAGGTGAAAACAGGAGGAAATCCCTGGCAGTAGTGGTTCTGGGAGCTAGAAATGGTCTGGGCACTCTGGTGCTGCCTGGGGGTGGAAAGAGATATCTGAGAAGATTTCCAGTCTTTTCCTCGAAAGATGGGGTTGTCATAGCTCCCTCCTGACACTGTGTCACTGCACAGTTTCTGTCTTGTCACTGAACTGGCAAGAAGGTAAGCTGAAGCTGAGCTATTCCATAGTTAGCTGGATGCTTAGCATGTTTTTTGGTCCTTTGAATGCCATTGGTATTTTCAGCTAGTGGACTGGGCATTGTAACTGTCCCACTTGTCAGAATTTTTCTTCTTGTCTCCAAACATGACTTTAAATTGCTATTTTGATAACTGGCTTCCATGTTTGTCTGTCTCCTTCCTTGATTAAAGGAGAATCACAGCTTTATCTGTACTCATGCATTTCTAGATATCATCAGCAAGTTTTGAGTTACTCATAACTTTGATGCTTACTGGGTTATTGCCCTTAAGTAGCTTTCTCCACCCAACCTAATGAATTGTCTCACTTGGCCAGCCATATGCCTGCCTTGAGCTGTACTTAATTTCGGGTTTGTATCTTGCCTGTCACTTGCCATGGCTACAGCCTACATTGTTTAAGTGCTGAGAGTTCTGGTTGTCCTGTCTCTCTGTTTCCCTGCCCTCTGTACCCCAAGCAAAGAGTAAGTACTGTTCCTCTCTACTGCTGTGGCCCACCACAATGTGAAGAGGAGCTTCAGCTTGGAGGTTGCCCCACTCTCCTTGGCTGAGCAGCACTGGTGCAGCTTTGCAGCATGGCTCCTTCACTGAGCACTTATTTCTGCCGCTCTGCTTTACCCTAGAACTTAACGTGCCCAAATCGGTGCTACTGATCTTCTCCACCCTGCCCCTCCTCTGGTTCCTGTTGCTTGAGTTAGTGTTCTTGGCTCTGCATTTCAGTCGACCTTCTATTTTAATTTGCAACCAGCTCTTGTCTAAACTTTGTATTGTTTCTTCCTGCATAACACTTCCAAGACCCAACTTTTCCTCTTTGGCTGCCCTGCCAACACTGTTGTCCAAATTTTGATCTCTCTATAACTTTGGCGATCTCTGACCTTGCTACCCGTCACTGTGCTTTTTCCTCTTCAGTGTCAGCCAGTAACCTCTACAGTCAAAACAGCTACTGAATTAATAACCTTGGTTATAACAGGCCTTCTTAGCTCCATTTTGTCTCAGATCTTTTCTTTACGACTTTCAAAATCTTCTATTTATTTATGTGTGTGTGTTTATTTAGTTAGTTATAATTCTTGCTTTCAAAACTTAGGCAATTCAGTCCTACTCAACCTTTTTCCTTTCATCCCACCAGCATCTCCCTCCTTCAAACTTGCCAGCTATGACCCCTCTGTCCTTTCACAAGCTTTTTCATTATTTCCCTGCTTGCAAATGGGAAAAGCCTGCAGGCAGGGCTCCTCCTTCAGGAATTCCCTCTATCCTTCTCCCTTCTGCAATGCATAGAGGGAATTATAGACATATAGCTGCAGGATAGAAACAAGTTGTATTTAAGTCAAGAGTGGTGGCAAGGGTCAGGCATATCCTATTCTCAGTTACCATGACTTTTCCATCCCCTGCATAAACCAACAGGCCATCTTTACCCCACTTTACCTGTTAGAGTGTCATCATCTTGACACTGTAATTCTTGAAACACTGAAAACCTTACTCATTTCTCTGATTTGCCTTTTCAGTCCTGAAGATGTCATTTATCTTGCATCTAAGGTCATAATTTTTCAAATGGATGCCCTGGTATTTTCCTACCCTGTCATGGTCTCATGCTATAATACAGATTCAGTTGCTCAGATTTCATGTGTCCTGGGAGCCTAATGAAAAAATGGACAGAAGAGTCCCTTTGAATACATCTGCTTAACTTTCATCTACAGTGTCAACACTTATTATAAGAAGATCTGTGAAAGATCTGGGCAGCATTGCATATTCCTTTTAAACCTCTGGTTTTGCCAGTGCTGTCTCTGAATCTGGAATGACCTATTTATATGTCTTGCCTATCTGTCTCTGTCTTCGTCAAACAGCTCTAAAACCAGCTCTGTTTTTTGGGTCTGTATTAACGATGGCTATTAAATTGTTTTCATTAAAAGCTTATTAAAAAAACCCAAACAAAAATTGCCCTCTGTTGTGTAACTTCAGTCTGTTTCGACCTTATGGAAGGCTTTTTCTTCAAAGCATCATGCTTGATGTGTTTCTCAAAAGCTTTTTGCATGTCCACAGGCTTTTATTTTTGATTTGTGGTACTGCAATGTTTGTTCAGTCACCAGCAGAAGCTCTTTGTGGCTTAATGTGAAAGGTTCTAAGACAGAAATGTCATAGCTATTTTTTTCCCTATGATTTGGATGCAAAGCCAAAAGATGCTGGCTCTCTGCCACAAATTGTTCAGGTTATATTCTGCTTTTGTACAACAGAAGTTTTGAGTGCTGGGGATATGTATGTCTCAGCAATTAAAATTGTCTCCTGATATTAGCAGAATATGGACTATAAGAAAGAAGTGAAATAACTTGAAAGATAAAATAATTGAAAAGCTAACTGCATTTTGTATTCAGGAATATTTTTAACTTATAGTGTCTTTGGTCAAAGCCCTTATGTGGCAGAATTGTTTTGTGTATTCAGGAATATTTTTAACTTATAGTGTCTTTGGTCAAAGCCCTTATGTGGCAGGTTTGGTTTGTAGACAGAGTCCACTTCAGTGAGAAGAAACTAAATTGATTCTATAGTAGCTGCTGACAAAGCAGAACTGAGCTAGATAGCTAAACCAGAATCCAGATCTGCTCCTTTTGGAAAGACTGGTTGGGACAGTTAGGAAATCTTTTATCTGGGCATTGCAGAAATCTTTTGTTCTTGATGTGTCAGTGTGTATGCTTGTAAGTATATATTTGTATCTGTGCATGTACTTATGTGTAAATATTATTCATCCTGCTTGATATGTGTAGCCATATCTGGATTTCCATCTTACATTTTCTCACTTAGAGCAAAACCTTTGCTGCCCACTTGCTTGAGTACAAACATCGGAGAGGAATGTGCACTGTCTTATTTTTACTGCATACATCCCAAGTGGAACAGTAAAAGATGGCTTTTGCTAGCACTTAATTATTATGTGCTCTTGTGGCCAAAACCAACAGCTGCTGCTATTGCTATTTGATTGCACCCTAAAGGCACTAAGGGAAACTAGCACATTTTTGCAGAAAGTTGTACAGTAAGGACTACAGATACAAGGGCTGGGCTGAGATCACAGCGGAGGATAATGGCATTTTTCATTGTAGATGTGTGTGCATCTTGCCGGTTTAAATTTTAAGAAAGTTTTGCATTTAATAGTTGACAGCAATGATTAGTTTCAAAAAATACTTTTTCCTGTGTCAGTCCTGGCTAATGCTGTTCCTTTATGACTTGTAGGTGCTCAGGTAGACCAGTCAGTGTTTGAAGAGCTTATAAAAGAGCAACTTCCAGAGCTGGCTGAACATATGAAGGATCTGACAGCACTAGCTTCCATCTCTCTTTCCTGGTTCCTTACCCTTTTCCTCAGCATCATGCCTCTGGAAAGTGCTGTGAATGTTGTAGACTGCTTCTTCTATGATGGCATCAAAGCCATTTTCCAGCTGGGCTTGGCCATACTGGAAGCCAACGCTGAGGATCTGTGTAACAGCAAGGATGATGGGCAGGCCCTGATGATCCTGAGCAGGTATGGCCATGCAGGAGTGCTCCTTCCATCATAGGCTGTTCTACCCTAAAACAAAGGCATTGCTCAGTAGGCACCAGGGATCCTCTGTGTCACCCTGCTGCTGCTGCTGCTTTCGCAGTGTCTGCCTTAAACAATGGGTTTTGTACATCGGACGAGATGTCCTGTGAAATTTCCTGGCAGTGCCGAGACATGCATCGCCTGCGTCAGTGTGCAATATTTACTGCTGCTCTTCGTGCCTTCCCTAGACTGACGGGCTTCCTGCTCCAGACTTCAAGGAGACAGAAGTTTTCTTCCTTGGGCAGCATTTAGACATTTGGCTAGCTTGCTGTTCCTCAGATGAGTAATCACAAAGGCATTTTTGAAGTCTAGCTTGCCCAAAACCCAGTTTAGTTCCAAGTCTGAGCCATAAGCCTTATCTGCTTATTTGAATTGAGAAGAGCACAGTGCAATGTGATCTGTGTTCTTATACATTTCCTCCCTTCAGGTTTTTAGAGCATGTCAAAAATGAGGAAAGCCCTCTGCCACCTATTGGTAATCACCATGCATTCTTCAGTGATGACCAGGAATCCTCTCCAGTGACTGAAATAGCAAACCTGATTCATGACTCCTATGAGGTAAAATAGTTCCCTGTGTCTACGAGTCAGTTAAGTTAGAGTTCTAAAGATGAAAGTTAAATTCAGCTTGGATGATTTGAAAGTTAATACACATGATTATAGGTTCCTTGACTAAAGTGCTCACATGCACAAGACTAGGTGTAATATGAATACCTAGATCAGTTAGAGACTGGGTATGCTTTTTCTTCAAGGTCTCACTGTACTTTAAAAGCTGTGTTTCCAATGGATGATAAATATAAATATCATAAAATATGACACAAATAATAAACTTCTGTTCCTCTCTCGTAGAAGTTTGGAGACCACTCTGTGGAACAGATAGAGCACATGCGCTACAAACACCGAATCCGTGTCCTGCAGAGCCACGAAGATACAACCAAGCAAAATGTGGTGAGCAGGGGATTATTTTGACTAAGATAGCTCAGCATTGCTTCTCTTATGGCACATGGGTTTAGTTTTTAAAAAGGTGCCACCAGGTCTTGAAACAGGGAAAAATCATTGCTGACTCTGGAAAAAGCTCTTTCCTGGGATGCTGATGTTTTTTCTTTTGCAGCTATGTGCATTATATTTTACGGTGGCTTTAAAGTTATGAACAGCTGCAGGATGATCCAGCCCAGCACCTTGTCTGTGACTGTGGCTGGCCCTCAGCAGATGCCTGGGGAAGAGCGTGAGGAGAGACAGCACCATGCGATGTTTCCCCAGCCTTTGTGACCTGTAGCTTAGGGACTTCCTGTCTTTGTTTCTAATAGCCCTTGAGGGATTTCTCTTTTCATGGATCTGTCCAACTGGTGAACCTAAAGAAGGGGGAAACACTGCAAAGATTTTTTAATACTGCAGTTTTCAGCTGTACCATATAAGTACAGCTCATGAGTCTGCCTACGTCAGTGATGGCACTAACATGATTTTCTTTCTTTTTAAGCTCCGAGTTGTCATCCCAGATGTTTCAATTCTTCCTGAAGATTTAGAGGAATTGTATGACTTGTTCAAGGTTGGTCTCCCTGAAAAGCAGGGGATGCACCTCATTGAGGCTCTTTTGGCTGTAAATTCCAGCTGTGCACTTTGCAGTGCAGCCCTGACCTCCTGTCCTCTGCCTGGGCCGTGCTCTTTGGGTGGGATTTTGTCATTTTCTCCTTTCTGTGGTTGCGCATTAGCTAAAAAGGAATAGGAATGTACTGATTCTTCAGAGAACTGCTCCAGAGTTTCCTCTCTAACTTTCTACTTGGAAATGGTCCCTGGCAAGTTACGTTCTGTTAACTTTCACATATAGAATAAATTAAATAATATGGAGCACTGCTCACTGGGAGCTTGGCAGTGCTTTTAAATCCTGTTCTCTTAATGCTCTTTAAGGACAGACTCTCTTTTCCATGGGGGGCAAAAACCCAAACTCCACAACCTTGTGTCCTTGCCATTTGTTCCCAATTTTCTAATAGTTTTAATTTTTTTTTTTTTAACTAGAAGCTGTTTCAATTCCTTTATGTCAAGCTGACATTTGACAAAACTTACAATAAAGTTGGAGACTTTACTTTTCTAAGCTTATACAACTATACTTGATTTAGAGGTCCAAGCTTGTAATTATTTGCCTTAACGGACCATTTTGTCTGTGCATTGTCCATAGCCATAAATATTGAGAATATGACTGTGGTATGTTGTTAGTGTTACACAGCTCTGTCACCAAGAACAGCTATATCCTATCTCCATTAGTGGTTGTAAGATGATGCTGCTGGGGCTTGTTCTTCAGTGCTTCCCTCCTGCTCCTCGCTGCTGGTTTTGACCTTTGACTAGCTCACTCCCCTTATTTCATTTTTTGGTAGTGGTTTCTTTTTTGTTATTTCCCTTGCTCGCCCAGGGACAGCTTGCTTTTTTTAGGACTCTTTATTTTGCCTGTCCCTAAGGGAAGACTAATAGGTACAGCATCCAAATGGAAAGATCTGAGAGAGAATAAATGAGCAAGCAGATCAAGCCTATGCTTACTCTGTATTTTTTGTACCTTTGGCTGGTAAGGGACATCCTGGATCAGATGTGGTCAAACAAAGTTTCAGGGAATTTTTTTCAAGAATCAGCCCAGTCTCCTTTCATATGTATTGACTATCCATTGGAAATTGTGAGAGTGGCTGGCTGCTCTGATGAAAGATTTGCTTTTTCACACAGGAATGGTCTTGGTATCACTATGACACCTTGCACAGAGTGAATTTCGAGCACGTTACAGCATAGTTTGATGTGAATGCCTTTTTCTGCTGGTCGTGCTCTGTGCTGCTGCACCCCGCAACAACCGCTCTCGTGTCTCCGATTTCTCTTAGAGGGAACATTTAATAAGGTGTTACTGGGAAACGACAAGTGCGGTGTCGGAGCGCCACGACCCCAGCAGGCCGTACGCCGAGCAGTACCGCATCGACGCCCAGCAGTTCGCCAGCCTCTACAGGCTGCTCTCGCCCTGGACCTGCGGGGAGCACACTGACCTCCTCGCCCACAGGACCTTCCGCCTTCTGGATGAGAACATGGACCAGCTCATCGAGTTCAAGGGGCTCGCCAGCTGCTTGGGTACTGGCTTACTGCAGTCTGGGCTGGGGGGCAGAGCAGGCAGTGGCATGTGGGGCAGACAGCAGTGTTAAAATGCCATGTAACTGGCAGGGGAGGATGGTTTCTAGGGCTTGCAGTTATCCTTATCAGTGACTTTTACCGATTTGTGTTCTAATCACCTAAAGTCGATTTGATTTAAAAGACAGCCTAAGGACATGATTGAATATTGGATTATAATATTTGATTTCTCAGGCAATAGTAATTTCGTTGAAAATCTTGTATGAATTAAAAATTACACTTGGGTCTGCACAGAATGCTAGGAAATCCTCTTTACCCAGTAGCTGCTCTGAGTATACCTCTGAAATCTCAGTTTACCTCTTTGAAACTGCTTCTTGAAGACTTAGCCTTACACAGCTGACTGCTGCCTGCCTTACATGTTGACAGTAAGCACAACAAAAAAAATCTGGCCAGCAGTGACTGAGGGCTGTGCTATGGTTGGTCTTGAGGCCAACAGCTGTCCAAATAGGCAAGACTGCCTGTCCAAAATCTGGCTGAAGAAAAAGTGCCGTATCTCAACTGTCGCCTGGCCTCAAGAGGGAAAAACTGAATCAACGTTCAAAGCTTCAGTAAAGATCCCTAATTTTGTATTCTTGCCACTTACGATTTTTATTATTTTTTTAATGTGAACACTAAGGCACTTTGTATTCTCTTTTTTATTTAATTTTGATTCTTAGAGGGATACAACTTAAAAGTTTCTCCACAGTATTTGAGTGCATTTGAAAGTTTAGAATCTAATTTCTACTGGTCATTGAAAATGTGAATTATATTACATGTGAAATAGTTATCTCCTTTGGGCTTACTCTATAAAACAGCAGTAAGGAGTGAAGGGGAGAAATACTATGATGTCCCCAATGTTTTCTGTCTCTCCCCTCTCACATTTCTGTAAATCTGCAGTAGCAAACTAAATCTAGCCTTTACTAGATTCTCTGTCACCCTCCTTGATATTATTAAATGATGCTGAAGCTCCATAGGGTTAGGTGCTCCCAGTCTTTTTTACAAGAACAAAGACCAAAACAGATGGCTGTCACCTGCTGTTCCTCGCTGACAGGCACCAACTAAAGTAATACACTGGCCATATGTTTATTGTCCATGTAAACAATTATCCTTTGTGCACAGAGAGACGCCTGATTTATTTTAAACGGTGGAAGTAAATGCTCTGGTTCACTTCCTTCTGGTTCTTTTTTTTTCCTTGCAGATGTTATGTATAATGGTGAAATGAATGAAAAGATAAAGTTACTATATAAGCTGCATATCCCACCAGGTAAGAAATGTGAAAGGGAATGATTATTCTGTTTCCAAAAAAAATCTCTTGCTTCTGGGAAAAAGCTGCTTAATGAAGAACCCCATCTTGCTTCCTTCCAACTGGGAGCATACAGGATGTGCATTTGTAGTTACGCTCGCTGCATTTTACGAATTACTGCATTAATTACAAATGGAACCTTTTGGGATGAAATTTATAGATTACAATGTCAAAGCTCACACATCTGCTACATTCAGAGCCCTTTTGCAGCCAATTATATGGTTACTTCCAGACAAAATATGAATTAACATTTTTGAATGGCTTGTACTCCATGTACAGTAGACATGTCCTTGTATATCTTGATCCAGTTTTGATTAGGTGACAAAATTCTGCGGTAGTTTCTCTGTGCAAAGGTTTTAATTAAATGTGCAGTTCTTGGCAAGCTTCCAATTGCAGCACCAGTCTTACAGTAACTTAATTTTACAGTATGATTTAATGAAGTACCTGAAAGTATTTACAAAACATCTTTGCATGATTACTTTGCTTTCTTCAAATATGTACATTTTAGAAAAACAAATAACCATCATGCAGAATTCAAAGGATTAAATTTGTCACATTTTTTTGATAGCTCTCACAGAAAATGAACGAGACAGCCAGTCACCATTAAAGAATCCTTTGCTGTCAACATCAAGACCACTGGTCATTGGAAAATCAAAAGGTAGGTCCAGAATGGTTCTCTAATGCGTGTGTGTATGAGATAACCATCTTTCCGCTTGTGATCCTACCATATTATCTCTGCTCTCTGGGGTTTATTTTGAAAGGTAAATTTACTCCAGTGACTTGAAAATGAATTCTCCTTTTTATGTCTGCTCCAAAAAAGGTGATACAGTAGATTACCAAAAGCAGTTGAAGCAGATGCTGAAGGATCTAGCCAAAGAAAAGGATACTAAATCTGAAAAGGAATTGCCAAAAATGAGCCAGGTATGTACCTTAGAGGCTGTACTCTATTTTTAAAGAAGTGTACTCAAAATGAAATTATTGAATACAAGAGTTTGGCTCTTTCTCCTTAAGTGTGACTTCAGCCTGAACTTAGATTCAGTCCTTCATGCATTGAGGTTTGGGCTCCTCTGATCCAGGGAGCAGGTGTTCAAAAATACTTTGAGCTACCTTCCTAACAGCCCCCTCTGCTCAGACTGGCTGGTGATTAGAATTTCAGATTCACCCTCACCTGCAGCAGAACATGCAAGCAAACAGGCTTATGCAGTCTAGAAAAAGCCCTCTTCCTCCTAAGCCAAAGAATTCCCAGGAATGCATGTTGTTGAGTATTCCCATACCTCCTCTGCACCAAACCAGTAACTTCTTAGTCCACCACCATCTGGAACTTGCTATGTCTTAGCCAAACACTGACTAGAACTGCAGGGAAATAGCTAAAGGCTGTCATGATCTTGCCATCCTAATGCCAGTAGCTTTCTGTGTTGTGAAAAGGAAATCTACTGGAGGGAAAAGTGCCCCTTATCAGTAAAACAAACATATAGACATGTAAAGAAAGATGGAACTGCCCCCAGACTCCCTTCTCTGCTCATGTTGCTAAATAAAGTTTTAAATGGGTGGTATGTACCTAACCTGTCAGCTGTGCAGGCACTCATGATCTCATTAAGGCATCATTTCAGTGAGGGCTCACAACTTTCATAACAGGATATATGGAAAATCCTCTAGCCTGGTAATAACCTGCAATGGATGAGCAAGGGAGATACAGACAGAGGCTGGGCAAGGAAGATCTCAGAATTTTTTTAGAAGAGCTGGGGAAAGAGGGGGGAGAAATAGCAGAAGTGAAGTTGCCTGCAGGCCTGTGGATGGCTTTGGTTGTGACCCACTGTGTGCAGCAGCTACCAGTAAGGGATTATCCCTTGCCTCGTATCTCACTTGCCTTTGGATCATCTGGCAGGTCCTGATTTCCTTCATCAGGCCATCAAAATACTTCACTGCTCTCTTCCCTTTTTTGATTTCAGCACAAGGTTTCCTAGCACCATTGGGGGTTGAAATCCCTTCACTAACATTTTTTTAAAAGCAGGCAGAAGTCATAAAAGAGCATATAAATGTACACACCATTCCATCTGCCTCTGCACTACTGCGCCCTGCCTGACTCCTGCAGTGATCCTTAGCGTGGCTGTTCAGGACTTTGATGTTGGTTTTTCATCCTTTACAGAGGGAGTTCATTCAGTTCTGCAAAACGTTGTATAGCATGTTTCATGAAGATCCAGAGGAGAATGATTTGTATCAAGCGATTGCCACTGTGACCACACTGTTACTTCAGATTGGAGAAGTAGGACAAAGGAGCATCAGCCTGGGGAGTGGATCAGACGAGTTCACGGAGGACTTACAGCCCGAGGCCTCTGCTTCAGACCAGGATGCTGTTTTTACTGACACTGTGAACACCCCTCACAAAGACTCTCAATCTTCACCTGTGACTGAAGGAGACTGGACTGTTTCTTTTGAACATATTTTAGCCTCCCTCTTGACTGAACAATCATTAGTTAACTTCTTTGAAAAACCCTTAGAACTGAAACCAAAGATTGAGAATGCAAAGCTAAATCAATACAGTCTCAGAACAAATGGAATGAGCTGCCAGTCACGGGGTGAACTTGCAAAACCAAGCACGCAGTAGTAGCAAATGTCAAAAATGAAATGCACTGAAGTTATGCCAAAGGACATACTGCAAAAGGCTTTCACTTAGCAGTGGACTTCCGATAAACAATTTGTTGGTCTGTGGTTTTCACTTGAAGAGCTTTAAAAGCTAAAAGGGTGTGTAGGCTTGTTTTGTGCCATTGACTTATGATGTTCTTGTTTTGAATGTAAAAGGAAACATCTGTCTACAGTGTGAAGACACTGAAGCCCTCTTCTGCACTGGGAAGAGCCGAGGCTGGCACCAGTTGTCTTTTTTTTTTTTTTTAAACAGGGGAAAACACTTCTCATCTGCTGTCCAGTTTGTTTCGGTTGCCTTTTTTTGCACTAATACTGAAAACTGTTTCAATGCTGGTAATTGAAACTATTTTAATATATTTGATTGTATTCCACTTTTTATGTCTTGCTGAAATGTTAAGTGTACATGGACTGTGCTTCTGATGTTGGTCTGTGAAAACATGCACTTTTCAATAAACTGTTTTTGTACAAGATTAACATTGACAGTATTTACTGATTTAGGGAAGCTAAGTGCCTTTAGACCCTACCACATTAAACAAATACCCTGAGGTAGCATGATCACAATTATTTCACTAATCAAAAGCCTGTTTCAATGTAGGACAGAGAACTGCTTTGGGAAAAGCCCACTGAGTCTGCCTAAGAGGCCACTGGGACACTTCATCCACATGAGACAATGTAGGACAGAGAACAGCTTTGGGAAAAGCCCACTGAGTCTGCCTAAGAGGCCACTGGGACACTTCATCCACATGAGATTACACATGCTATATTGATCTATCAGTTTTGGTTGAGCTTTTCTTGTTTTGTTTTTAAACAAACTTGGCCTTAACTTAAAATACCTGTGTAATGGCTCTTTAATACCCTAGAACAAAACAAACCCACTAGGAGTCTGCCACCCACAAAGAACATTTGAATGTTCTCCTTATTCCATTCACATGTAACCTAAGTTTAGTGTATCTTTAATTAAGAAAATTACACCATTATGTTCAAAGAAAGGATGATACTTTAAAAAGTTGATACCTGTTCAACTCAATGCTTCAGTGGAGAGCCTGAAGAGACTGCACAATAAAAACAACTGAAGAATGTGGGTTTTTTTAAATCTTTTTATTGTAATTAAAACCATCTTAATTTTCATCCACATTGACTGTCTGTAGCCCTGCAAAACAAGATATTTTATTACCACCTGTTATATATATATATGGAAGTCTTCACAAGAAAGTACGCTACTGTTTCAAAGCCAGTTTGCTGATCTACTTCTGGAAGAGCAACCTATATAGGCAAGTATTTCTCCAAATGCTAAAACAAAAATTTTATTTACAGAATTGATTTTTCTCAGATGACAAGCAGATATAGCTAAACCTGTCTGAGCTTTTGATGTCAGATGATGGGTGTCATGGGAAAATAACTAATGACTATGGCCAATGTTTTTCAATCTCTCAAAATTTACATGATCACTTCACTGAATTGTGTACTTCTTTTTAATGTGGATCAGGCAAGCCAGCAGCCTTTTCTCTACAGCAGAGCTAGGTTAAGCCAGTGGTTTAACTCTTCCAGCATGCTTTTCATCTGAATTTTGCACTGCAGGAGGAGCTGTCCTGTTTTGCTTCTTGTTCAGAGAAACATGGCATGGGAGATGCACAGAACCTTCCTTACCTTTGAATGTTGTGACTGGTACATAGGTAACCAGAGTGTACAGCTTGTTGGGTGAATCCTCATCCTCATTGCGCTTTCTGGACAAACGCACACGGATACGGTAAGGAACATTCCTAAAATGAAGATGGCAGATTAAATTTCAGTGAAGAATGTATTGAAACCCGACTGCACAGGAAAGTTCTTACTCAGCATCACAGCAAGTGCAAAATCTTGGACCTTAAGAGATTGTACAGTTTATCCTAGAGGAGATATTTTTCTTGGTTTTGTTTGGTTTTATTAAAACTAGCAGGTAAGATTTACCTGAGCCGTACGATGAATTCATAATCCAGTAGGAGCATTAAGTCAGAACTGCATCCTCAGTCCAACTACTGAGGAAATACACTATGAAGATGATCAAGTGAACATGATCAGCCAGCAGCTGTTACTAACATGCATTTCTTACAATATAAAATAGTGAGGAAAAACCCCAACAATCTACCCTAAAGCCCAAGGCCTCTGTCAAAAGTCAGACTGATCTTTATGCAAAAAGTTGTGGAAGTTCTAGTGAGCATCAGACCTGAACCAAGGTCTTATTTATGGGCACAAAACTGATCAACATTTCTTCCTCACAAAGCCCAT
The DNA here is from genome assembly GCA_013397895.1 of Origma solitaria. Classification (NCBI taxonomy): domain Eukaryota; kingdom Metazoa; phylum Chordata; class Aves; order Passeriformes; family Acanthizidae; genus Origma; species Origma solitaria. The sequence continues at coordinate 1,414,346 of VZRL01005611.1, read as the reverse complement.
GGAATCACAACTAAAGTGTTTAGATGATTTTGTTTGTAATAGGCAAGTCACAGCTTAGTATCCTCCCCTAATAATGCCCAAAATATGCTTCTGAGGGAAAGCACAAAATTTTTTCTCCAGTGTTTTTCACATAACCTGCCACCTCAAATGAACTCAAGATTTTGGGAAACTCCTGCTCAGAGCACTTTGCTTCATGGAATAGATGAAGGAAATTCCTTCTCCCTGCTGTTTCAAGTATGCTTTTTCAAGTATGCTATTTCAAGAGCATACTTATTAAACTGGGTGGACACAGCAATCTAAGACACAGGAACTTCCTTTGCTTTACTCTCTTCTTGTAAAAAGTCAAAACGTTATATAGATGACTGACTATCATACCAGCCAACATGATTTTAGCCTCTCCTGATGCTTCCAGAGGAAGACACTTTACTTTGCATGCATTATGTATTCTAACTAGTAAAAACTGCACTGGCACTGGGAAGACAGATGTGGCAAAGCCTTGACTCCACAGACTGCACTTGCACCACTTAATAGGAGGAAGTCTTGGCTAGCAGCCTCACCACGAAGCTCTGGGGTTATGCTGTCTCCTGGTTCCACTACTACTTCTTCACTCCCTATGAACTGGGCAGTTTAACAGGGAGGACAGAGAACCCCTGCCCATAAGACCCGGTAACTCAGCCTCGTCCTCCCACTGCTTTTGAAAAAAAGGGTCAGCCACACAACACCAGGTAAAGTATTTTACATATGTCATAGACTAGACTTAGGAATCTAATTCCCAGAAGACACGGCTTAAACCCGTGTGTATCCAGTACATCACTCAAAGCATCAATCCAGATCAGTTAACCTTTTGTTACAAGTTTCATTGGTCCCACTCCTCAGACGAGTTCTTTTGGATCATCTTTACACATGTCGAATCAGTTGCCTTTGTAGCAGTGACTTAACAGAAGGTGTAGATTTGTACTTTCAAGAAAAGATTAATGGCCCTGTTTAAAACACACCTCCTTTTGTGTACCATTTGCCAGTTCAGCATGCTTCAAAACCTAATCCTGTTCAGATACACTACATGAATCCCAGACACTTAGTCTGGGACTGAAGGTATCACTAACAGGTCAGGTTTATAAAAGCTGTCTGCTGCAACAGGGATCAGGGTACTACAGTATTACAATACCCCAATCCGTTCTCTTCCATGCCCCTCCATCCCCAAACCTGCATTCCTGCTTTCCTTTGCCTTATTCTTATTAGAAGGAAGTTCTTTCAATCCCAGAGTTTACCAAAGCTTTGTTACAAATACACTGGGAGAGCTGACCAGAACACAGATAGGACATAAAGATTAGGTTGGTGTGTACACCGTAAAAAGGAAGCATTTGCAAAGAAAATGCAAATACTGCAAGAAGTATAGTTTTTTCCTAATCCTTCATGTCCTTCCTCACCCAATAAGGAGAATTTCAAAAACCCACCTTATTCCTTTAGCCCAGACTGCTTTGTTCAGTCTGGTGTCAATGCGAACGTCAGGAGTACCCATCTCCTTCATCGCAAATTTACGGATTTCCTTGAGAGCGCGTGGTGCTCGCTTCTTGAAGCCCCTGGGACAAACACAAGAGCCGTTTCTTTAACTTCAGGACACTGTCAGCACTCAACACTCGTTGCATATATTCTTTAAACATACAACCCAAAGCATTGTGCTCAACAGCAGACAAAGAGCTGCACCAGCATGACTAGACCTTTACCCTGGCAGGCAGCTGCTAACCTTCATGTCTGTGCCTAACAGAAACCACTTAGATAGAATTTCAGTAAAATTTTGCAACCACGAGATCTCCGGGATCTTAAGCCTTCAGCTTTAATTTCTATGTTTAAATATCTCAATATAACCTAAGAGATCAGAGGTTTCACAGACACTGAATAAAAGCTCTACGAGAAAAGTCTTCCAACAACAGTAACATAAACATAACAGAACTCTTATCAGTATTATAACAAACAGCAGAAGATCAAAACTGATGTTATTCTGAGTAACAGCTTTTGCTGAACAGTACTTGATGGTTACTTTCTTTCATGCTGTCAGAACTGCACAAATACTACCATCAGAACTGTTTTTTCTCCCCAGCATAGCCTGTCCTAAAGCCTATTATGGCCAGATCCTGCAGGACTGGGCATTCACAACAGATGTCAGAGCTGCACCATGAGTGTTTTGATATATATATTATACCCACACTGTCACAGGGGGCTGTGCCAGTAGTGCCTGAGGTCCCACAGTGGGACAATATTTAGTTGTATTATTTGCACACGGCTGCTGACATTTAGTGCTAGAAATGGGAAGTGGGTACATGATTACAAGTAAGGCAAGCACTAAACAAAAAGCATTTCAGCTCTAGCACATCATGCCCAAAAGCAGATAGCAGGACCATCAGCATTAAAACGGACTGAACTGCCAATCAACAGGCATCTGTCATCTCACTGTCATTTAAAGAGTACCACTGCCTCCCATTCTCAGCCACGGTTTTGCAATGCTTCATGGCCTCATTTCTCTCCTATTCCATGTTAACTTTAGCCACTGCACCAGTTGTTCGGATTTGGATGGTGTCTTCCATGTGACTGCAGGCATACACAGGATGCAAAGGCAATGCAGCTTCCTCTGAAGCACTTCTCCACTACATATTCTCATGAGGTTCAGCATTTTGTCGATTAAAAAGCTACTCTTACCTACACACAACAAATATCTTTTAACCCAAATCATATCCCAATTTACACCTCAAACAAATTCACGACTAACATGATGCCACCCATTTGATTACAGAACTATTTCATTTCTAAAACTTTCTCAGTGGGCTGAAGATTAAGCATTTGCTTGGGAAAGAATGACGACCTGTGCACAGAAGTAAGTCAATCTAACTTCAAGTCCCAGAACACTCGCCATCACAGAAACAGGCTTGTTCCTGAAAGCCACATGCCAAGTCTGGGGCTGCACAGGTACAGAGCTGCTGCCTTGGGACACCACTGAGGCACAAGGGACCACAAACACCATGCTGTAAGGACAGTCCTTCATTGCCCTTTAAAACCTGCTGAACCCACTGCCAAATGCCACTTCAGAGAAGGCCAATTTCGCTGATAAAAAGAACTTACACGCCATGGATCCGCTTGTGAATGTTGATGGTATATTCCCGAGTTACTACCTCGTTGATGGCAGAGCGCCCCTTCTTCTTCTCGCTGCCCTTCTTTGCGGGAGCCATTTGAGCGACGCTGAAAGGCACCGTACACACATCAGACGCAGATCTCGAATCTTCCCCATCCCCTTCCCTCCCGCCGTCCCTATCCCCATACAAGCTGCACAACTCCCACATTCAGAAATTTAAACCTAAGCTCAATTAACCCCTGGGGTCGCACCAGTCGCAGGCCTCACGCAGCAGCTTTCCAGCATCACAAATGCTTTACTTCCATCTCCTTGAGAGAAGCAGGAAGCACATCCGAGACTTTTCGACCACCTCGCCTGAACAGCGGGCTCCTGGCCTGCCCTAAGCCCCTTCCTTCTGCAAGGCGACCCAGGAGGGCAGCTCAGCCCGTTCCGGAATAAACATGACGCTGCCAGGGCGGCTTCTCCCCGGGGCAACAGCATGGCCGGGCCATATCCCAGGCCCGTGAGTCCCGCAGGCCTCCCCGGGCCTGGGGAGGGCAGGAGCCTGGCCCCATTCCCGCCGACCGCGGACGCGCCGGGAGATCCCACCCGGTGCCCCCCCTGCCGGACCGCCCCCCTCGCCGGGTTCCCGCCGCGCCGCGGGGTCTGCGGGGCGGATGGCGATGNCGCCCCCGCCACACACTCCCCCGCCCGGGCACCGGCCGGAAAGGAGCGCGCAAGGCACGCCGGGAAACAGCAGCCCTTCCGGGATGAGGCTGGGGAGCGACTGCGCCGGCGGCGGGAGGGGCCGGCTGGGGGGCGTGACTGCGTATGCCGGAACCGGGGCTGTCCCTGGAGCGGGGTGTGTGTGTGCCGGAACCGGGGCTGTCCCTGGAGCGGGGTGTGTGTGTGCCGGAACCGGGGCTGTCCCTGGAGCGGGGTGTGTGTGTGCCGGTACCGGGGTGTTTTGGGGAGCGCTGTGTGTGTGTGCCGGTACCGGGGCTGTCCCTGGAGCGGTGTCTGCGTGTGCCGGTACCGGGGGTGTCACTGGAGCCGTGTGTATCTGTGCCGGTACCGGGAGTGTCACTGGGTGATGTCTGTGTGTGCCCCTACCGGTGTGCTCCCTGGAGCGGTGTCAGTGCGTGCCCATACCAGGGATGTTTGGTGCCCGCCCGCTCCCTCTGTAGGGTCTTCCTCTTCCTTGGAGTGGTGTGCGGGGAGCTCGGCTTGGCGCAGTGGTGCTTCCAGCAAGCATTTTGCCCCCTTCAGATCTGGAGGTCCCGTTCCTGAGACAGAACCGAGGCATCCCGGCGTGCAGCTGTAGCCTGATGTAACCATCCTGCCTGCCCGGAAAACCGGCCCGGGCTGAGGGATTATGTTGGAACAAGCTGGGTCTCGGCTATAATGAACTAGAACAGCCCAGCTCTGTGAGGAGGACTGGCATTGCCTTGTGTGTGCAACAGAGAACAAGGGCAATAATCCCAAACCAGAATGTGTTTATGGGGAAGAAATGAGGCAGGGCACGAAAAACTAGGTATTGATGTAAATCTCCTCTTAAAAGCACTCCGTATCCTTCCAAACAATGTAATAAACCAGTTTAGAAGAAGACAACCCCACCCTATTTACAGCATCTCCCTGTTAAGAGCTTACAGTGCCACTAGTTTCAGAAAGTTAAGCATTTGCTCCACAGCTAAGCTAAGTTTGGACATACCAGTGGCAGTCAGGAAAGATATGGGTGTATAATCCCTGAGAGTAAAACAAATTCTTAAAGGAATTTTCCCTTCCCATATCTTCCATCATAGTAGCTGAGATCTGTCAGCTGCTGCTTCCACAGGTATTTCCTCTGAGGTGCTCATGTTCTTTCATTACATCTTCCTGCTGTGAACTTTCGGCTTGCAGATTTGTCCTCTCCTTTCCCATGAGTGGCTGGGATTTATGAAGTTAGCCTCTAGTTAGCCAGCTGGCCTTTGCTTAGGTTTGTCTATAGTTAATGGAAAGAGAGAGGTTCCTTCAGATACTAAGGGAAACCTTCACGTTTAGCTTTCTAATCTTTATCTGGTGGGGTCACTCTTGCTTCACTGAACGCAAGAATTTAAGGGGATGAGCAGGCTAATTCACCCTGGCACCTAAAGGTAGCAGTAAAAACACTTTCTTAGAGACCAGATACTTGATTCCCTCATCCTCTCTCAATGAGGGATTGTATGGACTGAAATACATGTGCGCTCATCAGTGCTATCACCCAGTCTTGCAGTTGAAGCATAGGGGTAATTTTGTCAGTGGATTTTCTTTAGATTCTTAGCTTTTTCAGAACTCAGGGCAAATAAGCTTTTTTTTTTTCAGTTCCATGTAAGCTTACTTTCACAATTTTCAGGCTCCTAGCCCAATTATCTCTATTGTTCCCCTATGGCTCAGAAATCAGAACACATGGAGCCTGCTGATGTGATCCTTGGTACTGAAGGGAAGAAAGCCCATGTGTGCACTTTGTTAAAACTAATGCTGGCTCCTGTGTCTGCAAGCCGCCCTGAGGGCCACCCCCTTTCAGTCTTACTGAGGGGAATGAAGACATTCCTGTGCTCAGTTACCTACCTCAATCTGTGTTGGAGGTTCTCCCTCTATGCAGAGGGAATGCAAGCCTGTACCTTGGCTGCTCCATCCTGTAGTCAATTTGAATTTAACATGAAAAGGAGTCTGCGCAAGGATGCTGAACTGGAAACCAGACTGTCTACAGGGTGAATATTGCACAAGAAACGTGTCTGAAAACTCAGGACAGAGGTGTCTTAAAACACTGAAGCTGGACATGGGTCAAAGCTTTGGTGTGTGCTGAGTCAAACCATTATTTAAGCCATCCATTTTGTCCTAATATAAAGCTCTTTGGCTGGAAGTACAAAGCTGCCTGAGGTCTTTAAAGGTGCTTAAAGTTTTTAAAGGTGCTTAAAATGAGCTGTCTTCGCTTGCAGCTAATATAACTTCCTGAGCTTTCATTCTCAGTGTCTATGACATGACAAAAATTCCAAGGGATAACACTTGGTTTTGCTAACTGGGTGCCAAACACCATTCAAGTCTATGGCTAAGATTAAAAGTCTGAAATGAATCACATAGTTCAACAGTCACAGGAAAATGTGTGCAAGTCCTGCAATAAAGCCTTTTGGCTATTTTATTTTATTCTACAAATAAAGACAACTGTCCATCATTAAATGGAAAAAAAAATAATAGTTTGAGTTGTATATAGCATGAAACAGTAGTTCCCTTCACAAAAACATTTCTAATTCATTAGTTTATTACAAAATACCCACTCACAAAAAAGCACAAGCACAATCTTTATACTTGTGAAATGAGTTGATATTTCATATACAAAATAATTTCCACATAATTCCATATAATTTTATTTTATATAGAAATAGGTCATTATTACAACAGCTGTACAATACACTACTTTTTATTTAATAATTACATAAAATCTTTCTTAGAAACATATCAACGGAAAACATACAAAAAAAGCGAAAAGTGCATTTTCTTTTTTTTCCCTCCAAAGGAAAATTTAATCCTAAATGTTATAATGAAAGAGATATGTAATAGTCTGCAGCATCCCGAGTCAGTGGGCCAAAACACAGTGCATATTTCTCAGAGACTTGGAGTGGGTGAGTTTAGGTTGAAGAAGGATTCATGTTTTACTATTGGAGAGTTGCATGATTGTGCTTACAATTTGAGTTCTCCTTTGCAATCACAATTCATGTAGGAAACAGTCCAGTGTGGGTTTTGGGTTTGTTTTTTTGGTTGGTTGGTTTTTAGTAATGAAGAACAGTTAGGGTAAGCTGCATAATACTTTTCAGATTCTAAATCAAGGGTTATGAACTGTAGACCATATTCACCAATGGCTGGGCTTTCTCCTCCATTGGATGTGCTAATTTGGCCACAAGAATAAAGAAACAAACTTCTCTTTACAGAAAGTGCCTAGGTTTTGTCCTCTGTGCAGTTGTGCAAAATAATAACAATAATCATAATAAAAATAATCTCTTGTTCTCTCCTCGATAGACCTTTGACGCAGTGCTTTTCATACACAAAAGAAGAACTGAAACAGTGAAGGCCAAGTACCTCATGAGTTTGTCGACAGTCTTTTGGAATTGCCAGATGGCTTCCAGAGTGACACGCTGGGATTAAACGCCTCTTCCCATGCACCCAGCGGTGATGGAGGCTGCACAGGATAGTGCTCCTTTTTATTTTGCTCTGTCAGTACATCCTGTGCTCACGAGACAGTGCAAACGGAAGCCAGCGTGCCATGAATGCACTGTCTGTGGCAGTCTGCACTCTGGGTGTACTTCTGTCAGAGCTTGGAAAGAAATCCTTGTGCAAAAGCCAGAACAGTAAGTACAAAGTCATTCTCTTCTGCCCCATGTGCCCATTGGTTAAAGCTAATCGTGCATTGATTGTGCTGGTGGGACTCTATCGCAGTGGCTGTGGTAAATTTGATGATTCTGATAAACTATTCCTTCTTCTTGATGTTAGTTGTTGTTGTTGCTGTTGCTGCTGCTGTGTCTGATGATATCCCATATTTCCTTGCTGTGGTGAGTAAGATGGCAGGAGCAAAGAATCAGGTTGTTCATTGTGCAAAGAACTTGGTGTTTGCACCTACAGATAAAATAAAATTTATTGTGGTGTTTGATTCTTTCATGTGTTAATGCTCTTTGTCCTCAGTGTACAGGATGCTTAAAATACTACTTGGTTTGCATTTCTGGAGCGGTTCGGCATGAGGTTAGCAATGGGCATAGATTGCAACAAAGAGCATTCCAATTAGGCATCGAGGTTTTCTCATAGGAATGCACTGCCTGGGATTTGCAGGTTATCCTGAAACGCCTTTTTAGGAACCGGATGGGTGAACATGTCAGAAATGACATGGATGGCAGAAATGAAACAGGATCCTCATGTGCCTCATGCTGTCCCTTCTAGCCCTTCCTTTTTGTGAGCTTACAGTGAATTTTGCAGTTGCTTTATTGGAAACAGTATCTGCCATACTTTTTTCATTAACTCTCAGCTATGATAAGGATTTCATTTCAGTAACAAGAGTTTAATCATTTGAGGTTGGTTATACCCTTTCAGTGATGCCAGTGGATATGTGATGATGTTTTATAGACTCAGTTCAGCTCCTGTTGAACTAATACAGAGACACCTCATTTCCCCCCTTCTCCTTTACTTTAGTATGTGTTGAATTAGGTCAAAAAATAAGTATTTTTACATCTTCAAATCACCTGGTTCTTCCAGGCAATGTGCTCCACTTTATCTTTTTTGCCTTGTGGAGTTGAGAAAATATGTTAGTTTCCTGAAGGGATCCAGATATCGGATCCAGATCTATTTTATGTTGATGGTGGTAATTAAAAATCATCTTTTGACTTGTAAACTAAGCAAATTTTATAGTGAATAAAGAGTACAGAACAAATCCTAAGGCATTGATTTTCTCCAGCTAGAAATAAACTTTAAATATATCCAAGATAATCTGATTATGCTTTCAATGTACAGAATTAGTAATTTCCTTTTAAATATTCTGTTCTCACTGTTCCCTTTTTGTATTGGTACAGGGCACTGTAGCAGTGTCTCACACATGTCAGCATCTCTTAAATCGACATTTCTGCCCAGGATCAGGCTCCAGCAGAAACCTGGGGCCCCATTTGCACAGCCCACTCACCTTATTACTTTGTGTGCACACTTTATAGATCATCCTCTTTGTCCTACCTGCAGGTAGCGTTGTTGCTGATGCGGTTGGTGCTGGAGTTGCATAGGTGGCAAAGAGGATGGCTGGGAAGGAGGGGTAGTGGTGAACCCTTGGTTTAACACTGCTTGTCCCATCAGTACGATTGGAGAGCTGCTGCTGGAAGTTTGCACTTCCAAACTTTGAAACATTTGTTGGGTTTGAGAATATCTATGGAAGAAAGAACCAAAACAATCAAGAACAAAGTGGTGGAAGCAAAGGTCTTCTCTTAGAATACAGATGGGACGCCCTAGTCTTCCTATTCATAGAATCACAGAATGGTTTGTGTTGGAAAGGACCTTAAAAGACCATTTCGTGCCAACCTCCCTCCCATGGGCAGGGACACCTTCCACTAGACCAGGTTGCTCAGAGCCCCATCCAACCTGGCCTTGAATACTTGCAGGGATGGGGCATCCAACATTTCTCTGGGCAACCTGTTCCAATGCCTCATCGCCCTCACAGTAAAGAATTTCTTCGTAATATCTAATCTAAACCTGCCCTCTTTCAGTTTAAATCCACTACCTTTTGTCTTATCCTTACATGCCCTTGTAAAAAGCCCCTCCCCATCTCTCTTGGAGCCCCTTTTAGGTACTGGAAGGCTACTGAAAGGTCTCCCCGGACCTTCTCTTCTGCAGTTGAAACCCCCCAAATAATTCCCAGTAAATGATTCCCATGCATGGGGCCTGCTAGTATGAACAACAGCACTACTGGCAGCACTGCTTTTCCTTACTCTGCACATGAGCTGGACTTGGAGGCAAGAATACATCTCACCTCAAAATCCAGATCACATTTTAGATTCATTAAAGATTCTGGTTTATGCATGTCTTGTCTTCAGCCACAGCATTCATATCCCAGGCTCATTAAACCAAATGGCTTTTGATTCTGTTTTAATATGCTGAGCCCTGAACTGCAGCAAGAGAAAAGCAAATGCACCTCCTGTCCTGCTGTCTGTGCTCCCCTGTGACTGCCTGGGGGGTGGTGATCTCTTGCAGAAACATGACTAGGGTTGATTACTTCTTAAGCTGCTCATACACATATTGCCAAGTGGGACCAGCAGTTCCCATCACCGTGAGCCCCACTGTAGGAACAGAAGAAGCCTCTAGAAACCCTCTGGAACAAGGGATGGGACAGAAGCAAAATACTCATCTCCTGCTGCTATTCCGCTTTTGCATAGCAAAACTTAAATATGTGTTGTTTTGTGGAAGGCTGTGGGCAAAACCACAATGAAACTATTGCCAGCCCAGCCTAATTCTGTTTATCCTGTGAAGGCTGATGAGATCATAGTGTGGCTTGTGTTCACTCAACAGCTGTTCAACATTAGGGTTTAGTCAGAAATGCTACAGTCTGGGTACTTGTATGAGGATGTGAGCGCCTATAAAAGGGTCCCACGAGTCAGGAAGTCTACAGGAACTGGGAGATGCTTCTTTGCAAATAAGGCCTCTTTTATTCAGAGGCTTAAAAGCAGAGCTGCAATATTTACATTTGACAAATTAACTCAAGATAATCTTAAATACCAATAGTGATGTTTAAAAAGAGAAGTACTGAATACCTACATTCCTGAGATAACATTAGAAGAATACTGTTTTGTAAAAACAATGATTTTAAAAGAAATTATTTTAGCAGTTCACAATTAAGTACAGTGACAAAAAAGAGCTAAAAAAAAAAAAAGGTATCTTTTGGCTAGTGTATTCTGCTTCTTTCATCTAAGTTTGGAGGAGACAAAACAACTGAGGTGAAGCTTTCTTGGCACCAGTCATTTAACTGGGCCAGTGCTGACTTTCTCTCTCACATTTACGTTGATGGGTCAGAAGTTCTAGTGCTGAAGAAAGCAGCATGTAAGGGACAAAAGTTCCCCCAGCCATGGCTTGTTAAAATGCCATTGGCACATTTTGTGCCACATCATCCTTCCTGATGTGACCAGGCAGGGTAAGGCTGACCCTGACGGTGGAAGGCAGGCTCAGCACAGTAACACACTCTTCATATTTATAACTACTTCGTGATTTTATGAAAGAAGGCTACTTCCCCTCAAAAGCAGCTTTGATGTTTTATCTTTGACAAGGCACGTACTTAGCCTGGGATCCCGCCATGCTGAGGTCTGAAGGGTGTCTTGCATTACAGGACCCAGGCATCATGGGCTGAATAGGCTGGCTAAGCAACAATCTGGCACATGGGGGGGGAAAAAAAAGTGACATTGCTGGAACAGAAGGACCATACAAATCCCACATTGCACAAAGAGAAACAGGGCATTTTCACAGGCACGGCACCAGGCTGAATGCGAGGGTGTGTGACCCAGCTGCTGGCTGTGGCAGGCGCATCCTGGGCACTGCGAGGCGCAGGCTGGGGCAGCGCCTGCCCTCCGGGGTGATGGGGGTGCCTGACATTCACCTAACAAATCACTTTTAAAATCATCATTATTATCTGCTAAGTATAGGGATGTTCGAGTAATATTCTACAACTTTGATTAAATTCACCTTGCACTCTTCAAAGCCAGCAGCAAGACTTCCCGTTTTCATTGCACTACAGGGTCAGACAGCTACGCTCTGGGTCCAAAGCCCCTGCACTACTCCACTCAAGACCGGGAGTGCGCTGCGATGGGCATTTCCCCGAGCACGGCTGGAATGCCGACCGCTCCCGAGCCCCGCGACCCTTGGCCTTTGCCCCTTGGCCCTTGGCCTTTGCCCCTTGCCCCTTGCCCCTTGCCCCTTGCCCCTTGGCCCTTGCCCCTTGGCCCTTGCCCCTCGCCCCTTGGCCCTTGCCCCTTGGCCCTTGCCCCTTGACC